>CM061918.1:76255570-76354457 GCA_031002005.1 Vandiemenella viatica
ATGAGAAGTCTTCTCATTTATTTTCAAGAGTGAAGAAATGAGTTGCTGAACTTAAAGCTCGTACATCTCTTGAATATTAACCACGTAAAGGACGATAATAGACTGCAACCACAGATGAATTTTTTTTTTTTTTTTTTTTTTTTAACTGCTTAACGTCTCTTAACAGCGAGGTCTTTAGAGACGGGAAAGGATGGGGCGCAAGGAATGGGAAGGAATTTGGCCATGGCCTTTTGAAGGAGGCATCCCGGCTTTGCCTGGAGTGATTTGGGAAACCATGGAAAACCGAAATCTGGATGCCCGGACGGTGATTCCAACCGCCGTCCTCCCGAATGCGAAGCCAGAGCGCTAACCGTTACACTACCATGCTCGGTACCACAGATGAAAATATCGTAAAGATGCACAATATCGCACTTGAAGATCAGCGATTCCAGGTTTAGGCTATAACAAGGAGTAGGCTATATATACACCAAGAATTGTATATGAGAAAAGTTTTGTGAAAGATAGGTGTCGCATTTGTTAAATACTGACTAAAAGCAAATGCGAAAACGAATTCTCAGCAACGTTTGGTCAGTTTTAAAAAGGACCCTGTCAATTTCTGGCGCCAGTTAAAAACTATGCATCAGACGTGGAAACCGATGCCCAATGCACGCTAGAAATCAAACAGTAGCCAAAGTAGTGGATGCAAGTTGGTGGTTCTGACCGTAAGGTGATAGTCAGTGCTTCGGAGATGCGGAAGGGATTCTTTTTACCATCTTGAAAATGGTAAAAAAAACTGTTGAATGCTACTGATCTCTTGTACACCAACTGAACGAAAAAAAAAATCGTGAGAAGTAACCTGGATTTTCGTCACAGGACAGCTGTCCATAAATGTGCTTTGGCAACTGGAAAACACAGATGTTAGTTACGAATTATTTGAAAGTTCGTCCTACTCCTCGGATTTTCACCTATATCAAAATAAAATAATAAAAAAAATAAAAATATTTCTACCGATTCCGTTGGCTGCGGCACCATGATAGCGTCCAGTGCTGACGCGGGTTAGCAAGTTTGAGTCCTGGTGTGGAAGAAATTTTCACCACCAGGACTTGGCCGGCAGGATAGGAGAGGAGATGGCGGACAGCACCTAATCTTAAGATGTGCACCAAAGTCCTATGTTAAATCTCAAACTTTTCCGCAGTGTGTATGGAGTGAGGGCATACGGCACTGTCGACAGTGATTCGTTCGTGGATGGGAACGTTAAGCCTGACGGTCCCCTTGGTGTCTGAGTGGGCCGTCACTGTGTTTTATCTCGCATCTTCAACACAAACAGCTCTCTGCACTGAACCCACACAACAATACAGTCAGATACACACAACTACACAACACTATCTCACTGAGGAAAGTAATGGGAAACTATCCCTATACATATATTCCAGGATGTTACCATGGAGGAATAAACATAGCTCCACCTACCCATATAAAATTTCGCAGTCAATGGCTAACCCCCTTTAAAAAATTGGTTTTTATTTTTTAAAATAAGGAATTAGGAGTATTTGTTCATGTTCAGTCTCAATCACCATTGTGCGTGTTGGAAACTCGAGACAGTCAGTCAGCCGCCATAACGTAAATCTTGTCGTGAACCTCCTACAAACAACTCGCGGACTCTTAAGGGTTCGCATATTTCACATTGAGAAACCCCGCCCTATTGTAACCGCCTGCACTCGGATACGGGGTGGTATTCATAGAAGAAGACCTCTTAAGAATTCCACCAACCATCAATTAATGATTCAATCCATTCTATGATTATCTGTCAAGAGGTGATATAAACTGAGGTGACAAAAGTCATGGGATACCCTGCTAATAGTGTGTCGGTCCTCCGTTTGCCCGGTGAAGTGCAGCAACACGACGTGGCATGGACTCCGCGAGTCGTTGGAAGTCCTCTGGAGAAATATTGAGCCATGCAGCCTCTATAGACGTCCATAATTCCGAAAGTGTTGCCGTTGGAGGATTTTGTGCATGAAGTGATCTCTCGATTATGTCCCATAAATGTTCGATGGATTCATGTCGGGCGATCGTAGGCCAAATCATCCGCTGGAATCGTCCCGAATATTCCTCAAACCAATCGCGAAAAGTTATGGCCCGGTGACATGGCGCATTGTCATCCTGGAAAATTCCATAGTTGTTTGGGTACATGAAGTCCATGATTAGATGTAAGTGGTCTCCCAGTTCAGTTTGATCAGCGGACCCAGTCCATTCCATGTAAACGCAGCCCACACCATTATGGAGCCACCACCAGCTTGCAAAGTGCCTTGTTGACAGCTTGGATCCATGGATTCATGGGGTCTGCGCCGCACTCGTACCCTTCCATCAGCTCTTACCAATTAAAATCGTGACTTATTTGGCCAAGCCACTTTTTTCCAGTCGTCTACGGTCCAACTGATATGGTCACGAGCCCAGGAGCTCCGCTGTTGGCGATATCGCGCTGTTAGTAAGGGGGCATCCATAAATTAGGTGAGGTGAAATAGGGGGGGAGGGTCCGGCGAAATCTTACCAACTCTCACCAGGGGGGGGGGGGTCTACTGAAATCTCACGTGAGGTTTTGCGAAAAATTGTTTGTAGTGTAGAGCTAAAAAAAAAAAGTCTACAAATTGCGCGATAGTCGATTTTAGGGGGTATTTCGTATAAAAGTGGGGTTGTGACCTAAAAAAAAAGGTCTCCAAAAGTTTCGAGGGCGATTACTAGGGGGGTGCGTTCTCACGGACCAGATCTCACGAAATCTCACCAGAGAGAAGGGGGGGAGGGGTCCGGAAATCCGGAAAAACACCTCACGTAATTTATGGATGTCTCCTAATGGCACCCAAGTCGGTCTTCTGCTGCCATAGCACACTAAAGCCAAATTTCACCGGACTGTCCCAACGGACACGCCCATCGGACGTCCCACACTCATACCTGCGGTTAGTTCACGCAGTGTTGTTTTCTGTTCACACTGACAAGTCTAAGCAGACATCGCTGGTCGCGCTCATTAAGTGTCGGCGGTCGACCACTGCGTTGTCCATAATGGGAGGTTATGCCTGAATTTAGGTATTCTCGGCACACTCTTGACACTGTGGATGTCGGAATGTTGAATTCCATAACGATTTCCGAAATGGAATATCCCATGCGTCTAGCTCCAACTAGCATACCGCGTTCGAAATCCGTTAATCCTCGTCGTGTGGCCATAATTTCATAATCAACCTTCTCACACGAAGCATTTGACCACAAATGAAAGGCACTGACCACTTATACAATTTGTCAGCGACACTACTGCCATCTATATATTTGCATATTGCTATCCCATGACTTTTGTCACCTTAGTGTTTTACGCCCTTCCACAATCGCAATTCAGGAATGGAATCCATTCAATGAGGAAATGTTACACAAAGTAAACTGCAATGAGGGAGGAGTACATAGAACAATATATTTAAATTTAAACTAAACAACTCTAGTTCTTTACTGCTTTGTTTTGGGTTGGAAAATTGAATAAACCTCATTTGAGCTCATTCGATTATTGCGATTACCAATAGAAGATGTGGAAGATGTTAGCGAGGGACTGACCTATCGGTGGTATGTTGTATACATTAAGCGTTGAGTGTAATTGTATCTACCCAATTTCCAAATTTTCCCCATCAACGGTATAATTAGTCTCCAAGGCGATTTCTACGATATTTCGGTCTACACCTGATGCTAATAATGTAGTTCACAGTTCACAGTCAGTTTGCCGTTGGAAGTACAAAAAATATCAAAGCATTTAGTACCGCAAGGATCGATGTAATACTGCCTGCAACTGGATACCAAGCTTTGTGTAAATTATTTAATAATAACCAATTTCTGAATGTCAGAATTAGCTATTACCGTGGTTGATGTGTACGAAACCGGCGATGGAAGATGTTCGAAGCACAAGTATTTCAATATTGGTAATACCCGTCAGGTTTTGATGTAGTTACCACTCTTCAGGATATTTAGAAGCATAAACAAAGTACTGAAGGAAGGTTTAGGACTAAATATTAAGCAAAGAAAGACAAAAGCGATAAAACACAACGGAAATGATAACAATAACATCAGATTAAATGATACGACATATAAATGAATTCTGCTGCTTAGGAAGTAAAATGGTCGAAGTAGGAATGATATTAAAACCAGAATAGTATTAGGAAAAAGAGCCTTTATGAAAAAAAGAGAAATCTTTTAGTTTTAAATATAGATACAGGACTCAGAAAGAAATTTTTAAAACTGTGTGTAGGATGGACCTTAGGAATACCAGAAAGAAGAAAAATTGAAGCATTCGAAATGTGTTGCTATAAAGCTGAAAATTAAGTGGAAAGGTAAAGTCCGAAATGAGCGTGTTGTGGAAATGATGGGTGAGGAAAGAAGTTTTTGGATGAAGCTTACAGAAAGAAGAGACAGGCTGGTAGGTCATATTTTGAGACATGCGGGATTGGTAGGTGGAGGCAACAGTCGAAGAAATGAATTGTAGAGGAGGATGGATATTAGAATATATGAACCAGGTCATGCGTTATAAGGGGTATGTTAAGATGAAGAGGTTTGCGCAAGATAGGAAGGGATGGAGAATTGCATCAAACCAGTCGAGAGACGGATGACAGAAAAAAAAAACGCTCCTTAGTATGTAACGACGACATTCAATGCGATCAAAAATTAATTACTGCTGAGAGAATGAAGATAGAAGTTTACATGGCAGTCAATGGCTAAAACAGAGGAGAATATGTGAAGGAGGTAAATGTCTTCCCTTTGTAATGGGCTGTCAGTGGGAGGGAGACGATGGTCGTGTTATTGCAGGTTCGGCATTTCTCAGGATGCGACGTGCTGGAATTTGGCGGGCTTGACATTGAGTGATGCCTCCCGGGGAGGAAACTTGTGTTGCCATCTGTCTGCGACGCGGGTAACTATGTTCTGTGCGCGCTAAGCGTATTTTTGCTTGTGTAATGTGTAGTCAATGAGGCCGAGATCAGGGACCGTGCCGGCATTCGCCTTGGTAATTGCGGAAAAACCGCCTAAAAGCCTCAATCAGGACTCGATCCTACCCACAGTATCTCTCCGATCCAAAGTGCGGTGTCTTAAAGCCGCATTCCCACGGCGTGTGGTGTGTCAGACGCGCCTTTCATCTTTTACCGCCTGGCGGTGGGTCGAGGAGCGCCGTCCCTGCTAGCATATGCGACAACCACGCGCCGAGGGAACGCACCTTAACGCACTAAGCCACACGGTTGGGTGACGAAGGTCGTGAAGTATTGCAATGAAATCAAAAGAACCGGCCTCACAAACAGAATTTGAGCCATACGTCAGGACTGTACGCAGGCTGACGGAGGTGTACGACTTTGTGCTTTGTCAAATATTTCTGAACGAGAATCAAATACCCGTCCGGCCAATCCAGACTCTAGTTTTCCGTGGTTTCCCAAATTCACTCCACGCGAATTTCGGGATAGTTCAAAAGGGCCATGACTCAATTCTTTCACTTTCCTTGCCCACAGTCCTCTCCCGCTTCTAATGACTTCGACGAGGCGTAAAACCCTCAGCAAACAAAGTCCTTGGTATCGGCTTTAGAGCGTTCGTCGTATTAATTTCGAGTGTTTCTTTGTCGTAGAATCGGTGTCCTTTGAGTGTCATTTTTAATCTTTGAAACAGCCAAAAGTCGCAGGGAGTTACGTCAAGACTGTACGGAGGCTGACGGAGCTGTATGACTTTGTGCTTTGTCAAATATTGCTGCACGAGGTTCGATGCATGCGCTGGCGCGTTATCCTCATGACTAAGCCAGTCATCGCTTGCCCAAAGCTGATGCCTTTTTCCTCTACTTGTATCATGCAGTCTTTTCATACCTTCAATATAATATTGTTTGTTGATCGTCTGACCTTCAGGTACATATTCGTGATGCAAAAAACCCTCATAATAATAATAATAATAATAATAAAACAATCAGCAACGACTCGACATTGCTCCGACTTTGGCGACCTTTTTCGGTCGTGGCTCAGCTTCCACTGCGAAGACTGTTATTTTGTTCCGGAGTCATTACCGTAAACCCACGATTCATCACCAATTATAATATTTTAAGCAGATTTTTCATAATTATTGACTATTTCCAAACTGTCCTGAGCAATTTCAAGGCGAAGGTTTTTCTGCTCTACTGTTAACAATTTTGGAATGAATTTTGCACACACGCGAACAATTTGAAAATTTTCGGTTAAAATCTTTCAAACTCCAGTTTTCGGTATTCCACATTCTAGTTTTCGCACAGTCAATCGACTTTTTTTCATTGATAGCAAGGCGCACACGTTCGATATTATGCCGTGTCTTTGTCGTCGAAGACCGCCCAGAATGTAGGTTACTATCAACAGATGTGCGGCCATCTTTGAACAGCTTATACCATTCTTTTATTTGTGTTTTGCTCATTCACTCGTCTCCAAATGCCGTATTCATTATATCGAGTTTAAATCAAAATTTAATGCAAATTCGTTGTTCAGATCTTTCCGTCATTTTCTACAATGGCAAAATGTGACGAATAAATGTGACGAACGTACAAATCACTACAAACAGTCGTTGCACGTGAACTAAGGCGGCCCGGCGACAATTGCGGCATCTAAGGGGTTCGTGAAGCTTTACTATTGACGTTCATACTCGGCATATGGCGCTAAAATTGTCAGGAGCGAAGATGTGATTAAGTTAAAATCAAACTCATATAATAATGATCTGTAATGCGCAAAATGTATTGCAGAAGAAATCTAGAAAATAGAGTTGTGAACACGGTAAAATAACAAAATCATAACATTACATGAGCAATACTATTTTTACTTACTCCTAACGCTAGAGTATTATGTATATATATATATATAAAAAGATTCACAACTGTTCAAATTTTGCATTCCGATAATTTGATGATTATTCTCTGAGATCCCGAAGCCATTTTCGAAATTTTCAACACAACTTCTCTCTCTCTCTCTCTCTTTATGTGTGACATATTTTTGTTAACCCACTAAAATGACAAGACATCTGCAAAAATTTAAGGTATCAAACTGAAATGACTTTTGTATTTGCAACTCTATTAAAACTTAAGTGAACTTAGACTGCAACACATAGAAACACAGAGCTCTCTATCCATTTTGAAACTTCCAGCTCGTCAGTGGCAGGTTTATTAGAAGCTGACTAGGATTATTTCAAACAAAAGTGGGCACAGCATAAATTAGTAAATCATTCTGTATTTTACTGGGACTAACACAAAAAAATACAGTAAACTGCTCAAGTTCAAAACAAAGTCTTCCCAATGTCAAACCCCAATCAGTCTTTAACCACATTTAATAATGGCATAATTTATTGGAACAAAATATTTCTGCAACAAATGTCTTGCCAGCTTCACAGCAGCAATACAAATTTGACCCACTATCGAAAATACGCAAGAAAGTGCAAAATGGATCGTCAAAAATTCATGGAGATGATATGAGAACTCACTTCTCGAACAAAACTTTAAAATAGCGAAAAATTAAAAACATTCTGAGCTCCACACCAACAGCTGTTTCAGAAATGCTTTGAACAATGAGCGAACTGTTGGGGCAGATATGTGATGTTTAGATATCGAGATGAGTCGCCGTATATTCAAAAGTTCACCTGACTGTGGATGGCAGATTACACACCTTGTGTAATGATACATGAATATCACACATTTCCTCCATCTCTTCTATCATTATGACCCAAATATGTCAGTGACAGGATTTTATTACAGCTGAACAGGAAACTCGATATTCGCATGTTGGTTTATAAATTCCGGAGGAAACTATGGCATCTGTATATCAAATTATTCCAGACCATACACAATATTTAACCATTGAAATGGATCTATGCAACAGACCTATTAATCGGTACTGAAATGAGAGCTGAAACTGCTGTACACGATATTTCATGGCAATTTGATCCTTGTTCTCTGAGAGCTCAGAATAAGCTATCATTATCTGCCGTTACATACAACAGTAAACTGAAACTGTACTCCTTCAACTATTATTAAACCTCTCACTCACGTCTATTATCCACTGTTCTATTGTTAGAGTTATTCGGAACTAACAGAAGAAAACTAGTGGTTAGAGATTCTGAATGGAGAACAAAATGTCCAATTAAATGGAGAAGATTTGACAGACAGCTGTGTGTTTTCCAGTTACTAATTTTTCCAAACAAACTTTAGATAAACTATTTGGTGATCAAAACATTTCAGTTTCTCCTAAAATGCCTAGTTGTAGGCTGTAGCCCTATTTGAACTTGGACTCACTAGCTCCAGACTTTCTCATCTCGTCTTGACCTAATGAATTTCATTTTACTTGAATTCAGACGATAAGTACAATGATAATCTAAGTTACATGGAGATTCTCCGAATACTGATTCGTCAAACCCTAACGCCACCTACATTTTAAAGCTATTACATTTCTTCCATTTACAATACATCTCATCACTCGTACTGTGGACCGACGAGCAGTTCTTTTCAGTTGATCAGTCTTCAAAAGTAAATACAGCAACCAATTAACTTACACTAATTCCATATTGCAGTTGGCTGTGTTACCATGAAAGTGTATGGCACTGACATACAATTAGCTGATTCGAATCGTGGAGTTGGAAGAAATTTTCATCATCAGGACTTGACCGGCAGGATAGAAGAGGTGGTGGTGTTCAATTCCTAATCTCCAAATTGTGCATCAAAGTCCTAGGTTAAATTCCAAACCTCTCAGCAGCGCTCATTGAGTCTGGGTATACGACATTGTTAATGGTGAGATGGGAACATTGAGCCTGGTGCCCAACTGGTGGTTTTTTTTTTTTTTGGAAGAGTAGGCCACAATGGGCCGGCATCAGGTTTCATGATATCTCCCCTCATAAGAAACAGTATAGCAAAACATTATGCTGGGGATAATCTTTCTTCCTCAAGGAATGCACAAGCTTCCAAAACTAAAGATCAGTATGAAAATTGATGTGCGAGTGGAGACTTTCTTGGCATATTGATTCAATGTAAGCCAGTCTAGGTGGTGACTTCTAGCGTACATCACCTGCAGCATTTGAAACCTGATGAAGACAGCAGAACCAGCTGTCGAAACGTTGTGTATTTATGACGCTCTCCATCTGAACACTCGTGAAGCTTACATTGGGTATGAAAATTGCAAGACAGCTCCATATGAGGATTTGCTGGCCACTAGGAAGACCTAAATGCATGCCCACTGGCAGCTAACCTAAGGGTGCAGACTGTAGATAAAACTACTAGGAATATGAAAAGGTTACCATACCATTAAGAAAGGGCCTGTTCCACCAATCGCCATATATAATGCCAGCAACTGGGGACCTTGTATGTACGGCTGTTGACATGACAACTGTCATCAGAATCCTCCAGAATGAAGCATCCGATACTAGGAGAAACAGCCTGACAAAACACAATCGCAGGCAAATCAAATAATGCAAGTTGTCACTGTCAACATCAATGAGGTTAGACAAGATGCCCAGTCTCCGCAGAAAAAACCATAACCAACTAGAAGAAATGGGTAACTACAAACCTGCATCAATGTTTCAGATGCCAAATGTTTGGACACTTTGCATCTACCTTAAAGAACCAGGTATGATGCTTACGTTGCAGGACTGGACACCAGATAACAGACCCAGTCTGTTTGCAATTGCAGCAATTCACATGCGGCGAGTTACATTTGATGCCGCAAGAAGACATGAAAGGTCCACCAATATCAACAAAGACAAACTGATGACCAACGTGAAGAGAGAGGTCGCCAAGCAAACCAAATCAGGGCAAGAAATCGATGACTCAAGAGAAGCTTATGAGGAATAGAGATCTGCACCAGCTAACACTTGGAGTCCCACCACGGGCTAACCTGCAAGCCGCATGCAATCAAGTCAGTCACGGGGAATACCCAAATCACTGCCAGCGCACGAAATGGAGCAAAAGTAGACAACATCACCATAATAATTCAACTGCTCACGCAGTTAATCACAATCATGATTTCCAAAATCCCAAAGGGCAACAAACTGTTTAATTAAATACTCAAGAACAAATTAAATTGTTTTAAATATGTATTAAATAAATGAATAAATAAAGACATAAATAGATGCAACAACCTTTGGCTGAGAGGAGATCTCACACTCTACAGTGGCGCACCCCTAGCCTTCTGCTGGCAGAGTCTCATTATCTGTCGGTCAGTAGACTATTAAAGATGTTGTGAAGATGCTGGGGTTAGACTTCGAAATACCATAGTTTCAAAACAGAATCCGGTGGTAGCACCAAACCTATGTTTATTTTACTTTATGGTTCCATTCTGTCTGGATGAAAAATGGAATATCTACACATTCACTCATTTGTCAATTTATTACGAACATGTTAACATGGAAATAAAATTATTACCATTAGATAATCTTCTTGTTTGTTGACTGAAAGCTGGAAAGCTGCCATCACATGAAATCTATAGTTTTCCTTTTTATTTCACGATACGTGGACACTTTTGTTGAAAAACCATTTAAAATTACCTGTACCTTCCCTTTACTTCCAAAGCTACTGGCCCAACTTAGAAAAAAACTTACAGTTGCACGCAGTCTAATAAAGTTTACAGAAAAATTATAGTGATCTTTCTGGAGTTAACAATTTTCAAAAAATAACTAAAAATCTAAAAATTTCATGCATGGGACAAATATATAGTGAAGCTAATTTTTTATTTTATGTTTGATTTATATATATTATTTGACAGATAAATTGAAAAAACTTATAATGAACTCAGTTTTTTAAAAGAACTTGTTATAAATTTATTAAAAAAATATCATTCATAACTATCATCTCGCGTAACATCAGACTTAAAACAGGAGATGCTGTTCCGAGGAAATATTTTTATTGCTCATTTTTTCTCCACAGTTCTACTGGGCTCGCTTTTCTATAAAGATTGAACAACTGTTTCACAATGTTTTTGTCATACGGGTCTGTCGCAGGTGGTGTTCTTTTTCTTTATTGGGAGAGGGGTCAGAACTGCTATATTGCTATCGGTTACCAACAATCTGTGGCGAATGAAGTAGAGAATGTGAATCTCGAAGATGCATATTGTATGAAACTATTAAAGATGCTACTAACAAACTTGATATTCATATTTCTCCTTTCACAATCAACCGCCTCAAGTGTGAAATATGAGTACCAACCATAAAATTAGAATTCTTATAACAGTGTGATCTCTGTCATCCAAGTTATTTAGTTTAATTAACAGTAATAAAATAAAAGATCAGCTTATCACATTGTTATCAAACCCAACATACTTTTCAAATCTTTTAAGCCAATGGTACATATAATTTTCATTTTCGTCTGTCAATATAGTTCTGAGTTAAGTAAAAAAAAAACCGTCTCTCTCCTTTTTTCAGGGATGTTCCAATTGTATTTATACATAATTATCATTCCAAGATTTATCAGCGATGAAAATGGTCTATTTGCTCAACTCATATGATACCACTTCTGGTGATTTGTTTTGTCGAGGGTTTAATACTTAACTGTCACACTACAAAACAAATTTGAAGGTGGCGACAAATGCAATTCAGACAGGCAAACACTTACACGAATCCAAATGCAGTAAACAGGACACAATTGTAACACATGCAGAACATATTTAAATTTTTTGATTGTTTTAAAGTGAAACTTCTCTGGGCATGATAAAAAAAATTTATTAGCATTGCGTGTTAAGTGTGCAAGAGCTGCAACATTCTGCAAATGCACACTTCATGATACTTTGAAGCAAGCAGCAACGATAGTGTTTACTGTCACTTAAGCTCATGTTAAACAGTGACCGTGCACTACATAGTTTTGAGTTAGTTCGCATTACGCATTACGTCTTCTATGCTCGTATGTATAAGTGAGAATATATGTGATACATGAGTATATTAAAACTGTATCAAGAATGTCAAAGATTAAATTGCTTTAATACTCGCCTGAAAAATCATGTGATGATGTCACATTATACAGGGTGTTACAAAAAGGTACGGCCAAACTTTCAGGAAACTTTCCTCACACACAAACAAAGAAAATATGTTATGTGGACATGTGTCCGGAAACGCTTACTTTCCATGTTAGAGCTCATTTTAGTTTCGTTAGTATGTACTGTACTTCCTCGATTCACCGCCATTTATGGGGGCATTTGAAAGCCCTTGTCTACGCAACCTCGGTACCAAATGTAGAGACTCTTCGTGCTTGTATTGTGGACGGCTGTGATACAATACGCCATTCTCCAGGGCTGCATCAGCGCATCAGGGATTCCATGCGACGGAGGGTGGATGCATGTATCCTCGCTAACGGAGGACATTTTGAACATTTCCTGTAACAAAGTGTTTGAAGTCACGCTGGTACGTTCTGTTGCTGTGTGTTTCCATTCCATGTTTAATGTGATTTGAAGAGAAGTAATAAAATGAGCTCTAACATGGAAAGTAAGCGTTTCCGGACACATGTCCACATAACATATTTTCTTTGTTTGTGTGTGAGGATTGTTTCCTGAAAGTTTGGCCGTACCTTTTTGTAACACCCTGTATATTGACTCGAACATCCAAAGGGGTCACCATTATTACACACTGATACAAGCATCAGTATTTTTAGTTGCTTGCTGTTTATTTATATTAGTTTCATTTGTTTACTAAAAATAATTTGGATAAATTTCCTATTTTCTGTACTAATGCAATTAAGAAATTATGGTTCATCCACTCCAGTACAAAATAAAGAAAAAAAGGCAGAAAAAATATACAGGAAAAAAACACACAAAAATCCCTTACTTTCACTTCTTGCGTGTGTGCACACTGATATACGAAGCAGTTTTTCTGCCATATAGTGAAAAAGTGATAGCTAATTTTATTGCATTTTAGCAAAACTGGGGCTATCCTAATGACGTCTGTCCGTTCTCTGTATAATTATCCTATAGTTTGCCTTAAAAACCAGTAAATGTTCTTTAAGCCCCAATAAAATTACATTGAGTGTCTCAGTCGGCTGAAGTAAGGAACAAGCAAATGCGTGTATGTGCATGCGCAATTACGTGTCGTCCCAGCCTGACGCACCACAGCGAGTTCACTCTTCAATCTAGACGCCACCATCGCGATTCTCGCTTCAACAAAGTTTCAGGAAAAAAGCCGTAAGACTGTGTTACAAAAATTCAACAAACAAAGAACTTAAAACTCGAGACCATTAAGGTTGTTCAACACTTCACAGCCCCCTCTTTTATCCACACTTGTTCGTAGCTCGTATATATTTTTTTTTGTATTTTTTTCTGTTTTTGCTACTCATAATTTTACGCCTCGATGACGCTGAGATCATTAGAAGCGAGAAAATAAGGAATTCGGCCATTGCTTTTTGAAGGAACCATCCCGACATTCGCCTGGAGTGATTTCGGGAAACAATGAAAAACTAAAATCTGGATGACGAGACGGGGATTCGAACCCACGACCTCCCGAATGCGAGGCCAGAGCGTTACCGCATACCCACCAGTAACGGCCACGTTCCTACACAGTCTTCTTTGACGATTTCACGTGAGTATTTCACATTAAAAAAAAAAATGCGTAACGGCGAGATAGAGGTCGCAGTATCTTATGGATGATGATACAAAGTTTTAAATTAAATATTTAATCAAATTAAATTAGATGGAGCGGTGGCAATTTCCCTACACACCCATCTTCCTCCTTTCCTGCACACCCCTACATTTGCCCTCTGCAAATTTTAGCTTTTAATTCCTTCAAAGTTTTTGGTAAATTATTCATCATTTCTGTTGGTAACTTATTCCAATCCCTGACACCCTTACCCAAAAAAGAGAGTCTCCCTACACCCTTGAGCCTGAAATCAAGTGCCAGCTTGTCGTCATGGTCACCTTTTCCCTTTCACGCATTACTTTTAATTCTTACCAATATATTAGAATGACAATCTACATTGCAGGTTCTTAAGATGATGATGAAAATTAGCTTGAAGAAATTTTTTTTCTGAGGCAATCATTAACACCAAAACAGTGTTTGGTCATAGAGGATCGCAAATTTCCATCTTCGTCTATAAGCTTTTCCACATCCACCATGCAGACACGGCACCGTCAACGTCAAAAAGTAAACCAACCTAATCGGGCTCGGTGCAGTGGGTATTGCAATGCTGTTTGAACTTCCTTCAATCGAGTGAACGGTTGTCTTTTGGATGTCCCTGTGACGCCGTTTCATAGCGTAATAAGCCGGCGTTTCGACCGTCATACTGCGGTCTTAAGCGCCCCACACACTTACAGACGAACTGCAGGCCGATGCCTGTGACGAAGAACTGTAGGCTGAAATCTCAAAGTACCACACACATAAACGACAACTGCCTGTAGGCGGTGGTCTGTACAGGCTTTGAACTGTGTGCTTCCCACTCACTGGAGTTCGTGAACTTCAGGCCAGTGGACTGAAGATTTTTAACTTCAGTCTAGCGGACTGTCGTTCGAAATCTATGAACTCGCGCGGATGCAGTGTAATTGTTCGTTTTAAATTCACTGTTTCATTAACATAATTCACGTTCATAATGGGTCGCATTTTATTACGAAGAAAACGTTGTGCGATCGCGATCTTGAATAATATGTTATTACTTTCAACACCGGGACGCAAAAAGAGGTTTTGGAATAAACAGTGGTTGCAAGAAAGGAGTAATCTTTTACGACATGACATTGTTGTGTGAACTACGACAATCACATACGGATGACTTAATTAATTACTTAAGAATGAGTGACGAAAATTTCAATGAACTGTTAAGTTTAGTTAGTCCATTCATCACAAAGGCAGACACCCGAATGCGCCAAACAATTACTGCAGAAGAAAAACTGACAGTCACGTTGAGATTTTAGGCTACGGGTCAGAGTTTTGAAGATTTAAAGTTTCTTTCGAGAATTTCATCACTAGCACTTGTATGATTATACCAGAAACTGCCAAATTTATTTACCAGACTCTCAAGGATTTTTAAATACAGGTAAGAATAATTTTTATTTTGTTTATTGTTCAGTAACTTTTTATATTATAATAAACCACGTAAAAGATAGAAGTATATAGAAAATGTAACTTATAGCCAAAATATAGACAGAATACGCTCAATTCCATATACAGTTAGTTATTGAATTTTAAAAAAATCAAAAACTGTGACAGTTCTGAAGCGTCAGGGTCTTTTTTTTATTTGCACATGACTCATCTTTTACCTTCCACAAACATGGAAATTGGCGATATAATTCAATAAATGAGGAAATGATTGCGGTTTGTTGTCCATTTTCCTGACAGTCCAAAACAGATTAAACCACGCGAAAGACTGTGGCCTGTCGTCAGGCAAAGAAAAACGTATCTGTCAGGCGCGGTGACTGCAGTCCAACTGCGAGTGTGTGTCCGTTTTGGCCTTGAGATCGTAAACTTCAAAGATTGTTAACTGTGGACTGCTAGCAGTTCAGGCCCCGATCTCAACAATCCACACACTGACAGTTACGCAATACCTGCAGTCTACGATCTTAATATCGACTGTAGGTGTGTGTCCAACTACGATAAACTGACAGTTCAGTGCCTTCAGATAAACTGTAAGTGTGTGGGGCGCTTTATACTTGGGCAGAACTGGAAAATTAATGGCATGGTTGGTCGCGGTTACATGCTGCAACATGGCCGACTTTTCCGTGTTTGATTCATAATTCCGAATGCGCTCTCGCAGTCTGTCCTTTACAGTCTACAGTGCGCTCTGTCTCTCCTAAATAAATCCGACTAGAGGTGCACGCGATGTTATAGACCTCTGCGACCTGTAGTGGAGGGTAGTTAGCCTCAACCTTGACCAGCGAGTTACTGACCTCGAAAACGCTAGGCTGACATTGCGAGAGGATCAATGGCGGCCCAGGACGAATGCGCTTTGTTACAAGCCGACGTTATGAAAATAATCGCGTGGTGCAAAGACTGGCAGCTGGAGTTAAATGCTAAAAAATGCTAAGTAATGCATATAAGTCAAAATGTGACACCATTTAACTCTGAATACACAATTAATGAAACTGTCCTTAGAACGGCATAGTCCAAGATTTGGCTGTCTGATTTCTACGTCCATCTGTTATTTGACTGCAATTTTTTTTTAATAAATACCGTTCTGCCGGGTTACCTATCCAAATACGGCCGCATGTATTTTTAACTAAACTAAAAAAAAAAAAAATTCGGACGGTGTGGTGTGCTAACTCCCACGCGCTTTTACGATTTTTTTCGTGGTTTTGCTTCAGGTGAATGGCGGGATGGTTCCTCAAATAGCCCATGGACGCATGATGCATATACGGTATATCCCTTTCTATGAAAACGGTTACACATTATGATAGGTGCAATGCACCCTCCACCACACACTTCTAGTGAATCGCGGAATAATAATAATAATAATAATAATAATAATAATAATAATAATAATAATAACAGTACGAGGGTTGCTATTTATATTTCTGGCCTATTATTAAATATTCATGATCGAAATTAGTTTTATTGTTTCTCAAAATATTCTCCGTTAAGATCAATACACTTCTGCATGCATTTCAACCAATTTTTGAAGCATTTTTTCCACTCCGATAGAGGTAACTACAGAACATGCGTCTTGAGTGCATCAACCGCTTCTTCGGGTGTCGAAAATCGTTGACCACGTAATTTGTTTTTGATGTGCGGGAATAAAAAGAAGTCATTGGGTGCGAAATCAGGGCTGTACGGCGGATTACCCATCAATTCGATGTTTTGACTGGTCAAAAATTCCTTTGTTTGAGCCGATATGTGACAGCTCGCATTGTTGTGATGAAGAATTATTCGCCTCTTCTTCGACATTTTCCGATTTTCTCCAAAGACTTCTGGTAAACAAATGCTCGTGTACCACTCAGAGTTGACCGTCCTACGTTGCTCTAACGCCACTGTCGCCACGTGACCGGTAATGCCGAAGAAACAGGCAACCATTTGCTTCGATGTGCTTCTTCCGCGAACAACGTTTATCGGATTTGGCTCGTCTTGGAAGACCCATACGGTCGATTACTGTTTTGTTTCGGGCTCATATGCATACATCCATGATTCGTCACCTGTGTAGATGTTATACACAGCCTTTGATGCGCCCTGAACGTATTTTTTTTTTTAACGTTTCCTTGCACCAATCGACACGAGCTTCCTTTTGAGCGTTTGTCAGATTATACAGGATTAGTGTTGCAAATTGAAAAAAAAAAGGTTTTTTTTCAGATTTGTGAAAAAAACACGAAAAAAAACCTAGCACCCTTGTTTTTTTTCTAAATTTTTTTTTTTTTTCAGAAAACAATATATTTGATAAATTATAGTTTTATTTGTGGAACTTTCATTTTACATGTGTTTTAAATCTTACTAAATCATACAATGTCTTACATAATGATTCATAAATGTATTCATATAGGTAACATAATTTATTCATCCTCTATGTCGGTACCATATTCACTGGTATCAGTACTACCAAAACTAGTTCGGCGGAGTCGGAATTTTCTGTTTCTTCTTCTGTCTCCTCTATATCCATAACTTCAGAAATAGTTACGTTTTCTTTTACTGGTTGTATTGTATGCAAAAGCTTTTGAGATTGCAATTTTAAATTGTGAGCAAAGTACACACTGTGCATAAAGACTGCGCCGATAGTTCTGTATTACGGTCTTTTATGTTTGAATTTAAATCTATTATCATACAAAATAGGAGCTTTATTTGTTTTCAATCGTTGGTTTACGCCAACGATTGCAAGGAAATTATTCATAATTACTGACAATGACTCAGTATTATTATATGCTGCGAGTTTAACAAGTATACGAATATAAGGAAAGCACAATAAGTAATAAAAAGAGGCAAAAAACCGTAGTTAAAATTCCTATTTTTTTTAAAAAGATTCGTAGGGTCTGGCAGCACTAGTTCAAATAGCGAGTATCAATCCAAACAATGGGGAACGGGGATTCCCTCTCGGGCAACCTAGCCTTTTCGGGAAGTCCCCATTCGTAAAAGAAAACTTCAGTCAATGTTGCCATATTTTTTTTATTTTTTTCCCTACTGAACCAGGAAATATAGTAGATTTAAAAGTAAGATAAGTACTTACTTTAAACTCTAAAACAGTCATATTAAACGATAAATGCCTTAAAAATTTGAAGTTTAGTAGTTATGAAAAAAAAAACATGTCCTGAAGAAAAAAAACATGTTTTATTTCACAGTTTTTTTAAAGTGTTTTTTTTTTCAAGTCGGAAAAAACACGTTTTTTTTACAACACTATGCAGGATAAAATGCGAAAAAATCTTTTTACGGCCAAATGATCATGCAATATTTTATTGATGCTTGTCATACTAATGCCCAAAGATGCCTCCATTTCATGGTACGTCACATGACGATCTTGCTTTATCAGTTCACGCACAGCATCGATGTTTTCTGGCACAACACCCGATTTTGGACGACCCTGACGGAATTCGTTCTGAATAGAACTTTGGCCACGATTGAATTCGTTATATCAGTTTTTTACAGTGCTACAGTATATGATTGTGCTTTATCGCCGTATAAAGAATTAAGTTCATCGATGCACTCTTATCTTGATAATCCACGTCAAAAGTTGTGAAAAATAATCGCACCAAAATGTTCACGAGTTAATTCAATTTGTCGCCCGAGATGAATTTTTAAAGTTACTGTAAACAACAAATCGCACTCAAATGACACATTGTTATGAATAAGGCTGTGTTCAACAATGTCAGTGTTTCCAATGGAAACGTCAGATGGCCCCTGGCAACACTTATTGTTGATAAGACCAGAAATATTAATAGCAACCCTCGTAGTAGGCATTAAGGTCGCCAAACGCCCATGTAAAATAAATGACGACAAGGACTCAAAAGCTTCATGACGTGGTGCAGACAGAACAGGTGACCCAGTGCCAAACATAGTCAACGAAACACGTGACGCATCGGGCAACCCGATTGGCCAGGTGGACCGAACTTTCTAGACGGGTAGAGGACTACAGGTATATATACAGGGTGTCCAGAAAAGGACTCCCTGATTTCAAAATTAAATATCTCGAA
Organism: Vandiemenella viatica; assembly: GCA_031002005.1. NCBI lineage: Eukaryota > Metazoa > Arthropoda > Insecta > Orthoptera > Morabidae > Vandiemenella > Vandiemenella viatica. The sequence continues at coordinate 76,274,611 of CM061918.1, forward strand.
AACAAAGATCGATAGAGGAATGCAGTAAACGGTATGTTTATTGTGACAGCTGTAAGAAGTGTATACATCAGTGTGAAATAATAGTTACAAAAGCTGCTAACAGATGGCGCTGTAATCGCCCATGGGCGCCGGGAGGGGGGTGCAAGGGGGTGCACTTGCACCCCCCTGGCATCCCGGGTCGCCCGTAAATTTGGGCCGATAGGGGGTGGGGAGCACCAATTACGGCCCTGGTGCACCCCCCTGGATCCCGCATCCCGGGTCGCCGTGTAGTCAGTAGTAGACCTAAAAAAAAAAAAAAAAAAAAAAAAAAAAAAGGTCGCCCGGAAATTTTTGGGCCGACAGGGGGGGGGGCACCAACGCAGCCCTGGTGCACCCCCCTAGAAACAATCCTGCCGGCGCCCATGTAATCGCCATACGTAATGCCTAAATAGTGATCCGAAGCTCAGGGTAGCGCCAATGGAGAACATTTTGAAAACATTGTGATGTGATTGTTTGCAAAGATTGTTTTCATACGATTATTTCACTTATGTATGCTGATATGAGCTGTACAGCAACTGCACACATCACCGGTGGGAAACGCAGTTCCAACCAAGAAGAATACCGCAGTATGACGAAACGGCTTTATACACCATAACGCTGCGCCATACGATCAGCCAAGGGGTACACCCAGATGTGTAATCTAAAGAATATATTCGCGCTCCGAGTTAAAAGATGTTTGGAGACAAAGGGTTAATTATTATAATATCACTGCTGGAGTTTTACTGCTAGTTGACAATGACCCCAGAGCCTTGAGAGAACTTTCGGCAAGTAACGAGAAGAAAATCAGCTATGGCATTTGTGGAGGAACCATCCCGAAATTCACCTGGGCTGATTTCGGGTAATCTGTACGTACGGATCGGGAATCTATTACTATTACTATTACTCCGCGATTCACTAAAAGTGTTTGGCGGAGGGTGCATTGCACCTATCAGGAAAGGTAATGGTTTGGAAGGGATATACGGGATATGGAAGGTGGCGCCCATGGGCTATTGTGAGGAACCATCCCAGCATTCGCCTGGAGCGATCTAGGGAAACCATGGAAAACCCTCCCTAATGCTATCACTCACCCACGAAGACGAGATTTTCTTTACGCAAGATGATTGATCTCCAAACAACCAACACGACTTTAGGGTGCTTCTCAACAGGACGCACAGATTGAGGCACAAGTTATCGATGGTTTCCCTGCGCCTTCCTTCATATCTATCTTTATGGGTGGGCCTCAAAGATAAGATTTACAGGGCAAAGCCAGCGACTGCCTGTGAACTGAAAGAGGAAATTGGAAGATATTCTCTGAGAGTTAAACTGAAATAATTCGAAAACTTTAAAAAAATATCGATTCGCGTTATCGTCTGCGTTCGAAAAATTGGAACATTTGGAAGCACGCATCTGGGACTAAGCGTATTCTACCTTAAATTCATTTAATTTTCTTTCATTTAAATTATACTTATTACATAATCTTCCCAATGGAAGATTGCTGTTTAGAGCTTCGTATCGACAACGCGTGGCTGCCGCGCGAGCTATGTTCGAGCGCACCAAACCCCACGCGAGCGATTTCGTTGACGAGCACGGCAATGCAACCCATCCAGGATTGCGCAGCAAAGGATCCAAGCACGGTCTTTTCGCGAATCCACCGTGCGCGTTTCACATACACGAGTAGCTGCCACTTTCACTGTGATGCATCACATTGTATACTAGAAACCTAAACGAAAAGTGCATCGGTGGATAAGGAAATTGTATTTTAATAGAATGCAGTATGGTGTGAAACTTATGAAAGACATGAGATATGATTTTTTTTACGGCTTTACGCCTCGTCGACGGCTAAGGTCATTAGGGAGCGTGCACAAACCACGTAGCTCCATTTTGGACTACCGTGAACCCCCCCTCCCCCCCACGTAGCCCAGCGTAGCCTTCCAGCCAACCCCTCCCCCCCCCCTGGACCGAGCCACGTGGTTTGTGCACGCTCCCTTAGAGGTGGGATGGGACTGGGGACAAGAAACGGGAAGGAATTCGGCCATGTCGTTTTTGAAGGAAGCATCTCGGCATTCGGCTGGAGTGATTTTGGGAAACCATGGAAAACCCAAATCTGGATGCCCGGGCGGGGATTCGAACCCACGTTCTCCCGAATGCGAGGCCAGAACGTTAACCGGTCACCCACCACGCTCAGTATGAGATATGAAGCCATCGAGGGTACGATAAACAAATTTTATGACAGTGATAACGATAGAGTTAGAGTTCTTAAAATAATTAATTGAACCAAGTGTGAATAAGGTGAATACTTAATTTAGGAAGGAGATCTCAATTACTGAAAGAGGCTGTAAGACTTTCAGCAATTTGAGACACCTGTACTAGGCTGCAAAATCTTTTTCGAGTATCAAAACCATCATTTTCGAGAATAGTTCCAGATGTTCTTGACGCATTCTGCGAAGCTCTGAAATAATAGGTAAAGATAAGGAAATAATACCCATTTTAAATTAAAGTTCTTGTTATTCAATTTCCTATTGCCTTTCTTAACGAGAACTTAATTCTTACATAGATAAAAATGCATTAAGTTATTCAAGTAATTTGGCGAATCTATGGATTCGTTGATTTGAGTTTCAAGTGATGGTTGTGGTGGTAATGGAGCTGTTAGTATCGGAATCTGATTACGCTGCACATTTGTTATTCCACAAAATATCTTTGTATTAAACGGCGACACTTTTCGTTATCGATGGCAGCAAACTGTAGCTGTGCCGCGCGAGCAAACTCCAACAAAGACACCTCCGTCTCAACTGCGAGCCTTTGCCGCGTGCCTAAATACCGACAGAGAACGGCTCGCAGCGCGGCATGTTCGACCGCGCCAATGTTCGAATCGCCTCGCGAGCGAACTGCGTGTGAATTATGCGCGCTGCCGCGCGAGCCAAGTTTCGAGGGTTTGCCGCGCCTAGTGGATACGAGCTTCACTTCAGCTGGCTCAAAATGAGAGCGTAGATATGATACCTTGAAACTAGGGTTGTAACGGAAGTCATCTTTGCGGATGCTGATGCGGATGTTTCGCGGATGCGGATGTTTCGCGCATGCGGAAGTGGAAAGAAATTTATAATTATTGAAAATTTAGCATTTTATCAAAAATAAACTTAAATTCAAAATAAGTATATTTTTTATACCAAATTCTACAGTTTTCAGAAGTAACGTCTATTTCCATATAATAATGCCACATTGATTTAACTTTTGCCTCATCTTTCAACAACAAAAAATATGGGATGATTTCACAAGTGAATTTAATTATTTACATAACGACGCACGCGTCTAAAAAAACAGTCTCTGTGATATGAACTTTGCGAAGTTCGCGGCTCGACTGATTCAAGCGTCCAGCACAAGGCCACGCCACCGCACATCTCCGTGCCTGTCACCTGCCTTTCCACCGCTACAGTGGCCCATTCACAGTACAACTTGTAGGACCTACGTTCATCCGATTTTCGATAAAGAATCTTGATGGGACATGAAAAGTGTTAGAGAATTACACACAGGACGTGTTGGATGTTGGGACTCCCAAGCAACCAACAGGAGTCCTTGCTGTCCAACAAACTATGGTGTTAGATCATGATTTGAGGAAAAATTCTGCGAGTGTGCGATAAGGACACATGGTGTGCCGCGAGAAAGTACGAGTGAAAAGGATTGCTTAAAACATTTTGTTGAACTCCTTTTACTAGAGTGAATGGGTGAGTGCATCCTATTGTAGCTCTGCACGGATGTTCTGTAAGTTAGACCGTGAAGAAGGTGCTTTTTTTTTTACATGCAAGTTTAAACTGGTAAATTAGATAATAACACCGTCCACTTCATTGTTACTTTTGTTGAAAGATTGTCAGAAAAAAAACCACATTGTTGTTAGCTGAGAGACGATGGGCAGAATCTTGTATAAAGAGAAAAGAATAATATATATTGCAATGTAAACAAAACATCCGCTATACATCCGCGATAAATTTTGCGGATGCGAAAGCGGATGTGGTACTTCAAGCGAAAGTTCCGCACTTGCTGATGCGTAGATCCGTTACATCCCTACTTGAAACGTCCGAGTTACGCGACATTTTTTACAAAGGATAAAATTCTTTTTAATTAGCGTTGTACGTCTTATTCGGCTCATCAAGGAGTTCACTAGTACTCCTAAACCAACCAACCATCTCATTCTAACGGAAAATTTGGGTACGTTAGAGGCCAGTCTCATTTTGTACCGCTCACAGACTGCCGAGCAAAAAAATTGCAACGAGATGAAAACAGTGACTGATAAGAAGCCAGAATTCATGTCGAACACTGTAAACGAGACAAAAACGTAGTGCTTCCAGTTTGGGTCAAATACAAAATACCTGTGTGTCCAGACCTCCGAAAACGAAAACACTGCATAATTGTATATGCATAATATCCAAATCAAGAGACTTCTCATTGTTTTCCAACGTTTCAAAGAGATTATCCATAAAGAAATCTTTTCAGTAGGTTAAAGGATGGACGACGAATATTACGCGAGAGTTTTGAATCGTTTATGGGCCATGATTTTTCGAGTTCGACTCGAATACCGGGTCTACAAATCTGTTGGACATAATAAGCATCTTGTGCTCAGTCAACTCTATACTATCCTGATTTTGTTTCAAGCAATATGAGGCTATTTTATAAACTGTAATTGGTGATGAGAGGAAAGCGTTTTGATGCGATTTTATAGCTAATTCCAAAGAGAGAGTTGCGGACTTCTTCTAGAATCGCACTTCAGGAGTGGAAGCCATTCATTGGAGAATTGTTGGAACTAGTGTATTTAACTAAAGGTAGATTACATGAAAGTGGATTTCTAAATTAAAAACCATACATTCACTGCCGGCCTGAAAACTTTTCAAGTCACCCGCGAATATGTTGTGTCCACTCCAATTTCACTACATCTTGGTATTGACTAAGAGTCTCCAACCTCTACATCCACATTACCCCTTCGATTATTTTGTCCGAGTAGCCAATTCTGTTTTTTCCTCTCATTTCTAAACCTATTATGCACGTTGTCGACGTCGCTTTCCTATATTCCGCAGTTTTTCCCATCGGTCTTGGTAGTTTGCTTGGTGTTAAACTCTTAAAATGTTCAGACCACCACCGTATCGATTCTCTTCTTAATTTTCTCTCTGACTGCTCACACCCATTTCCTCCCTTATATTCATTGTCCTCACTCTTATCTCTTCTAGCTTTCCTCATTAAACTTCCAAGAAATTTCTTTTCTCCATCTTGGACCATACTGCAGTCATTTTCAATCATTGGCCACATCTCTGTAGTATATAAGAATGTGTAATATGATAAGCAACTAATATTTTAGCTTTTCTATGCCCACTTTTATCCCACGTTAGATGTGTAGTACCATGATAGAAGTTTCCTCCCTCACAAAACCTGTTTATTATCTCATTCTCCCTTTTTCCATCAGGCATCAAACTTGCGTCAAATTCCTCTACAATATGCAGTCTGCTTCCGTGTCCTTTCCAGTCACCAGCACCTCAATCTGCTATTTGCTTTTTAGCTTTTTCCGTTCAGTATTCACTAACTTTCTTTTCTTCACCACAGGCGCTGAGGTCATCAGCGTTCCGTCATTTCTCGCACCTGGAGCAGCTCGACGCTTCTTTCTGTCTCGTTCGACGTATCGAACCCGGCAGCCTGGCTTCTGTCGGAACAACACTGCAACGTCTGACGCTCCGCGGCAATCTACTCTCCACACTCAAGGCAGACTGGTTCTCCATAAGTCGGCTGGCAGCTCTCCGGACGCTCGACCTGTCGGCTAACGCTCTGGACACGGTCGAAGATGGTGCGCTCGCGTCACTGCCCGCACTCGAGGAACTCGACCTGTCCCGCAACAGGTTCACCACCGTCAACGGCGGGTGGTTCGGTCCGGCCGGTTCACCTACACTCCTCAGGATGGATCTGTCCGCGAACGCGATAGAGTCGCTGAGCGACGGTGCTCTGGAAGGGGTGCCTACTCTGGAGGCGCTGAACCTCTCCCTCAACGCGTTGACAGCGGTCGATGTCGGGTTTTTCCGCGGCCTGACCAGCCTCTCCCATCTCGACCTCTCCGTTAATAACATTTCTAAGTTATTCGAAGCGTTCAATCGGCTCTCCGCGCTCGAGGTGCTGAATCTCAGGGACAACTCCGTGGTGCGACTCGAAGTGGGCACCTTCCGCGGTCTTTCCGCGTTGGTCAGCCTCGACCTGTCCCGCAACGCGATCACGTCAATGGAATCGGGTGTCTTCACCGGGGCTGCGTCGCTGGAAGAGCTCGATTTGAGCCACAACGCTCTGGAGCGGCTCGACGCTGGCTGCCTGGACGGGCTCGCTGCACTGCTCCGCCTAGACCTCTCCGCCAACGCCTTGACGGCCCTCAGCGACGGTTGTTTTGCTCCACTGACGTCACTCCAGCGCCTCAACATGTCGTCGAACAGACTCTCGTCGCTGCCAGAGCCGGCTCTTGCGCTGTCTTCCTTGGCAGAACTGGACGTCTCCTTAAATCCAGATCTCCGACACTTGCTTCTTTCCGGTGGCAGACTCAGGACGGTGGATGCCGCTGGGGCAGGACTGACGCAGCTCCCGGCGGCATTAACGAGGTCGGTTCGCGTACTTCGGCTGCCCGGCAATGCGATCACAACCGTGCGATGCGGTGACGCCGACAGCTATCCACTGTTGGCCGTGCTCGATCTGAGTGCCAACGGTCTGTCCGAGGTGGAGGAAGATGCACTAGGGAGACTTGAATTGCTCGTCACTCTCTACTTGTCTAAGAATGCTCTACAAGCAGTTCCACGGAGTCTTCCTTCCAGCCTGAGAACACTCTCGCTGGACAATAATCCCATCACAGAAATCACTCCTTCAGACTTGCAGGGCCTACCGCGGCTCAAAGTACTCTCAATGGCACAATGTCGAATTTCTGCGATTCTTGATGGGGCTTTCTCTATGGTTCCTGCTCTCCAGGAACTTGATCTCTCTGGTAATCCACTTGTTACACCTCTTCCCACCATCACAGGCCCACTGGGATTGACAGTGCTGCGCCTCCTTAATATCACAATGTCCCTACCAGAATTGTACGATGGCGCACCGTTTCCGGTAGCCGCGCCGGAGAGGCTGGAGGTACTGGAATTGGATGGAAGTCCCGGGCTTGCGCGGAGACTTCTGGATGACGCAGCAACTCTTGCGGCTTTCAGACAACTTAGAGAACTTGGTTTGTCGCGAGCTAGACTCCAACAACTGCCCTCTGACCTACCCCATTTCCTACCTCGCCTCAGAAAACTTCGACTGCATGGTAACCCGTGGGTGTGCAAGACTGAGAATGTGCTGTGGCTGGCACGGTGGCTGCACCAGCTGTACCACGACAGTAACATCAAAGACATTGATAAAGGGCGCTGTGCAGAGCCGTTGGCTCTCCAAGGTGAGGAACTAACAGCCCTGACTGAAGACAAGATCGCGCGCGGGCTGGAAGCTACGGCAACGACGGTAAGCACAACTTCCAGCACCGTGGTGATGGTGACTCCTTCAACCTCAGCCCACTTCGCGACATCACAGTCCACCATTACCATCCCAGAATTGCTTCGAACGACAGACCTTTTAGGCGGCCATCCATCAGCCACTAATTTCTCAACCGTTGTTCCAGATGATGTGGACGCCGTCAACAGGTATGGTGCGCCTACCGACAGCTTTAGGCCAAGCGGCAGTTACTACAGTATGTCTACTGATAGTAGTAGTAGTAGTGTCTCGACAGGAGTGTCTGAAGAACATTTAGTGACCACACAAAGTAACAGTCCCTCTGCTCACAGCTTCACCTTAGGGCAAGACGAGCTCCAGTATACCACACAGGGAAACAATCTGACGAGCCAGGGATCAAATCAAATGCACAGCCAAACACTATATGTAGAAGATGAGCTCTATCAAAGCTCTACTACAACAGACTTCCCATCATTACTGGGAAACACAGTAACTGTTTCTAGAAACTTGTCTAGTGCACAGTCACCACAGTGGCAGGATGGGTCTATCAGTTCTACTTCAGCACCATTCCATGGCGAGAGCAATCTGTCCCGGAATTCTGATGACAGGGTAATACTAAACATCACAGTACTGTCTTCGCGTGATGACAGCAAGAAGGCAATTGCAGATAGCACAACACTGAAATCGGTTAAGGCTGTTTCCCACGTGATCAGGGTGATAAAGCTATTGGACAAAAACTCTACAGGTAACAAAAGAAGAGTGCCTGGTAGAACAACAAAAATGAGCATTCCTATGATGGAAAGGGCTAGGGGTGATGATGGTTTTCAAGCATCCCTTGATAATGGTATCAGTGAAGATGCATCTTTTTCAAAAATAGACAATATAGCTATCTATAATTATGTCACAGGGAAGTCTGACTTTGATTATTCTCATGATACTGATCAGGCACATAATTTTGTTGCCAGAAAAGATATGGGCTCATATATTACAGGTATCTCTGCAATTGATACTGGTACTGATGTAGCAAAAAAGCAGAAAGATCTCAAGCAGCAGTCAATAGGAGCAGACTCCCAGACAAAAGGTAAAGTACTTTCCTCTAGCACAGAAAGAACATTGGTAAATGGTTTCAGTTCATTTGTGAGGAGGACTGGAACACGAACGAAGAAGCAGGATGATGCAGACCATGAGAATGAGACGGTTTATGATGCAGGTGATGAGAAACCTCTTTTCACATTCCATACATCACATATTCCACTTGGTCAAAAGGTGGCTTCAGAAACAGTGGAAGCAGATGAAAGAACTGTTCACAGGCCTCATTTTCCTATATACAATGTCAGTACACACAGTCTATTGTCGCATACAACAAAGAGACAGGATCAAAAGGATAAAATTAGTAAAAGTGTCAATGATGATGTTCGACAAGTCGTAGGTCAACCTGAAGAATTCAGGCAAACCACATTTGACGATCAGTCGACAGAGCCCACTATGACAAGTGGCGAGCACCCTACATTAAGTTCATGGATTACTGATGATGTTGAATTCACATTAGGCAATGGCATTACAGATACAACCAAACAAAAAATTGTAGGTGCAGCAAGTGAATTGTCACGAACAGAAGAGAATGATAAGGTGAAGAATACACTTCAGAATGAAACAAATCAACTTGAAATAAATCTTAACCAAGCTATCATTTCTCAAACCTTTACTCACAGTGTAATGACAGAGGGTGTCATTCCCGATAATTTTCACACTACTCCAGATCAAATTTCCTCACACACAGATGTAACAGATGATATACTGATTGATGGAACAATGACCACAATGAACAGCTTACCTGAAAATACTGTTGGTCATCAAGAAGAAGATGAAAATGAAAGGGTAGCCGATTCTTACACAACTCTAATCAGTTCATATAGCGATAAAGACGTCAGCCAGTCACATCAAGAAAATGATGCAGACAATGAGAAGAAAATGCTGCAACCAGTGAAAGTCAAAATCAAACATACTGCTAACAGAATAAAAGCAGGGCTCAATCATAGTGAAAGGAATGGAGTATTAAGGCGTAGTTCACCAACAGACTCAACCAGCACCGAACACATATCAAGACAGAAGACAATAGGGGCAGAGAGGAGAAACCCAAATAAAGAATGGAATAACTCTGAGGGTAATGACACCATTAGCCACACAGGAGATACGAATAAGTCTGTAGTTGCCGGAGAAATGACTGAAGAAGTGGACATCAAACCGAGGACAAACGAGGAAGAATTGTCAATGAAAAAAAAAGCAATGCTCCTCAAAACGTCTGTTCGAAACCAGGAGGGAGAGAAAATAATGAACGGGCCACGGTCCGAGGCCATGAGGCAGAGTGCTGAAGATGTCTTAGCAGTGGTGGTAGCCGGGTCTCCACAGGAAGTCCTGGAAGATAGCCAGGAGACACAGGACGAAAGTGATAGAGAAGAGAGTTGGCAGGAGAATCAGCAATCGGACACCGAGGGCAGCGCGACTGTGAGACGTTCACATCCGGGCATGTTTGTGCTGTTGGCAGTAGGGGCAGTGGTGGCTGCCGCACTTGGGGCCGCATTACCACACCTCGCATCCCGAAGAGGAGCGGTGACGGGCGAGGGTAGTGGTTATCAGAGACACATGGATGGTATTTTTTCGAATCCAGCAGAGCAGGTGTCGCCACGAGAAGTGGAAGAGAGTGCCCTCACTGAACTGTGGTGACAACCAGGAACTGGAGGAGGTTCCAATACTTCCTTACTCGAACGGGATGTCTAGAGGAATACTCTTCCACGTGGTGTCTGTTGGAAATGCATGAAGGTTGCCAATCCTTCATTCTTTATGAAAATTATTTCATATGACATGCAGTGCCTCAAACACTGTTAAGCATTAAAAGGGTGACATTACTGAGAAAAGAAGAAACATAAAATGAATTAACTGCATTAACAGCAAGCTAAAATATGTGATAAACACATTTACCTCTTATTGCCATTTAAAAATGTGTCAACAAATTTTAACTGTGACAGACGAGAAACGACATCTGAGAAATATGTAAAGTAAATTTTGCCAGGAGTTTATTATTCTATTGTTTTGGAGTATTACCAATTAATATGATAAATTAAGAAGTACATATGAAACAAGGTTGAAACCTGCAATAGAGTACCAAAACACCAGTTATAGCTAGATTTTAGAGTTATATGTTAAAATATCTTGAATTTGAGTACGTTCCAGAAATCTCAAATGCAGCAGCTACTTTAGACATCCTCAATTCTCCTCAGTTAATTTCAAGAAACTATAGTAAGGACAAATCTGCATAACCTTACGGGGTTTAATGACAAAATACCCCCGAATCTGTTTGTAAAAATCTTCCATACAGCACCAATCACAAACAACAAATCTATTTTGTGTACAACTTGGTGGGTAGAAACCTTTAACAGTTACTTTTTAGTAATTGTGCTTCGTAGCTTATGCTGTTAGCAACCCTGGACTATAAAAAAGTACTTTGAATTAGTCACTGAAAAGAGGCAAACTTGTGAGGTGAAAATATACAAAAAAATATTATTCCCTCGGATAAACTGGTTCTATAAAAAAGGAGGCTAGAAACCAAAACACTCTGGATGAACTACATAAACAGATATCTGACATTTTGTTTCTCTGTGTGGTTACTGAGCTATGTACGTACACAAAGACAGAGAGTGTAATATTAGCAACGACCATATACATCTGATTTTATGGAAAAGAACTGAATATTTTTACCTGTACAGAAACAATGAGCCCATAGGATAATTATGTGCCAACTGAAAACATGTTATTACAGCTGTATTTGGCTATAAATTTGCAATTTTTTAATGAGCAGTTGTCTTACTAACTGTATGTTGATGTATTTGTCACCATAACAAAGACACTGAACAAAACGGAAAAAATGGACATATGGAATATATGAATGAGAAGTATTACATTAAATTTTTACAATTGAAACTATGTATATTTTGTGGATCAATATTTCTAGAAAAATTATAAGTTGCTACTCACTAAGAATACCTAATGCAAGTGCCAGGTTGACCAATATTTTTCCTTAATATATTTTCATTTGATAGTGGAGAAAACTATATTTGTACCATACATTAAAACTTCTGATAGATTTACAGAAGAAACATTAAGAACAATCCGAGTAATATTTTAAAGTAAACTGCTGTTACTTATTTTAGGAATTCATTTGTTACACTATGACAGTAAGGATGATGCACTTTACCTTCAATATATTCATTTAACACTATAAAGCCTTTAAAAATGGGTTCTAACATAAAAAAATGGTTTTAAGCAACTTTATGCCCCGCATTTATGAACTTTCTAAATGATTCTGCTCTACACTTCTTTCATTTTTGTAAATATTTTATTTTTTCTTAAAAAAAACTGTATCCTCTATTCACTGAAGATAGCATCCAATAAGTTTTATTCTTTATAAAATTTAATACACTACCTATTTTCAAATCATAACTTATTTCTGATGACCAGTTAATGTTTTGAACCAAGACACATTTGTGTAATTGCAATAAGATGGTCATCTTGAAAAATTTAATAAAGACTGTACCAAAATATCAGACTTTTTAAAACTACTTTTCTTCCATCACAAAAGACGAAATGTAAATGTGCTTCCCAATTTATTAGCAAGTGTGTAAATATTTATGGAATGTTTGTTCACTTTTTTGCACATGTAAATATTTTTAATATAGTGGAAAAATTTTCTTGTATGAAGTTGAAGCAAGGACTAAGAACTGGCGACTCGAAACTGTGTATACCACTTATAAAAGTTGTACTAAGATGAACGAGAATGTTAAGTACAAAGTTATGTCTGAGTTAAATTGTCTGATGGAATGGATTAAAACTAGTATATGTTGATTCAATTGTGGTTTTCATTAGTGCCAAATAATGTGTAAGGCAGATACAAATGTTTTGGTTTGTTGAAACACTGGCCCATGATGAGCATATTTCAGTTCCTTACATAACTCGATAGTGCTAGCTAGAATGGACAGAAATGGAAAGACTTGATTGCTAAGGAAATAAATTAATAATTTCTTCCAAAAAGAAGATCTTAAACTGAGTAGTTACAAAAGCATCTGTTTCACAGTCATCTGGACACAACAAACATTTTATAATACTTTGTGAATTTATATAAGTATTTCACACCTGTAGACTATTTCTTATCCTGAGCAGAAAATGAGAACAATTTGGTTACCTTTTTTCTAAACAATGATGTGTTATAGTGAGTCATAACAATGATGACATGAACTTTAGCTACTAAGATGAAAGAAGATGATTTTTGCTACTGTACCATGAAAACAAATTAAATCTTTCTTATGACTGAAGGTGTAAGAAAATACAGAAAATATATGTATAAAATGTAGTTGCTGTTGTTTCTTGTCATACACCTTTTTCCTTATAAATCAAAAGAGCTTGAAATAATATTCGTCCAAGACTGGACAAATAGGAGTTTCTGAGTATACAACAGAGCATTATGCAAGTATTTTTACCAATACTGGTCTTAGCATAATTTTGAACCTCATATAAGTAAAGTAATTAACTGATTTTTTTTTAAACTGCCATTAAATTATAAACTTTACAGTTTCTATCATAAAATGAATAAGCTCCAGCTAAGTAGTATTAAAAAAAAAGGTCAGAAAAAAAAGTTGAAAATAAATAACAGCACAAGGAAACTATTAAAAAAAATCTAAGAATAGCTTTCTAATAGTTAAATCCTGATATTTATCTTAATGTATCCTTGTCCATTAGACAAAAAATTTATATATATGTATTTTTAACAAATCATCTAAAATTGTCACTGAAAGGTGTAAAAACTTTACAGATATATTTGGCTTAGTCACTTACTGTCATTAAATGTGGAAAATTATTTTTTGTAAAAATGTTTAAGGAATAAGAGGAAGGTGATGATATGACTGTAGAAAGTAACATTGCAATTACGCATTTAAAAACAATTACTTTTACATAGCTACATTCATTTTAGCGCATCCCAAACAGCACAATGCGTACAAGCCATTCTCCACATTTGACCCTTATTGGTTGCTGGCATTATTCTTTACCTCATATCTATTTCCAAGGAACAGGAAGAGAGACCATTCGATCAGACAGAGAAAAAGATTATGATGAAAAGCTTTAGATCCTTATGGTTTCAAGTTCATCTCCTTCAATTTCAGCAGTATGGTAACTCGGTAGGGGAGGGAGGGAGAGGGGGCAATTGCCTTCAAAATTCAAGGTGCAAGGTTTGAGTCCCGGTGCAGCCATGAATTTTTACATCCTTGCTTTATGAACTACAATAGTATGCTCCACATTTCAGATTCTGCAATGAACTGTAGGTCCCGGATGTAATGGAACTGGCCATACTTTCTCTGGCATAACTTCAGGAGCATTCAACCAACCTTTGTATAGTGGACTAAGTTAAGTTATGGGATTAACTACTTTTATCAAACTTTGGTTTTATTCTTGTTCTTCAAATCCTTATTCAAAATGATAGCTGTTCTCTTTGTAATTATTAATGTTCATCACGCTAAGGTCCCCACACCATACAAACAGACATGAAAGGTCATGTATAAAACAAAGCACAATAATGTATCAGCTGGCCTTTTTTTCTTCTTCAAACAACAACATTACAGCACAAGTCATAAAACGTGATTAAATCAAATTTCCTGGTAGCACTGAGCAATAATTTGACAGGCTCTTTCCAAATTTTTGTGACAGTGAAAGGAGCGCTGTTAACAAATCCTGGCTTGTCAAAGTGAGGCCATTGGTGAGGGGAATTTTTTTTCGTAGAAACTTAGAAGATGAATACAATAAGCTGAAGTAGTGGGATTGGAACCAGCAAAAATTATAGATAATACAAATACTGTAACAGTCAATTTGTCCATACATCTCTGGGATATTACTACGATCATCAAAAGATCAATTTAACCTATGAGCTAATGAATTAGACTTGAGAGTTGAAGAGTGATGGATTGCTCTAATTGGTGGGGCAGCATCCTTGTTGCTCCCTTGGCTCCTGCTGTATAATTCAGGCCCTTGCCTTCCTCTCCCTTTCTGTGAAGCGTTGGTCCACACCTCAACCCAGCCTCAATTCCCTCCGATGGGTCTTGAATACTGCAGCACTCGTGCACACGTGGCTGAATACATCGAGTCGGTTCAAACCGAAGGTGGTATCCGACGCTGCCATTGCCGGTCGCAATACAAAGCCAGATAACTACACTGGGATCTGTACTCAACGCAAATAAGAAAAAAAAAATTTGTTTGTAGTTCACACACATTGCTTTCCATCAAAATTATTTTCTTTTCATACAGATTCTTTAAAATAAAGGGACAGATACCCATAAAAAATTCCATTTCTGTGACCTCTTTGCAGTTGTTGGTATTTTCTTTTACTGCGATTGAATTTATGCTCCTATGGAAAATTCCTCTACACAACTACCTACCCTTTACACACATTTTTAAGTTATTTTAGTCTGAAATATATATTATTCACCAAATTCCTTAATAACTTATCCTGGAATCGAAGTTCTGCAGCTATAAATGAATACTTTCCATTTCCTTATGCCCAAAATCATGTGCTGCATTATGGGTATGGTCCTCTTTTCCTTTCCATACACTACCACTAGACAATGAGCAACAAAAGGTCCCTGGTTCGAAACCAGGTATCTGCCACAATTTTTACACGGATTAAAATTGACCTTTACCTCTGGAAAACGTTAAGGTACAAGGATACTCTATGGTTTTGAACCTGCATTAAGCTGTAGGTACTGTTAAATTGGTAGGACTACCAGATCAGGTTACACGGTCATAACAGAGGTGCTTTGTTCAGTCAGTAAAATCAGTCGCTGGTCTTTGAGACCAAGTAAAATTATGGATTATACATGCCCAACACTCAGTTTAACTGCCTCCAGAACCAGATCCTTTATCATACCAGTTAAGGAATGTGTTCTATGGTGATTTACACAGACAAATCTAACTGCTTCCTTTGGATTACTTCATTGTGATATGCCTGATACTCATGTGGGCTCCATATCTTAGCACTCAAGCAGTGTCCGACAAATGTTTTGTAGCTCAATTAGCTCACCTGGCACACCCCATCATCATCCTCTCAAACTGATGCCGAAACTATTCCTTTATACCTCTGCAATGTGTCCTACCAAACTGAGTTTGTTTCTACTGTTATGCCAAAAAATTTATATATTCTGACAAAAACATGTTTCTGGAATATTATATGACTGCAGTTAAAAATGAAAAATAAGGAATTCAGATATTGCAAATGGAAATAACACCTAATTTCTGCCAAATTAACAGACTATTTCAAACCCATTACACTTGTATATGAGCAGGCATTTTACCATCATGAACAATGTACAGATGCATAAAAAACTGTTCTTCATGAAGAAAGCACAAGCAGTCAGAGAGTTGTTTTGTATCATCAACATTGTGATCATTAGAGGCAGGAGAGGATTGTGTAAAGGAGTGGACAGGAACTTACCCCTCCCCTCTCTTTTTGAAAGAACCATACTGTTATTAAACTGAAATGATTTTGGAAAACCATGGAAAATCAAAACCTGGATGCCCAGATGGGAACCCTGGCATTTAAGATTTTTTTTTAACAGTTTAATGTCCCTTTTTAACAACGTGGTCTTTAGAGACGGGAAAGGATGGGGGCAAGGAATGGGAAGGAATTCGGCCATGGCCTTTTTGAAGGAAGCATCCCGGCATTCACCTGGAGTGATTTGGGGAAACCATGGAAAACCCAAATCTGGATGCCCGGACGGGGATTCGAACCGCCGTCCTCCCGAATGCGAGGCCAGAAGGCATTTAAGAGGAGTTTAAGAACACGGTTAGGTCATTTATACTTGTCCAATTAACAATTTGATTATTCAGATAATTTTGCTCCAGTTATATTTGTTGATTAACACACTAATTCTTTTGGCTAATGGAAACAAAGAAACTGCCACAAGGCACTGAAAATAAGATAGGATAGGGATAAATAAATAGATACCCGTCACTTACCACACTACTTGTTTTGTTATTAGAGGCTCAACCACCATGCTCGGTGGGTTGAAAGAACTACAATGTCGTGGTAAAGAAATCTGATTAACTCCCTAAATGCCCTTAGATCCATTGTCATTATGTGTGAAAATAAAACCTTGGTAAACTCTGAAAACACTACCAAAAAAAGAAAATGCTTTGGAAATATTTTATATTTTTTGTACCCCTTTCTGGCAGCATTTTTACAATTTTCTATGATTAGTAGTCAAGCTAATTAATCATGTAGAATAACTACATGCAAGCAATCATAGAGAGAAGACAAGTACTTACGATTGAGGTCAGCCACGTATATATCCCTGAGCATCTCCTGCTCCTCATGGCTGAAGGCATTGGGTCTGCCAAATGTATCATTCTCAGGCCACACCTCCCTGCAAGTATTTAAATTGTCTCTCAGCTAATACCATATATCTGCAACACAGTGGTATTTTGGAAGTTTTCCTGGGTAATTTTGAACTTTATGATTCTGCCCGAACTATCATTCCCTGCTAGTCATTTCAGTAAAACAGAATACTATAACCCTACATGGCAACAGACATCACAAACATGACATTATTAGTGTCTCCAGTTACTGATTCAAAGAACACATCAACCAATCCTCTGTTATTAATCCTCTATTATTAATAGAGAGAGTTGAAGGAAGGAGGTCAGATAAGAATCTTTATTTAAACATAACATCTAAAAGATAAAAAACTAAAAGATTAAAAAAAAAAACTCTGTACAAAAACAAAAATACATAATGTGGCAGTGGTTGCTCGTGAAAATTTAGACATATGCTTCATTTTCTGTTTTCATGAAGGAGGGCAAAGCCTAAAATATTGTTGTTTTTTTTTTTTTTTGTAGTTTTTTAAGTAATGGGTCGACATATCTTTCCTATACATATTAATATCCCCTCACAGGTTTTCTTCCCTTTCCATTATTGCTTAAATGCTATGTTATTATCTTCTTTTTCTTCCTAACCATTGTTAGACATGGTGGCCTGTTACAATCTCAATTTATCTATTTGGTGGTCTTCCTACACCTCTCCTACCTCTGGTATGGTATTTGAGGATTTTTCATGGTGTCCATTGTTGTTATTATATTACAGCCACTGCAGACTTTTGTATGAGTATCGTATTTAATTCAGAATTTGATACATTTTCTAATGACTAAAAAGGGCAAGAAACAGCTAACCTTGTTGTGAGCACCACATACTACAACACTGCTTTACTGACATCGGCTGTGGTGCAGACCTTGTTTGTCACATAAAAGTATATTTACAAAAATAATGCAAAATAATACGAAATGGAACAAGGGTAGTGCAAGTAAACCAATCAGATACAGTGGTAAATGCATGAGAGCTTTGCCAACAACAACCACAAGAAAGGCAAATATAAATCATAACATTATGTTCCACAACTTCTGTTGGCATGTTTATTCTGCATGTATTTTGTCTACCATAATACAGCGATCAAAATCCTTATATCTTTTACAATAATGTTGATACTGAGGAAAAGGCTTTTAGGCAGTGTAAAAAACATAGGTTGGCAAAGCTCTAAAGATGATTGTTGTTACTTCAAACAAGAGATCAAAAGATTCTGAGAATAAATATTCCATCAATAACAGTTATTTAAATAGTTCAGCCTATTCCTCAGTAATTAAATTCAGTCACTGATACTCTCACCTACAAAAGAAAATTTTCTCAATCCCTTAAGCTTGAAATCAAGAGCTAGCTTATGGTCAGGGTCATCTCTTCCCTTCCTTATTGTTCCATCCATATATGCCTCACACACTCCCATCAATCTCGTTGATCATATGTGTTTCAGCAACTCCATTGTATAAGTTACTTTATGTGCTCTATGGCGATATCCAGAAACAAGTGTTGATGACCTCTTTTGTTCTGTATTTTATGCCAATAACACAGGTCCGTATATGACCCTAACGTATTCTTCTTCTTCTTCTAGTGTCGATGACAGCATCAAATATGTGGTAGTTTTACTGCCAATGTGATGGCTTTGTCAGTAGCTGATTATAGGTCAAATTAAGATACATTTATTCCAATTTGTGGACAAGACAGCAAATGTACCATGGTTTCTCTCTCCCCACATGAACATGTGGTATCTGACTGTTCACCCAGGTATCTCCAAGTGGTAAGTGTATCTTTGCAGCGGCCAATTCCAACTCGAAGCCTGTTTAGCAACTTCCATATGAGCCACGGTTGTTCAGACCCAGGTGGTAGACCCTCTTTTGGCTTGATCCACTAGAACACTTGTTGTAATCTCTTCTCCTAAGCCAGTATTCTTTCATTGCTTGGAGCTCCAGTTGGTGGCTTTGAAGTTCGCATGAAATCACAGGTCCAACCAAGGATTTGTATCCTGATTTCCCCACATTCCGGGAGAATTACCACATCAACCTCTCTGGAAAAACAGGACTTTGAATCCTCCCCTCACCACTTGACAAATTCAAAACTGTGTCACCTACTCCATAAAAACACAAACATACTTATTAACTTTTCAAGTATTCAACAGCAATATATTAGTGGAACATATTTAAGCTTCTGAAAAACATCATAGTATGGACGTCTTACTAACCTGGATGCTCGTAGTAAAGCAATAGCCAAATCAAATTCTTTTTTCCTTAAATGACGTTGAATCCTCTTCACTGCATCTGACCTGCAACAAGTAATAGAACCACACACTAGATAAATAACTGAAAAGCAATTTACTCACAAAAGTAAAACTTTGAAAGTAAAGGACTAAAAGGAAATTAAGTATTGGGTGGGGAAAGCAATAAAACATGTTGTTAGTATTGATATCAGTCGTATAAACCAGTCTATTGATCTTGACAGAAAGTTAATCGAAAGGGAATGAAATCCTATGCCTCTAATAACAAAACAATTAGTGTGTTAATCAACAAATATAACTGGAGCAAAATTATCTGAATAATCAAATTGTTAATTGGACAAGTATAAATGACCTAACCGTGTTCCCCACGTAAAATTACTTGGCTTGCAAATATTAACTTTGTAACACAGATCAGAATGTCACAACTGCATATAACTGCATCTTCAACATACTGTGGCATAATCATGACATTCCTATTTGAAGGTGTGTGTCCGTAATTTCAGTATTTTACGATCACATCTGAGTATGAAAGAACAGATGGAACTCCTTTAGCGAATGGGATGTAGAGACATTTCCCATCTTGGATATGACATAGTAGAAGAAAATTTTATGTCTAGTATATTAACAACAAATTTCAGTATAAAATTTCCATAACATCCCACAATAATGCTTGATGAAGATGTTGAAATAAGGATACACTCCTAATGTTTTGAAATCAACAACATTTCCGGCACCCCTCACCAACCACATCTCCACTAATCATGAACATTTCCACAGTCTTCCACAAAGCATGCAGCAAATGCCAAAACTTTTCTTATAAACATATGTGAACCCACCAGGAAAAATCGCTTTTTAATTTTTATTAAGTGTAAGCCCATGACCATTTTTACGTATCATCACGAGTCTAGGATAGTTCTTGTGTTTAGGGTCAACGATTATTACAGGTTGACCTGATCTGAGCAAATACGAACTTGACCTGTGTTTCACCCTCAGGGTGATTAAAATCCCTTGAGCTTGAAGAACTCAGAAGTATTAATAAACATATTAAACATGGATAGGGATGATTGCGCTATCGTATAATTGTTTCAAAGGTCGCAGACTCGAACTTGCTAAAATACAAACTTGTATTTGACCTTTAAGGTTCACTCTGCAAAACTTTAAGAATTCCTGTTTGCTTCGAAAGCACCATGTTGCTTATCAAGGTGGGTCAAACATTCATAAAATAATTTTTGGTCATAGTTTCTGTAATGGCCAGAGAAAGTAATACCGATTCCAGATTATTAAACAGTTGAGAATCTCCGAAGAAATGAATTGCCAGAATACTAGATTCGGTAACATATTTGGCCTGATGTCCACTTTAAATAACCGAAGAACTCACATACAACGAACATGAACAAAGATCATTTACAAAAGTGGTCACTAAAATACATAAACAGCAAATAAATCTTAATGTATAAACTTTGGTCAAGCAATATCATTAGCGAAAGTTTTAATTAAATTGAAATTTAGCCTAGACCGAAATGACAATTAGCATTTGTCGTTGCAGCAGAGACCATGTGTAATTTAAGTTTTTTAATTTTTTTATGCTGCTTCGATTCTTTTTTTTTTTTTTTTTTTTTGCTGTAACCAGTCTTTTGACTGGTTTGATGCAATCCTCCATCCCTTCCTATCTTGAGCTAACCTCTTCATCTCTACATACCTCTTGCAATCCATGTCCTCAATTATCTGCTTCAATAATCTAATCTCTGTCTTCCTCTACAGTTCTTACCAATGACTGTTCCCTCCACTAAAAAATTAACCAATCCAGCATGTCTCAAAATATGACCTACCAGCCGGTTTCTTCTTTCTGTAAGGCTCTTCCACAAATTTCTTTCCTCACCCATCATTTCCAAAACTCGTTCATTTCTTACTTTGATGTCCACTTAATTTCATTAGCATCATGTTATTGAAAAGCAGTTCCCCGATTTTTCCAGCAACAAAATTTATCAAAATTTTTTAACAATGAGATGCTACAAATAGCAAACTTAATCAATGTATTATGGCAATTAATTTGGTAGCAGTTGATTAGCTATTAAATTGTGGATAATCTCAAATTTCTTCTAGTGATATCTATGGTTGCTGTTACTTTGTGAGCAAAGGCTGACACATAACACTGTTCTCCATCCAATAGCTATCAAGGTGAGGGAGTGAGCTTAGAAAATTGTACAAGGGGTGATCAAATCAAAAGGTACGAAACGACATGGTAGGTACAAATGTAGACTTTATTCAAAACATACACCATAGGCCTGAGCACTGATGAACAAGCTGCAGGATTCCTTGTTCCCAGAATTCCTGTGGCCGTGACGAGGCCCAGTCCTTCACAGTGTCCTTGAGTACGTCGTCCGAGTTGAAGCGCTTCCCTTTCAGGTGTTTCTTCAGTGGACCAAACACATGGAAATCACATGTCTGGACTGTAGGGGGGATGGTCCAACGTCTCCCACTTGAACTTGGCCAGTTCCATGTGTGTGACTCTGGAGACGTGTGGACGCGCGTTATCATGGAGCAGAATCACACCCTCCGTGAGCAGCCCCGGTCTTTTGTTCTTGATGGACCTGCGTAGGCGTCGGAGTGTCTCACAGTACACATCGGAGTTAATGGTTTCTCTGTGCTCGAGGAATTCCACAAGTAGCGGACGTTGAACGTCGAAAAAGATGGTGAGCAACACCTTACCTGCTGAAGGCACGGCTTTGAACTTATTAGGGGGAGGTGATGATGCATGCTTCCACTGCATGCTGTCCCACTTTGTCTCTGGCTCGTAGTGATGGCACCAGGTCTCATCACCTGTGACGATCCGCTCCATGAAAGCGGGGTCTTCCTGATACCGAACAGATGTTGCAGTACTAGCCCCATACGCAGTTCCTTTTGCTGGTCGGTGAGCTGCTTCAGAACCCAAGCGGTACACACCTTCCGATATCGCAACTTGTCGTGAACAATTGTCCACACGGTTCCATAGCTGATATCCACCTTCACCGCCAACATTCGCAATGTGACACGCCAATCACTTCTCACTAGGTTGTCCACCTTGTCGATGAGATCGCTCGTGATGCCTGGCCTGGTCTCGGGTCATCACCCAGACTCCCATGGCATGCATGAAAACGGGCACTCCATTTTCTGACAGTTTACGGGGAGAAATGTGTCTCTGACAAGTCTGTCACCATTCGGCGATGAATAGCTGCCAGTTTCTCACCTTCCGCTGTCAGAAATCGGGTAACACCTCGCTGCTCCTCAATCGTCGAATTTAGCAATGCCAACGCCATCCTGTCCTCATACAGACTGCCGCATCATTTGGACGCCGATTTTGATAAGAACCTCTGCTCTCTATTGCGCATGCTCCGATCCCAGTCAGAGACTCCAATCGCATCCAGAGATGTCTCGCTACATTCTCCCATGGCGGAATATGCAAATATTTAACTGTTACATTTTTTACATCATTTCGTACCTTTTCATTTGATCACCCCTTGTATAGTAGATGGTTCTTAACTTGCCTTTGGCTGCTCTAAAGGAGCGAAGGATCGTCTTGGTGTGAAACCAGTAAAGTGTTGAAAACACATTTAACAAACTTCTATAACCCTACACATGCATTCCCAAGTTCTTTTGCAGGGAGCAAAATATGGAATTTTACTGAATGTCATTTACAGAATACATTATCTTAATTTTTTTAAACATAATTTTTAGCCTAATTAGACTTAAATTTTTAGATCACAAACAATTTAAAATTTAATAAGAAAACAAAACATTTTCTTTCTTATGGCTTTGTGCCTCACTGACATTGAGGTCACTACAGGCTGGACAAGACCAGGGAGCAAGAAATGGGAAGGAATTCGGGCATTGCCTTTAGAAAAAATCATCCTGGCATTTATCTGGAGTGATTTTGGAAAACCATGGAATTCAAAATATATCTAATTTTGAAACTGATAAACTAAGAGATTAATTTATTAAAAATTGCATTTTTGACAGAACATTTTCATATTTAGTTGCCTTCATTTAATGCCCAGCAGATGCAATTCAACTGTTCAAAAGTCTGTTTTGCACTGGTAAAAACAGTTTTTAAGCTTGTCTATAGCGGTGCTGCTTAGTGCCTCCAGAAAATTTTGTTTAAATTCTTTTGCAATCTGAAACAGTTACTTTTCAGGTTAATAGTCACAGTTGAGAACACAAGGAAGTTAGGCCAGGTCTACTGAGTAGGGTGGTTGGATTTCAAAATAAACAGACAGTTAATGCTGTGTTGTGTTGAATAAGACAGTCTTCTTACGGCCTTGTGCAAATAAGGTAGGATTTTAAGGTAGAAACATTGATTAATGGTGTTATCCTAGGGAACAAATTAATAATACATGTTGAAAAAATAAATCAAAATTTTCTTCATGTTTTATATCTCCTATCTTGCTTTCTTCGGCCTTAATGATGAAACTTCCTTCGACTGGCTCGATTATTGCTTGATTTCTGGGCCACATCCATAACACCAAGACTGTATTGACTTTTGAAACAAAATCCATTGTTGTTGTTGTTTTAGGGTGCATCAACGACTGGGTTATTAGCGGAAACAAAATCCAGTTTGATTTCTGTTCTCTTAATTCCTTGGTTGGCTCTCCAGTCATCAGAAAGCATGTGGTGAATGGATTTTGTGGTGAAATGTTTCATCTTCAAACTGTTGATCAGACATGACTGAATCAATGATTCTTTTTTGTTCATTCTGGGATTCAAGAGATGTCCAGGTTTGAGTTCAAATTACCTGTAAATCCTAACATGGTTCATAGCTTCCCCCACATATTTATTTATTTATTTTATACATAAGCGCTTATCCATAAATTATGTTACACAAATTTCAAACATTTTAACACCCCGCCCTCCTCCCTCTTTGCATTTGGCAGTTTCCAGAAGAACTGTCATTGAAAACTGACAAACATGCTCAACAGTGAGTACAAAAAAAAAAAAAATAACATTGATTCCTCAGGTGTTTTTCCAAGACAGATGCTGCAGCAACCGATACAAAGTGGTGTCTTGTAAGAGCATCTAGTGGGAGTCTAAGTCAAAACTAGCACTACACCAGCCACCACAAATGAATTCTCATTTCTTTTGCATATCATATGCAGCAAACTGAAGAACTAGGCTAACTGATGACACAATCCGTTAAGGATTTTGTTGTTAATGAACTGAGTACACTTTTATTTGAGTGGCAAGAGTGTGGAAAAAGAAAATCTCTATACCACATACATCATTAATCACTTCACATTTATTCCACAATGCAAGTCAAAATGAATTGTTTTCCATCTTATCTACCTTCTGGCTACTGTTTATAATCCAAGATGAAAATATGAGAGGTAGAAATACAAAAGAACCTAAAAAAAGTTTCCTTATAAATGAAGTCTTGAATGAGGTAGTTAAATACCATTCTGCACAACAGTAAAAGTAAGTATGTACTATAATTCTGAAAATTTCCAAGATCATTTTTTAAACTCTGCAGGTCATTTTTATTGCTTTGTAAGCACACTATTATATAAAACTTGATAAGAGCAGGTTATACTCACTTTTGGTCATCAATGCTGAGCTCTGAGGCAGCATCAAAGGGGACAACGTCTGGCAGATCTGAAATATTAGTGAGGGTCTCCAGTAACTGCGGTCCCACTTCTTCCTCCCAAACTTGTTCTGGGGGACGTGGTTCCACAGGGGTGGCTTTCACAGTTGCTCGCTCTGTCACAGAGAAGGCACATACTGATAAAGGGCTCTTACATATTTTACTTATTTTCCTATACCAAGAAAGTATTTTCACTCTGGTGGATTTAACTCATTTAATATGTAGTCCATCTACACCTAATCCATATATACAATGAAAACATCTTTAATCCATAGTTTAATAGTGAGTAATCTAGACTAGTGTCCAAAATTAAAGCAACAAACCATCATCATGTGTCTATTTCATGATATAATCATACAAATTGTTAACAAATGTCTGAACAATCATGTTCTGCATGGAAGATGGCATTCTGGTCATCATACAACCATGTCAACGGTGACATCAGGGCACCTATGAAATGGAGTAGTGTTTGCCTTGGTAGTCCCACAGCCACAATTGCTGTGTACACATTCACTGACGGCACAGTATGGCACAGAGAAGATGCTTACGAGACTCTCTCTAGTGGAGAGGCATATGAAGAATGGAAGCAGGACAGTCTCAAACTGATGTAGCCCAATGACTTAATGTGAATCGTTCTGTTGTTTCTTTGGTGTGGCAACAGTTTATAGAGACCGGAACTGTATCCCGAAATCCAGGGGCACGGCCAACACGGGTGACATCAGAAACAGAAGATCTTTATTTTGTTGTAAGGGCACAACAGTACCGCATATGTACTGCACGACAATTGGCACCTGACCTCGCAGCATCCACTGGAACAGTTGTATCAAGGCAGACAGTGTACAGAAGGCTTTGGAAGAATCGCCTTTACTGTCTGAGACCTGCTGTATGGGCACCCTGAAGCGTCTTCACAGAAGGGAATGTCTAGAGTAGAGTCGTCAGCATGCCAACTGGATGGTCGGACAGTGGCCCAAAGTTCTTTTCACAAATGAGTCCCAGTTTGATCTGGAGAGCGATTTGACAGATTCGCATCTGGGGGGGAACATGGAACATTATTTCTGGACCCAAAACTTGGGGAAAGAGACCAATATCAAGGAGGACCCCTAATGGTGTGGGCAGGGAGAATGGGCGTTATTGCCTTAACATGAGATTGATGACATCATGCCCTGCCATTGTTGGACCTGTATTGCTGCTGGAGGTGGTCACACCCCATACTGAGCACACTGATCAGTTTTTGGAATTTGTGTGCAAATCTGATAAGTTGGAAAAAAATGAAGAACATATTTGACTATCATTATGCATGTTACAGTTGTTTACAATCTGATTTTTTAAATGAAACCTTAAAAATTTTCATTTTTTTTGCTTTAATTTTGGATATCAGTGTATATAAAATTACTTACTGCACACCAGCACTTATGTTTTATATTCAACATCTTTTATGGATTAACTCAAACTTGACAGTAGCACTTATCGAATTTTATCAGAGCATTCAAGACCTAGTATGGTGGTGACTTCCTGCACATGACTCAAATGCTGGATAACTTCACCTGAGATTTGGTTTTGCCCATATTCATTTTAATGTATATGCAATTAAGAGATAGTTGGTACTAGAGTAACACCCAAAATGAGCAGTTACTTACTTTTCTTCCATCTGGCACGTGACTTAGCTGGTTTTTGCACTACTACGGTCCCCTTTGCACAGAACTGCTCCAACATTTTGAGGAACACATGGGCTGTTTCCATCAGGTCACGCAGGTACGGCCTGAGAAGAGAATCCTATCAGATACAACTACTAATGGGGTGATGTTACTGTCAAGAAAAACAATGCACAAAATGGATGGCCAGTGCAAAATCTAGCTGATAACATTATTCCATGAAAAGCAGAGAGGAAAGCAAATGTATCAGAATGCTGAGGATATTAAATGGGATTTCAAAGCATTTTTTATATTTGTGAGAGCTAGAAGAATGTATTTATAAAAAAATACTGCAGTGAATTAAAAGTAAAATTACATAAACTTCAGGGTGTGCACATCTATCGAACCACATGGCCTGTTTTCTAAAACATGATTAAGGTGAACAACCTATATTGTATATGTTTTTGTTTGTTATGTATGTTTTTCACTTGTTGCGGCCTTCAACTTTGGTAAGTTAGTGAGTGATGAGTCATTTTCCATCTCCTTTGACTGTAACATATGGCTTCAGATCTTTACAAATAATTAAATACTTGAGCACTCTGTTTCACAGAGGAAAAAAGGCAATGTCTCCAGAAATAGGTAATGTAGTAAAATAGAAAGCATCTATGTGGACCTAGCTTGAAATAAGAGGGAGACAAAAACTACAACTGTGATTTTCATTAAAAAAAAAAAAAAAAATGCAGTTTAAGAAGATGATATTTCTAATGCCTGTTCCTTCTTTTTTCAAGCATTTATAAATCGAGATCATAAAAATAATCATTCAATACTAGGGAAGGAACTGAACCATTACGTATACTGAAAAACTATCTTTGTGACTGCATTAAATTTTGCAATATGTTAATTCATGGAAGGTCAGATAGGTCAATTGCCAATAAAAAAAACACTGACACTGGGAGGAGCTATCCTGAAAGGTTTAAAGAGAAATTTCTTCCTCTCCCCTCCATTACGGCTTATAGCCCATTAATGATGCAATTACAGCCAGCAAAGCACTACAGACAAGGAATGGGAATGAAACTGGTGAAGGGCTTTAAAAGTAATCATACCACCATTAACTTTGACTGATTTCAGAAAACCATTGAAAACCAAAATCGAAATAGACTGAATAAATCCACAGCATTCTGAATGCCAGGCACAAACATTAGTGCTTACTAGTTTACTAGGAGTTATTTAGGGAAAACAAAGAAAACTAAAATCTAGATGTGCAGAAAGTGGATCCAACCCACAATTGCCAAGTGCAAAGATCAAGAGAGAACTGCCCACCAACCAGACTCTGGGGAAATATTGTTTATTTGTCGTGTTGTTTTCATTTTAAGTTGCCATAACTCTTCTGCCATTAGTTTCTATACACCACAGGTTTGCTCCTTGGCCACTGTTTCATTTCAGACAACTCTTTCCTGTTCTATTACCATAGTCACAATAATGATTTATGAGTGTGTGCTATCTGGCCACCAACTGTGCCAAATAAGGTAAATTTAAATTAGTTAATTGGCACTGTTTTAAATCAATTAAGTAATATCAATAAACACACACAGCTATAATCAATTTAATTTTCTGACTGTTCATTTAGTAACAGGTTTTAAACAATGGCAGTCATAAAAGTTTTTGGGAGATTTACGACAAATTTTGTAACAACCCCTTCCTTCAATGATCTCCTTAATCCTCAAAGACTAATATTTATATCTGATGGCCACATAAGTAAATTACCTTGACATCTTTAGCTCAGAGTAGTTGACCAGAAGAGTAAAGATAAGCTCACGGTACTCGATCACGTAGAAGATGTTACTCTTGATAACTCGTGCAGAGTCTCTGATAGAGGCATCCTCAGTTCGATCCATGGCCATAAGTGTCATCAACAGTTCCTGAAATACATTGGAAAATACCTTTATTGCAAAGGCTTTGGTAAGGGGGGGAAATGATTGGTCATTTAGTTTTTAGGCTTTCCATATGACATATTTTGAAACCATATCTACATTCAATTTTAATATGGAACTGGTATTTTACTGTGTGTACAGACTAATCACTTTCTCACATAACACACACAGTATGAACAGATTTCACACACACAAAATCCACATGAAACACCAATTTAAAGGTTTACTACTAACTGCTATTAAGAGATAGCTACGCAGTTTTTTTTTAAGTATTTATTTCATTTGCAGGGTATCAACCAGGGCAACTGTTTATTAGTTCTTTAAAAACGAATGAAATGATTAGTTCAAATTAATTTCTGTTAATTAGCAATTATGCTAACTAAACCTTTCAAAAACCCTTCCCCACAGTTTGGCTAAATCTTTCCCAAAGGCAGCATAATATTACACAACTCTAATTATTGTTTATGCAGTCTAAAGTTGAATCTTAACATTTAGCAAAATTGACTTTAAATGCATTATCCTTCACAAAAATCATTTCACATCACTACCAAGTTAGTTACTTAAGACTTATTTCATTAACTTGGTAACAGTCTAAGCCCTGTAACTAATGCTTACTATTTATGAGAAAAAAAAAAAAAACTATAGAGTAATAAAACAAATAATTGCTCTAACTGCTCATTATTTGCCAGAGGTGGCATATAACTACTTATGGTGATATTTTTTTACACAGTTAGAAAGGGGGAGCTGAATCAGCATCACAAAAAAGTAAAACCAAATTAAAGACAATTCTACTACTAAGTCTAGTTTATATGATATAACAGCTACAGCATTGGACTTTATTCTGTCCATCAAATGAAGCCTTCTGTTATACATAATGGTACAGCTCATCGACGTTGAGGTTATCAGAGGTGGGAAAGGATTGGGAGCAAGGAAAGGGAAGGAATTAAGCCATAACCTTTCTGAAGAAACCATCTTAGCATTCACTTGAAGTCATTTGGGGTAACATGGAAAACCCAAATCTTAATAGCCAGACGGGGATTCGAATCCGCGTTCTCCCGAATGCGAGGCAGGGACTTTACTGCTCACCCACCATAATTTGATCCAGTTGAGTGTTCGGAAAAATATTCAGTACATATGGTCTGAATTCAACCACTTAAATGACTACAGTATGAAACTTTAACACCAACGTATGTTTTAGTCTTCTCTCTCTTTCAGTACACAAAGATAACTAAACTAAGCACACACTAACTGGATTGTATGATTTCTCACTGAAAGTAAAGATCTACATATAACTAACTCTATATTTTGATTAACCTACCTGATAAGCCTTGAGGGCAAGGTGCATACGTCGGGACCACAGGGCAATCTTTTTCTTGTCACACACCAAGTTGGCATAGCAGTTCTCTGCTTGAGTCTGCACAAAGTGGAATGTCTCTATTGACATAGTCTCACTGGAAAATAAAACATGATACGCATTGTTCAACAACACCAGTTTAAGCACTTGTTGAGCAACAAGGGTAGGAACATTTTTGCTTATGATTGCTTTATCTTCTTATACAGGGCATTCCAAAAATTTACTGACAAATTTATATGAGGTGGGAAGGGGTTCAAAAAAGACATACTGGTTTTTGTAATGCTAGTTTTCAAGATTCTCTTCCATTTACATCCACCAACAGGAAGAACTGTTCGAAGAACGGAGAATTTTAGAATACGTTTCTCATATAAAAACGAACATCAGCATTAATTTCTTATATTAACAATATGGTTTTCCTTGGACTACACCTGAAATTATTTGTGCCATACATTTTGTGCAAAATAGAACAACTTGTAGGCATAATTTATCCAAATCTACTACCAACCACGTATTTTATATTTCCTCCAGAACCTGAGCCAAGATAAATCATTTTCACAAAATTTGTTTTAAAATTAATTTTAGATTTATTCCAGGGAAACAAATAGTTTTTAATATAATTAACAGTTTATAGAAATTGATTTATTATTCAAAGGAGCAATGCTTCATCACTCTTGTCATCTATGTTTCCCTTTCAGACATTTTCAGAGGACAGAAATAAGAGCCAGCAGAAAAATTGATAATGCCTCCAATTGAAAGACTTTATGAATGATTTATACTGAATTGTTTACAGAGAACTATTTTCAAATACACTGGAAAACAACAGAACAAAGAAATCACAATCCTTGTTTTTGGTACAATTGTCCTGTTGAATCCAAAATATTACAATAATTTGTAAAATCTAGAAAATGAGCAAACACAGTCCAGAATGGCACAAAATGCATGTTAATTTACGAATTTTTTTTTTTTTTTTTTTTTTTTTGGAACAAACAATGATTTCAAATACTCTTTACATCAAAATTAATTCACAATGAGAAATTAATATATTCTATACTCTCCAAGTGTATACAATTTCCTTTACACTTCAAAATATTAATTGCAAGCATCACTGTCAAAGTTTAATTTAGCATTCAAATTGCTTCCACAGCACTCATTTATATGACGTCCACTGAAGCTGCAGATGTAATATTGCAGATAAAATATACAAATTGCCACTAGTCATATTTATCAGTGCATGAAATTCTGACATTTCTACTGTTATGACCAGTTGAAAGGGAAATGTTTCATTAACACTGCAATAACTTTACCTCGAAATTCACTGACAATTACAATGCCAAGTGGCTCTGACAACCACAGCGTATTTATGTGTGGTTGTTAAATGTCAGGATAAATCAACTATATTTGCATTTGTATGTCACAATGTGTGTCTAATTACTGAGGTATAATTGAGGCAGCATCTGACGGCTGTAACCACACATTCTAAACCATGTTACTTTAACTGAATTAGAACTAATGGAAATTGTTTCTATCAAGATTTTTACACTCTGTAAGTTACAAAATTATAATCCATTCACAATAAAAAGCATTAACTCTGTCAGAAATTTTGGCAACTTCCTGAATAATCTCCTAAAAAGTCAGAAGGGGAATCACTTTTTAAAGTTATCTGATTTCATAATTTTTTCACTTCTTTAACAGTGTCTCTTAAGTCATTAAACTGGAAATGTGAATAAATTTTGTAACTGCATTTTCAGACATCAAATTTCAGTGCAATGGATGGGCAGATGTAGATATAACATAAAAAAATCCTGAAAGCAATGAGTGTCGACAAGCAGAAGTCAAGTGAGAGCATTTATAAACAATTCAAGAAAAGACATTACTAGAACAAAAAATAAAGGGAGATGGCAAATGATACTCTGATTTAGTTAATCGACAGATACAGTGTAGCAGCAAATTAACTCATTAAATTTCCTTTATATATATTTATCCCATGTTGCTGGACACAATAATTGCAAAAATTAAAATTTAAGTTCTCATGTAACAACAATCTTTTTTCCAGCATATGTGATCACTAGGTTTTGGATCTAAGTCATATTTTTTTCCTGACGCCTTTTTGAGCTGAAATGCTGAATTAAGCACTGATTCAATGTTTATGATTGTATTTTAATGTATTTTCTATAGCATATAAATACATAATCAGGCCACTTCCCTAGTTTTGGTCATATTTCAATGATATTTATGGTCATATTTTGACGAAAAATGTGGTAGTTTTTTAATAGTACCAGGAATTCACTAAATAGAGATGAGAAGAAATTAAGATAATTATTCACAGAATTGTACTTCTGCCATACAGGCAGGGGGAAAGAACTAATTTTCATTGTGGTCAGAATTGACCAGTCAAGAATTAAAGTTAAACATTATTGTCACTCTCTAAACATAATCTACCCCCCCCCCCCATTTTTAATCTCAACAATGCAGCAGATGCAAGTCTGTGTCAAGCTGTGTCAATCAATATCTCAATGAAATATCTTCAGTCATCGTTAAATCTGCATTGGATCAGTGAGTAGACCTATCGCCATGACGAAAATAAATATTTTTGAAAGTGTGAAGTTACGTTAGGGAATTTAGAGAGGAATATTTTAGTACAGGTGAAAGTTCTATCCTGTAAACTATCTGAAATTAAAGTGACTTCAACAAAACTATTTCAATTTTAATTTCCAATGATGCAGTGAGTGCACGGAAGCAAATTATACTGTCTATGTGAAAGCGATAATACTAGATAAAATGTATAATTGAGCATTTTTTGATGTTAGTAAATTGAAATGTTTGGTCATATTTTGTCATTTTTAGGTCATATTTACCCATTTTTAAAGTCATATTTGCCTGCATATTTTTCTGTTTTGGTCATGAAGGTCCGAACCCTAATGATCACTTTCATTTTTCCATTCTGAAAACTGAAACAGATAAGCTAACTGTGGATAATAATGTTCTACAGCAAACCTTCAGACTCAGACTTAAGGGAAGCCATATTTATATTCAGATGCAGTAGATTTTAATTTTCAAGGATTTTTAGAAGTCAAATAAGGAACATGTGAACCTCTATTTTTTTCCAAACCTTATTATCAGGTTTAATGCTCTCTAAATGGTAATATCTAAAATATAGCTTATTATAAGGAAATTCTATTGCAAAAAAATTATTTGAGATCCCACAACTGGGCATATAAAAATGGTGTTTTTTTTTTTAAATAGCACTAAATTTCAACAGTAATAATAAATCTCATATGGTCTTAATGATCTGGAGACAAGGTGACCTCCTGTGTAACCTGCCTCTGTCATTGCCACAGCAAATAAACCCATATAACCCATCAGGTAAGATGGTTTAAAGTGGAATCGAAAGAACTGTGTATGGGAGTATATAATAACAAACAACTATATCAGCACCAATGGAAGGAAAGGACAGATAAAATACACCCAACACTCACCAAAGTTGAAGGGAGGTGGGCAGCTGGAACACAAAACACACAAAACACAGAAAATACAATATTTTGGGTTAAACCCTTTGTCAAGTTAAAAGAAGAAAGTAGCTGAGCTCGCGCAAGTCTTGCGGTCAACGCAGCCACTCATAGAATGAAACTGACCGTCAGAGGTGGTGGGGGAGAGCAACGATAATATAACCACAAGTATAAATCACAAGAAAGATTAAAATGGAAAATAATAATAATCATTGAAAAATAATAATAATAATAATAAATAAAAAAAATAAAACATTTTAGAAACAAGGTCTATAAATATATATGAATCTCCGACGGTCAATTTCATTCTACGAGTGGCTGTGTCGACTGCAAGGCTTGTGCGAACTCAGCCACTTCTTTTAACTTGACAAAGGGTTTAACCCGAAATATTGTATTTTCTGTGTTTGTGTATTGTTTTGTGTTGTTGCTGCCCTCCTCCCTTCAACTTTGGTGAGTATTGGGTGTATTTTATCTGTCCTTTCCATATACATAATCAATAATAATAATAACAGCCAAAATGATTTCTGAGGTCACTAAAATTGTAAAATAAAAATTACTATACTAACCTTGCATTACTACAAACAGAGATAAGAAAAACTGAGAAATGTACGAAACACGGGTTGAAAGTACTGGCACAGTAAAAAGAATTTACGATGCTGCAATGATCCCGCAGCCGCAACAACACCTCGGAGACAAAGGGTAGCAGTGATTAGAGTACTCATGAGGCAGTAAATACATTACACAGTCCCGCACACCTTGGACCCGTCACACGTTACTTTTAAAGGTTCGCAGTACTCCCCCCCGATCCACACTGAAAGAGAATGCGAGCAATAAAACAACTCCCTCCGCCCCACACAGGTGGGGACCGGCTCTCAATTAGCTCTGTCGGCAGGGTTACTGATTAGTGGTGCCGTGCAATGAATGCCTCACAAAACAATGGGACCGTGCTTTGTGCAGATTTTCAGGGGTGGCAAAGGGGCAGTGAGATAAAAGACAGAGGCTAGGACCATGAATGAGAATCCTTTTTCTGCCTTTGTGTTCACTAACCTTAAATTTGAATTTACCAAAAATATCAGCTTAATGAATTTATATTAAAAAAATGGAAAAAATTTTAATCCTGAAATTACAACATAAAACAGATTTCATAAATTATTTCAATGCAGAGAAGTCTGTTGGTTCAGTTGGTTAAGGTGCATGACCAGTGGATTTAGAACACGTGGATATGACAACAATGGACTGGGCAGTCGTTAATTCCTCAGTCAACAGCTTATTAAAACCACATGGAATTATTAGTACTTCTATATCTCACAGCAAAATATATTAAAAATAATCGTTATCATGCAATACTGTTTGGCAAAATATGCAACAAGAAACTAAAAACTTGACTTTAGATAGGATATATTTTGAACAAACACTTCTAAAAATAAAAAAATTAAACCTTTAACAATAAATAGAAACTGTCCCACTCCATCATGTCTGAAATTAAATGTAATCTGTGCTCAGCACTATTTCTCTTTTCTTCCAGAAACTGCTCAGAATTCTTCAGCCATTATTCTTCCTGACTTTACCGCCCATGTTATACCACTCTCTTCACCTGTCTCCTGTCTTTCAATGACTTACACGTCAGTTCATTTATCACATTTGCTAAGGCTACAGTAATTTCAATGAATAAATAAGGTTGCACCGCTATACACCCCCTCAAACTGCTATATTTATAGTGGGTTCTACAGTCTCCCACAATACATAGCCCTAAGCTTTCAAAGCCCAATTTTCTTATTTCCCTGTCATGTAAATAATAGAAAAACAACAAATAAAAAAAATGATAACAATGAAATTTTTTATGTGATGAACCACTACTACACTAACTGAATTAGAAATCTTCTTCTTTGTATGATCTGTGATTGGATTATTCATCATAATTTTGAATTTCTATTTCCATTAGGAGAGTGACTACTAAGAATAATGGAATACTCTGGAAAATTAGGGTTATGGCTTAATGCCTCATTGACATCGAGGTCGTTGCAGGAGGGGGGAGGGGAGGAGGAAGAGGAGGACTGGGGGCAAAAAACAGGAAGAAATTTGACCATGGCCTTTTGAAAGAACCATCCCACCTGTAGTGATTAGAGAAACCAAGGCAAACCCAAATCTGGATGGCCGGACAAGGATTTGAACCCGCGTCCTTCCAAATGCAGCGCCAGACTGTAACCGCTCAACCACCATGCTTGGTAGAAAGGGAGGGTTGATTTCATCAACTGAAATTAAAACTAAATTGAAACACTCCATTTATAGCAAATTCGTTCAGAAAACATTTTAAATTTTTGTTTGCAAGTCTCTTTGCATTGAGATCAGAAGAGTATAAAAAATTTATAATCATTTTGTGGCAAACGTTGTGTTACTACACGTTTAGAGAACTACAGAACTTAATTCTGGGATACGGCCCACGCGGTGCAATGGTCGGCAGGCAATTTAACGCGTGACGTAGCACTCTAATGAATCTGTGAAATAATTAAAGAGGAGTTTCAATGTCCAACATGCAAAGGCACTTGCAGCCAGGTTTAGGGCTCACAGGTTGTCATTTAGCAAACACAGTAAAAAGCATTGTTCTCTATCAGCTTCAAAATTTAAAAGTCTACATGTAATAATGAAACAAAGTTTTCATATATATCTCATAAAAATTTATGTGATACTGGCAGTAAAGACAGTTCTTTTACTGTTATTATCATGATTAGTGGTTTGTTGGTACCTTTTCTACACATTTTCATACGTTTTGTGTGCATTTTTACTTTTAATTCTCTTACTGTTTGAAGTATATTAAGAGTTCTGCACCTACCAAATAAAAAAAAAAAAACTCTTACCAATTCACTCCCTTCCAACTATGGAATGTAATCATTTAGTTAACATCATTATTTAGTTCTTACCAACATGATTCTAACATTAAATTTTGTAAAAAAAAAATGGATGATGAAAATAACTAAAGGAAGTTCAATTGAGGCTGAAGAATTGAACTCTTACCACTTCACTCACTCCCAACTTTGGAACACTTCAACGTAGAATGTAATCATTTAGTTCTTACCAACATGACTATATAAATAAATTTTGAAAAAAAAAAAAGAACATGGAGGATGAAAATAACTATAGGAAGTTCAATTGGGGATGAAGAAAAAATTCCTTCACATAATCTTCATGAGTATCAAGTAAAAGCTGACAATCTCATACAGAAAACCAAACATGGGTGATACAGTAAAAACTTAAAATAATTTTGTGCATTTACCACATATTCCCTGTCTAAGGTGATAAAGCAACTGATAATGTAGAATTCTCAGTTTTCTGCACTGGCCTCTCCTTATTACATACAGATATTTATACATATGAAACAAAAGACTTACCTAACAAGTTTGACTTGGAATTTGTAGTGTCTGTTGAACTCCATAAAGAACTTCATGGCCCAGAGATAATAAGTCTCATCATAAGCTTGCGACTTCGCTCTCACAAGAGTGCCCTGTTTTGAATAATGTAAATTTTATTTTAAAAACAATAAGACAACATTTTAATGTTCAGTATGAAACTTGAATTTGTGAACTCACCTTGACATGGTGCATCAAAGTGTTGTAGGCTCCAATCAGGAACTCGATGCAAAACTCCTTCAGGAACAGCCGAACAGAGTATGCAGACTTTCTCTCAATGGACTCGCACTTCATTGGTTGTTTGTTTTTTGGTGTCTTAACCTTGCGCTGGCAGTGAAAAAAAAATGTGTCAAAGCTATACAAGTACAAGTCGTTCAAGCATCCAAGTTTAATCCAACTAGATTTCAAATTTCTATTTCATTTTAGTAACAATTATTCAAATATTTTGCAGCATATATATGAAGAAAAAAAAAAAGAATTTTCAGCAAATCTAACACTTTTTGAATGAAAATTCCAAATAATCAAACAGCTTTAAAGTACCGAAAAAGAGTTTTGTTTTCAAATGATAAATAGATTTACTCTAACAGAAAACAAGAAAAATCTAAATCAGCTTCAAAATTTGATGTTTTTATAATAATATTTGTCAACCTTAAATTAAGGATCATTAAAACTAGGATTGTTATGGAGGAACCAGAAAGCCATATGCTGTCCTTTCTATCAGTAAAACATTTTCATGATATGGTACTGGAAAACTACACAAGACAGGGGTGGTGACTATTTAGAAATCCCAAACCTGGTGAATGTTGATAACTTGGTTCCATATATTACAATGTAACATTTGCAAGGACCTGGGTTTGATTTCTAATATCACCATCTTGATTTCATTTTTCTTTGGCTTTCCATAATCATTCCCCGTGATTGCCGGGGTGGTTCCTTCAAAAAAGCTAATGATGTTTCATCACTGGCATTTGTCAAAAAAACCTGCCCTTGTCCTAATGACATCATTAATGATTCATAAAGCCTTCAACAAAAACAATAGCATTTTCTCCCAGAACAATGGAAGAGAAGAAGGCTCAAACACCTTTGTGTTAAACAACTGGCCTTTGTCTTCAGGCTGGAAGAAATCTCAAATTTACTTTTTGGGTTGATAAGCATATCCTCTATGCTATTGTGCAATATTTTATCCCCTACTGCACTGCATGTACAATTATTCAATTTTTCATCTCTCAGAATCATAAAAAAGGAATAATACTCCACATTTCACCTCTTTTCTAGTATACGATTTTTCGTAAAACCTTTTGTCTCCCTTCATATGAAACCAAAATTGAAAAATGAGATTATCCTCTTTTGAGTAATTGTTAATTTGAATAAGTAGATTGTATGATTTGTTTATAATTGGGTTTAAGAGTTTTTTCCTTGCGTGTGTCAATCGATAGGCACAGCAGGGCTTTTCCACTGCTACTCAATTCATAATTTCATTTAATATCCCTACATGATTAAATTACTGTACTAAACATGTTCAACAACTTGAGAAACATACAACAATTTCTTCAACAACATATACATCCTTTCTCCGAAGTGTGAAATTTCTACATGGGCGTACTGGAATAAACAAGTTTAAAGTAACATTTCTTCTCCACACTTCAGTCTCATACTGCTCATTCAAAATGTTTCCACTACTGTCAGTATTCTCTCCTTCCTAAAAAGCACAGTAATTAAATCGACGAACGTTTCTGAGCATTATGTATTACACTCAACAAAGCTGCTGCATCATAAGGCAGTGCTCAAGCTGACATTTATACAATTTCATTAGCGCACATTCAGGATGCAGCCCGGTCACGCCCCAACACCGTAACTTCGTCAGAATGGACAGGAGCTGTGTTGTAAAATGGGGGAGTCTGCAGGGGACAGGAAGGGAACATACAGCTTCAAAATTAAATTGGTTTCTAGTGAGGGGACTCCACAATCAAGCTGCGTGTTCTGTCACCCATACATCAACACCAGTGAGTCTCTTCCAGTTGTAACACATAATAAATGCTGTATTGACTAAAAAGTAGTGAGAAAGAAGATTTCAAAATGTTTCCCCAAGTACAAACAACTATTGTGTCATTTTGTTGAGTTATTTATATTGCAACTACCACATAGGAAATGTCTGATAACTTGCTCAATTTTTTAATGATCATGTATCCCATTACTAACTTAACTTTTAGCGGAAACATTGAATGAATGATCTCCATAAAGAACTGATATATTTTGAATACTGAAATACATTATTTTAAGAAGCTGGTAAATTATCATAAGAAAAATTTGTCTTCATAAGTGTACCAATAAATGACAATAATAATAAAAACTGTACACCTATTTTCATAATTCAAAGTGTAAATTGTACATTCTGCAAAAGACACTGTTCACTATTATTTTAAACTATACACATATGTCAATACTAGCTTCATGATACAATCATTAAGGTGTTAAATGCTTGCGAGGAGAATTACTTCGACAGGAATGGATTGACATAACCTACCACTTGATCTTAGGTTCAAGGGAGTGGTAAAGTTTTAATTATCAAGTAATGTTCCAAACAATTTTTCTTCAAACAGGAAAAGAATTTTTCTGTAATGCTAAATTTGGTGTCTAGGGGCATTTCAGTCTGTAAATTGTAGTTGATAAACAAGTTAAAATTTGTGAATAAGAAATCAGGAAATGACTATTTTGGTGGCTAGATTAAGAACTCAAGGAGGACTAAACTGCAAATAAACTTAATAATGAATATGACTAAAACCAACTTGACAGCTAAATTCAAAGTGTAAACTTACTTTTTCAATGTCAAATGTTAGGTCCTCTATCCTGTTTAAAGGTTTGTGATAAATTAGACTGTTGTCACTAATTGACTTCATATCCTTCAGCACAAATGTCCCTCCGAACCTTGAATGCCTGTGAACACAAAATTGTAACTCATTCAATGGTGACTCATTCACTTTTTTTCTGCCTGAAACAAGCCAGTTCACAATATAATTTATTAACTCTTGGATTTGTGCACACAGGCAAGTGCACAGGATAGGTGATAGGAGAAGTATTAATGTGTACCAAGCCTTTGATGAGGGCAGGTCAAATGTAAAGAAGACATTTGTAAAACAGATATTATTCAAAATAAATTCTAATTTACATTTTCTTATATACTTTCTCACCTAATCTATGCACTTCCTGTAACAGTCTGGTAATTTTTTAATTCCAATGACACAAAAAAGTTTGAGGATGTGTATCAAACTAATTGTACATGAACTGCTGTATCTCCTTGTTCGTAGTCAAATGCTGTCCACCAAAGGCTTCCCTGAGTGTCACACACATATGGAAGTCGCATGGTGACAGGTCTGAGTAGTACGACGAATGTTTTAGGACAACCAAGTGCATATGGGCCATTTATTTTAGTTTTTATATTTTATTACTGTTGCGATGTGGGTTCTGGCATTGTCATGGAAAAGCAACATATTTATTTTTGAACAATATACAGCATTAATGGATCAAAATTCTTGAAGAAAATCGACAAGTAGAATGCCTATACAGTCTCAGAACACAGAGCAACAGACTTTCATTGGAGACAACTGCATCATCATTTTCACCAGTCCAGCCTCACCATTCTTCCACCACTCCATTCCGGTCCTCTTGAAATAAGAGTTGAAATGACAGACCAAAGCCTCATCGCACAAGAAATTTTTTCCAAAAATACTTCAGATTCCCCCTTGTTCCTCGTTAGGAAGCTCTGAAAAATTTCAAACTGCATGGCTTTCAGCGACTCTGGAATCCATTCAGCCGACACTTTTTGGAATCCCAACTCATTGTGAATGATTGATTGCTATAGTTGATATGACGTTCCTGAGAGATTTAAAAACAGTTACGTGCTGATCAGGTTCAATGAGTTCTCGAACAGCCTCGGTGTTCTGCGATGTGATGGCGGTGCAGGGATGGCACGGGTTGACAATGTTTTCAGGAATATGGGAATTCAAATGAACATGAATATAGGGTAAGGAACTCACTTGCCAAGAATGATCACAGCAAAAAATAATAAGATATATGCAAAACATTTAAATGATTTAGTATAAACCCTTCATTACAATAACACACACAAAGTACAAGTCTACGAGTTCGCAATACTTTTCCACTTGCCCTCAGAGTGTTTATATCTCGAATATTTTAAAGTTTCACGTGTATTTTTCGTCAACACTATACTGCCATCATCTTAGAGAAGTGAAGTTCCACCTTCCGCCGTCCTTATAATTTTATTATAGACGCCTGATTAACAGCATTAGTTCCTCCAAAATGTGAAACTGGAATCTATCTTACCGTTGCTAACTTGACGTCAGGTACACACTGGCCCTCAACATAAAGCTCAATAATCCCAATTCTCTTTCTCCCTAGTGAAAGAACTATATCCGCTTCATTCCTCTGCCGGAGTAATAAACTCCTATATGTTCACTTCATATTCATAAAATTAGAAAGAAGAGAGCTTCATCATTACGAAAGTAAGTATGGGATGCAACAAAGCTAGAAGTGATCATTGTAATGGAGAACGACTTGGTTAGAATCCATCAGATAGCTTCTATCATACCTGGCTCCCTTGAAGCGCCTTTCCATCTCTTGTCTTTTTCGTATCTCATTGTTCCGAACAGCAACAAGCTTTGCTTCATCTCTCGACTTCTCTTCGACACTACGCTGTGGAGCGGCAGTTGCTAGCTCAGACGCCTTCTGTTCCCGCAACATCAGCGACACAATCTATTGGACAGAAGAGAGACTTTCCATAAGGTAAGGATAACTAAGCTGACTGTGAATTTTATTGTAAAATTCACCTCAATTACAGTGAACAGCAAAATGCACCAAAGCTTTAATTGTCGCATTGGGCCATAACTTCATACACAAGAACAGCTCAACAGATGACTTCGACTTATGCAGAGATACCTCAGCCACTATGTAAAAACTAGAAATACATATCTGACTCTTCTGGCACATTTAAACTGAATATTCTATTAAACACTACAAACATTTACTCTTATCACTATGCACCAAAACCATTGCATGAAAGGGAGTGAGGTGCGGAACTAAAGTCCACTATTATCATAAACAAATGTGAAAAACTTACTACTGCTTTAATCCAAAAATTAGCCGGAATAAATGATGTGGCAAACTGAAATATTCAAAGCGTGACCAACCCACAACAGACTTGATTGCCATATAGGACATACTTTGTCTAAAGCAGGGGTCCCCAAACTTTTTATCACATCGACCCCCTCACAGAAAATTTGTCTTCTCATCGACCCCCAGAGTAAACGTTTAATAAAAACCAGTGCCGGATCTGGGGGGCGGGGGTGTACACCGGGGTGCCAACTTGATGGGGGCGGCAAAATCATGTTTGAAGGGCGGCAATTTAAGTCGCGGAAACCCTTTTTTAGCTCTACTAATACACCGAGCGGCGACAACAATGAGTTTGACCAAAAATCGGGGCGGCGACAACAATGTGTTTGGCCGACAATCGAGGCGGCGACACTTGCGGTCAGACGGCAAAAATGGGAGCTGCAAATAACGTTGCAAGGGGTGGCATTCCTACAGTTTTTGCCCCGGCTAGAAAAATTCCTGGATCCGCCACTGATGAAAATTTTAATTCATTTTTAGCATTTCTGATTCCAACAATAAGGAGACTTGCATAACAACCCAAAGAAAGTATTTATGGTTCCCACACCTTAAAAAATCCACCCAACAACACTAACGGAAAAAGGAGATATTTTACACTGTTATTATAATCGTAAAAAATAATAACAAAATTATAGATAGATAGAAACTAGCCTATAGCCGTGTCATAAAATGTAAAACACAAAATAATCATTAAACATTTAAATGAATTATATTCGATAAAAAAAACATCTGCCATTTTAAGACTGCTATTGAATACATTAAAAATATGTTAACATACCTTTTTATTAAAGTAGCTGATATTATTGAGATGGATTGGTCTGAAGGGCAGCAGCAAGATTACTGATGTCCGGTTGAAAATTGGTAAGTTTTAGTCGCAAATCACCACGGTTTTCCAAGTTCAGTCTGTTTCTCTGTTTTATCAAACTAGCGCTAGCGTGGCTAAAGCCAGCTTCAACCATGTATGAAGTTGGGAATGCAGGTAAAAAAGGTTCAGGTTCGGCTTCCGCTCTGAGCTTGGGGTACTTTGTAGCAATATTGTTATTGCTCCAAAATTCGCTGAGGTTTTTATTTTTAAACAACGCTTTAGCTTCCAGATCTACGCATAATTCAATCAGTTCATCTTCTAAGCCAGGTTCATTACCGTCATTATCAATTTTAACATCAAATGGAGAAGCAAACCATTCAGGAACATGCATGTTCTCCAAGTCTTCGAAACGTGCTTTGAAGTCTTCTCTTAATTTATCGAGATGTTTAGTATATATCACAGTCGGATATCTCTTAATTTTCTTTTAGTAGTCGAAATTTTGAAAAATATTTAAAATCTTTACGTGCCAGTGAAGATTTTAACAGGTCCATGTTTAGTTGAAAGGCAATTATAATTGTTCGAGCTTGAACAATTGTAACATTTTTTCCTTGCAAACGCTTCTGTACTACCTTAAATTTCGAATAAAGATCTGCCAAATAGAACAGATGGTTCTTGCACTGTTTTAACTCGTCACATAGTAATGGATCCACATTCTTAAGAAACTCTGCAGACGAGTCGTACAAGTCAACAAGCCTCTGCAAACTATCACCTCTTGACAAACACCTTACCTCAGTGTGCAAAAGTAATTGTTTGAAAGGTTCATCATTTTCTTCACATAACTTCGGAAACAGTCGGGAATTCAGAGGATGAGCTTTAATTT
The DNA here is from genome assembly GCA_031002005.1 of Vandiemenella viatica. Lineage (NCBI taxonomy): Eukaryota > Metazoa > Arthropoda > Insecta > Orthoptera > Morabidae > Vandiemenella > Vandiemenella viatica. The sequence goes on from CM061918.1 coordinate 76,318,110, forward strand.
TATTAATTGACCTAATGCACACTTTTAGAGTATCATGCAGGTCGCCACTCAATTTTTTGGCTACAAGATGCTGCCTGTGTAGGACACAATGAACGGTACGTAAATTAGGAACCTTTTCCTTCAGAAAGACGAAAAATCCTCTATAACGGCCTACCATAGCAGGTGCACAGTCAGTAGCTACTGCAGTAATATTCCCGAAAGGAATGTTGTGCTTGTTCAAATAATCTTGCAAACATAAAAAAATTGTATCACCTTTTGAATCAGTTTGAAGATATTTAGCAAACAGAAATTCATCAACAGTGTCATTCAGGAATGGACTATGGAACCTAACATAAGCCACGAGAAGATTTGAACTTCCGAAAGTTGATTCGTCAAGTTGAATAGCAAACTTGCAATGCTGGAGCTCAGAGGTCAAAGACCTTTCCACGTCATCGACCATTTCCTCTATACGTCGCTGCACAGTATTTGCACTCAATGGTATGCATATTAAAAAAAAGTTGGCTTTCTTCATAACATTTGCAATTACATCTTTTATAGCTGGTACTATAATCTCTTCACCAATAGTGTACGGTTTGCCTTTCTTTGCTATGAGATGCTGTAGGATGTCCCCAGTCCTCCTTCACTGTCAGCGCTAACAGATGACTTCGAATATGTGCTTAAATTTGGCCGATCTCTCAATTTCTCTTTTAGCATTTTGAAATACTCAATATCTTTGTTTTTCTTATCAGAATGGATCCTTTCCAAGTGGTCTTTCATTTTCGCCGGCTTCATAGCATCATTGCTGAAAGTTTTTTCACATAACGAGCACATAGGAATAGTTTCATTAGCAGAAGGGGCGTAAAACCATATTTCAAATACTCATGTGAATATTGTCTGCATTTCCTGGTAGACGACATTGTAGGTATTAAACTCAGATTTATAATATGAGCAACACGATACGATCGCAGCACAACAAAACAGCAAATTATTACCGCACGAGCTAAAAAGAACTGCCTGTTCTTTCTCAGAGTGCATTGTTGCTACTTTTTGCTAACAATAGATATCTAGACTTGGAAGGAATAATAATTACATCTAAAAGTAACCTATTCAATAGAATTAGATAGGAAAAAGATAAAAAAGAAGTATCTAAATTTAATGGTTTTCGGTATATTACGATATTTTCTATATAATGGACAAAATCTACATTTAGATATACAATACATAGAGTGGAAACCATACTGGAGTTTAACAGTACAATTTGTGAATAATGAACCAGCAGCGTTCACTCTCCACCCCTTCCCCCCTTTTTCTGTGGCTTTACGTCTCGTCGACAGCGCGGTCATTAGAGGCGGGATGGAACTGGAAGGAATTTGGCCATGGCTTTTTGGAGGAAGCATCCCGGCATTCGCTTTGAGTGATTTGGGGAAACCTTGGAAAACCCAAATCCGGATGCCCGGACGGGGATTCGAACCAGCGTCCTCTCGAATATAAAATGCTTAAATACCCGAAGTAAATAAAAAATAATGTTTTAATACTTGTTGAGTTCATGCCGTAGCTTAGCTAAAATAAAATAATTGTGATGTTGAACTTCTTTCTTATCCCAATGACGGACCTTAAAAGAGACACAATTCGTAAATTGGTCTACATTCCTTTCTCACAGGAATAACCACTAGCAAACCAGCAATGCGAGTGAAGAATAAAGCGGCGAAATCAAACAGTTTGAAATCTAATGCCGCGTTTACACTCTCGCGCGAGCTTAGACGAGGCGAGGCGAGACACCGCGAACGCGAGAGTGTAAACGGTGCACTCGCGTAGTCTCGCCTCGCCTCGTCTAAGCTCGCGAGTGCCGCTCGCCTCAGTGGCGGTCTCTTGGCGCGAGTCAAAGGCGCGAGCACATTGTTTACAGCAGAGGTAGTCAACCTTTTCACCTACCGCCCACTTTTGTATCAACGTATACCTTATGAAACAGACGTACAGCGAGTTAAAGCCCATAATAATATAAATGAATGTAATCTTTCTCGGCGTTGTTTATTTATAAATGTTTCTCGGGAAACAAACCGAGTGATGTTATTAATAATAATAATTTGCCAAATACTTTGTCTGACTTTCGCTACGTTTGGCACAATAAGTCTTTATAAAACTACTCACTGTAGTTAAATCTGTCTTTTTATTTATACTTTGCGTGTATAAAAGGACGAAGTTTGGTGAAATTAGATTTTATTATTTGGTTTATTAATGATATTCCTAAGGCAGATTATGTTAAAATAAAAACTGGATATCTTCGTCAATTTTGCAAGGAACAAACAAAGGTCTCCTCTTTCGGTTTCTTTCTTTGGCTATAATATGATTAACAGCACAAATGCCTGATTACATGAGATATGAAGGAAAAGTTTTCATTAAACTGAATATCAGTTGTCATACATTTCGATATGACAGGTGTTTTTTTAAATTATTTTGCCACGGGTTTTCATATCCATCACTATCGAATTTATGTTTACTTTCTGCGTCATATACGATTTCTAAACCTTCTTCCTGTCAAGTTCTAACAGCTTCTTCAATATTTGCGGTAGAAGGATTTTTCATTCAGTCATAAACATTGAATTTCAAAATATCCACAAATCGTTTTTCCATGTCTAAAGTTAGTTGAGGTGGGTATTGAATCTGTCAATATCCTCTGGAGTTATTATCGTTTACAGATAATATTTCGGGAAACTATTGAAATTTTCTTCTTAATAGATTGTAACGCAGTAGTTAAAAGTTTTCAATAAATAATGACACACAGAACATTTTGGTAACCTATAAGCGTTTTATTAGCTCCTTTAAGGTGCAAATCAACATAATTAAATCTATAAATGAATGCAATTTTTCTCGGCGTTGTTTATTTAGAAACGTTTCTCGGAAAACAAACCGAGTAATATTGTGCATCAATAATAATATTACTCGGTTTGTTCACGAGAAACGTTTATAAATAAATCATTAAATCTATTTAAAAAACCTTGAAAAATTAATTAATTTTTAGAAAAATAACGAAAGCGTTTAGCTATTGGACCAAACCCCCACAGTCCACCACGAAAGCCGGCACGCCCACTAGTCATCAATGAATGAATTCTTGCGAGAGTGTAAACGGCAGTTCGCGTCAGCGCTCGTGCACGAGGCGCGAGTGTAAATGCGGCATAAGCTTTGCTCCATTATTACCTCACCGCTTTGCGCCCCAGTATGAGTCACCGCAACAATCCAATTGGTTTATTTGTTTTTGCTGCATTGTTCTTCACTCTCGACGTTGCTATGCTCTCCGCTCCAGTATGTTTTCTCCTTAACACATATCTAAAGCGATGCAGGCTTCGGTAAAACTCAAATTAAAACGGGGGTAGTCAGTTATTTTGGATTTTTGTTGGAATATACCCATTTTTTTACTAGACCATTTAATTGATCCTCTTTATTATCAATCGACCCCCTTTCGACCCCCGGGTATTAATCGACCCCCGGAGAACTCTTATCGACCCCCAGGGGTCGATACCGACCACTTTGGGGACCCCTGGTCTAAAGTATTGCATTTCTTCAAATAAAATTCAGTTTTAATCTGTCTCTTTGTACATAAACTATTATTATTTTTTGTCTTAACACAAATTAAAAAATTCTCAAATCTAAATAAAAAAATGAACAATTTTTGCAGTTTTTAAAAACAATAATAATAATATTAATTAAAATTGGGCTAAAAATCGCCTTTGGGAAAACTTTTTTTTTTGGTACACAAAATGAACATAAAACACTGGATGCAAAATATGGGAAAATACTTAGGTGAAATTATCAGTCCATCAGGACTCGAAAAGAAGGCACAACAAAGCAGATGGAACAAGATGAAAAAAGCTTTCAGACAGATTGTATCACCTACAACAACATAGGATCCAATCAAAAATTAGGCACTACAATACAGTTATTAAACGCAACGCTCTCTATGTCACAGAAACACTCACAATAAACTCTAAGAAGGACATCGAGAACATCCAAAAATAAGAAAAAAGAATCATCAGGAAAATTATTGGACCAACCAAAACGGAAGAAAGTCAAACAAAACAGTAGAATCCCACACAAAAATAGCCAACGACATCAGAAAATGCAGACTAAATTTCTACGGTCACATCTACAGGATGCCAGATCACAGATTAACTAAGTAGATATTCGACCTCACGCTACCAATAAAAATGCCTAACAGCTGGTTCGATCAAGTAAGACTAGTCGTGGAAAAAGCAAATATCAAGAGATCATAAATCCTAGATCGCAAAATCTACAGAAAAAAAAAATACACAACTGGGTAGTCATGCGAGAAACCAAAGCCAAGAAGACCGGCGCAACTTGGGCAGAAGAGAGAAAACTTGCCTTCAGTAAACGGATGCGAAAATACTGGAATGGCAAAAGAAACTCGGACAGAAAATTATTAAGTTTTGCGTGATCTGTATAGGTCTATTTGCATAAAATAAATAAAAAATTCTCACTTTGCTGCCATGGGCAAAGTCTGCCTCTCTTTCCTGCCAATTAGTGTCACCACATTGTTCTATTTGTCTCAGCTATCTAACCCTTGGCCTTCATTGGACCAATAACCTTATAACTTTCTTGGTATTCTGTTCTCCCCCTTATCTTAACGTATCTATACTGTTCGAGTCTTGCCTTCTCTATCCTTTATACAGGGTTTCATCTATTCCTTCTTCCATTCATTCTTGTAAACACTATTCTGCTTCTGAGAAATTTCATTTCACTTACTGACATCTCATTTTTCCACTCTCCAGGTGTCAACAGCGTAAGTGAGAATAGGAATAAAGTATGGCTGACAAGTTATATTATTTCTTTGTGGAACATCACTGTTCCCTATCAGGCTCCTGTCACTTCAAAATAATAATAATAATAATAAAAAATTATGATACAAGATTCTTGAGTTTACAGCTGTGTCAAAATGTAGCATTCATTGCACATTTCAAGGGTCCACATCTCCTTTATTACTTTCAATCAACGGTAGTAAAATGGCAAACCTACATAATTAATGTTTGTTTTGGCATTGCCATGGAAATGGTAGTATATGATGAAAGCTGAACCTTGATGGTGATGTCATTGCTGATCTTGCAGTTTTCTGGCACACTGCTTCTTTGATATTTTGATCACTGAGTTCCGGACCACACTAAGGTGTTGTCATGTATCCCTGTTCACCAAGTGATCAGCTGCTCTGATATCGATGGTTTCAGAGATAATTCTACAACATTCTGACATGGCTGGAAACTCGAAAATATCAATACACGGTTCTAAAAAACACTGCGATTTTACTTCGTACAAATATTTATGCTTGCATTCCCCTTTCACTTCCATCTTCATTCCTTGAAGTTTTCTTAAAAATGCTTCCCCGATTTTAAAAACAATTTACCCTTTTTAGCTATTCCGCCATCAAAAATCCTAGGCTAACAATTGTTTCTTTCTGAGAGTTACCATATAGTTAACAGTCTCACTACATCATCCATCTTCGCTATTTCCACAGCTCATTAGATCATCCACAAATCCATTGAAGTCATTTTTTCTTTTTGCATCCTTCCTGCAGCCTTCTTCATTGTCTTGTCTATGACCACAATGAAAATTAGTGGTGAAAGAGCACCTGCTTGTTTAAACACATTCCTTTGATGCATCCATTCCTTTTTTTCGCCCTTTACTTATCCATAATTCCTTCATTCTCCTTAGTGTGTCTTCTGGAATTTCTTTGTTTTCCATCACCTTCCATAACTTTTTCTGTGACTGCAATCATATATTTTCTCAGTATCCATTCCTTAATTCTACTTCTGCTTTTACTATACCATTCTGCCATGGCTTGTCTTTCCATCTTTTTCTTTTTTTTGCTGCTAGATCATGCACACACTATAACTAGTCTCCTTTTAAATCTTTCCCACTCATTGTCCACTGTTCTCTTTTTCCCTTCTTTATTCTCTTGTTTGCTACAACCCTTATCTTCATTGCCATTAGCCAGCGATGGATATACTATTCTTCAATGGAACAACATGAAACAGTGTGAAATTCTCAATGTGTATTTTGTCGTGCATTAAAAAAAAAAAAAACACACACTGAACATGAAAGATATGTAACTACTGAAATTCATTTCCTTTAATGTTTGAACTGTCTACAAATGTTTTTGTTGATAAGCAGTCAAAAACTAATAATTGAGATTTCACAGCATATCGAGAATTTTATTCTGGAAATTTTACATCATCACAATTTCCATTAAAAATTTGTTACTCTGTGTGGAAACACCCAGCACTGTATTAAACTGCTCACAAAAGCAACATTAACTGTTTTGCTTGAAGCCAACAAAACACTTTGCCATCAGTGGAATTAAGAGATGCTGCCACACCCGCAATCCAATCTCGCTAAAGTTAAATGTTCCAGCAGTCGTCATTCATCGCAAGTAACAAACGACGGGCCTACCCATTCCGAGACGCTTCTCGAGAATCTAGTTATACGAGGTTATCACATCAGCAACGAGCACAGGCGGGGGAGGTGTTAACGACACTCTGGCGGCGTCTTAGGGGAGAAGGCCGTGCATCACTCCCACACCTGTACGACACTACATAAACTCCAAAGCAGTGAGAGGGAGGGGGTGTCTTTTCTGTGAGAGGAGACGACGGAGGGTAAATTAAATCACCTGCCAGTGACAATGCCGTCTGCCTTGGGGAGTGGCACAATAGCACCCCTCTAGAGGGGAATGGGAGCCTCACAAAGGGAGGAGGGTTCAACCCCAAGCCCCACTGGCGGTGAAAATTCCCACATTTCATGGTGCCTCTCAGTCTGTTAAACAAGCTGGAAAAAAAACTGTACAGACAAAGGTGGAACACTGAACTGTGTTCCTGAATGTTTCTTTATGTATTTAACTGCCTCTGGCTGCAGAACATTAATTATGGTAATGCTGAAAAGGGGTATAAGCATCAATGCAAGTGACTAGATCTAAATGAAGAACAGATTGTGCACTAAATGTTATAATTAACAAGGCTTGCAAACCTTGCTATTCACCTATTCACAATTTTCTTATTCATTATGAGTGCAGTAACATCAAAAACTATTATGTGTGGAAACAGAGATAGAACAACACTGGGATCTCTAAAAAAAAAAATCCCATTTAGTAGCAATTTACAAGTTGTAGACTCTACCTAAGAACCAACCAGTGTGACTTTAATTATGCCAAACATTTTGCAAGAAATTCGCTCATGTTACACAAGATATAAACAAATAGAGTAGCAATTTTGTATACTTTTCCTTGTGTTGTAATGATTAAAAACATAGTGATTTTATATCCAGTTTTTGGTCACCATGTTCCAAACAGATTTGTACGGCCTAAGATGATATTAAAAGAAAATAGCAGACAAGATGGCAAAAAGAGGAAAATAAATGGAAAAAGACACCAAGTATTTAGGGTGCAGTGATATATATTTTTTTATGGTTTTGCACCTCATCAACGTCGATTTCATTAGAGGTGGGAAAAGATGGGGGCAAGGAATTCAGCCATGGCCTTTTAAAGGAAGCATCTTGACTATCAGCAGTAGTGGTGTGAAGAAACCATAGAAGACCCAAATCTGGATGCCCCGAACGGGGATTTGAACCCACATCCTCCAAATGTGAGGTCAGAGGTGATTTTACTGACACCATTAAAACTATAGGATTGAGGCAGACTATTTAATTTATGAAGACTCTGTTTCAGCACTTGCTTGGAGTGTAATTTCTGTAAACCTTGAGAAACGAGAATCTGGAAAACGTACCAGGAACCAAACTTGGATTGTCCTGAATATCACACCAATCAAGCTACAAGGGTGAATGATGATAATGGTAAGTAGGAAACGTGAGTAGAGTATTTCCAATTACTAATGCCAAATGGTATTTTATATCAGAATTTGACATGTTTAATTTAATTTAATTGCAATGAAGCACAGGCTCCGGTGGCAATTTCCCTACACAGCCACCTTCCCCCTATCCTGCACCCACCTACATTTGCCCTCTACAAATTTTATCTTTAAATTCTTTCAAAGTTTTCAGTAAATTATTCATCATTTCTCTTGGTAATTCATTTCAATCGCTGATACTCTTACCTAAAAAAGAGAATCTTCCCACACCCTTGTGCCTGAAATCGAGTGCCAGCTTGTGGTCATGGTCATCTTTTCCCTTCCATGCATTACTTTTCATACCTATTGCAATATCTTTCCATGCCTCATTGCCAGTATATGCCCTGTACACTCCCATGACCCTTCTCATCCTCCTCCTGTCTTGCAATGAATCCCATTCCAGCTCCTTTATCATCCGTCACTGATTGCTTTCTGCAATAATTTCCAGAAACAAATCTAGCAGCCCTTCTTTGCACCCCCTCCAACTCCTGTATTTGATACGTAAAATGAGGGTCCCATACTACACTGCCATATTCGAGCAATGGTCTAACCAAAGTTTTGTAACCCAATTCCTTTACTTCTCCCGTACATCCCCTGATCACTTTCATACGGATTGTAAATATTAGAAACACTAGAAATAATATAAAATTCTATCAGAAATATGTGTATATATCATCAAATTCCATACTCAACTGATATAACAGAGTTATCTACTCTGACCACATTTAATGTTAAGCATATATCAGGCCACGGTGATCTGAGCTATTCCTTACCTCCAAGATGTGCATATAGTAGTACTGTTCACTCTCAGAGCTGGCCAGGTACAGGAACACATCCACCATTCCCGATACATGGAGAGCCCACAACACCTGAAGCAGGTAAGCAACAAGGGTGAAGAAAGTATACATTTGACATTTTGGTGTACATCCCACAAGCAAACAGAGGGCAGAAATAATACAGCACAAATTCTTTGTCCTATCTCTTTTCTTACTCACCTGAAGCGATGACTGTATCAAAATACAGCGATTTCTTTTTAATTTGTTTATTAACTATGTCACTGGTCCACTTTTAGAAGCTTGTGCTTTCTGTGATATTCTAATTCAGCGTAAGTATTAATGACATATTCTTTAAATTAAGTCACATAAGATTCCAGTAATACAGCTATTGTGCTTTTTTTTTTTTTTTTTTTTTTGCTAGTTAGTATAATAACAAATTTGCAAACAATGAATCCACAAACTATGTATTGCGCTTTCATACAACAGAAATTACAGTATTAATGTCCCATCTTGGTAATTTGGGGTAGAGGTTTTCTGCTATTTGATTATCTGGCAGATGTTTCTATATATCAGTGGCTAGTTGTTGATAATTATCAGTACGTGTTGGTATTATTTCACCGAATGTTTCCACTTTTAGCAGGTAAACCAGCACATCCTCTTTCTGAAGCCGTGCATAATTAAAAAAAGGTTCCATCTACTATTGACTTGCTATGCTTGTAATAGTTTTGATAGGAGAGCAGAGTTGACTAGGGAGTCCTCCTTGAAGAAAGAGTGAAATCTGGATGGCTGCAATGTGAGTTGAACCCAAGAAGTTAATAATTTGGTTTTACGGATAATGCCACATAAATTTTACTTGCACTGAGCTTTCTGCCATCACATTGCAGCCCTTTTCAAAGTAATATTATGTTATTGATTACATATCATGCAGCAAAGTGCACAATTGTTACCTATTGAAGTTGTTAGCATTCTTTGCAATTTCCAATGCCTCCATCATCTTCCCGGGTCAGTTTTATGTAGTCATATCTAATAATGACAGCAGCCTCTGTGAAGATTGGCATGCTTTTATGCAAAATACATAACCAAAACAGTGGAGAGTGCTGCAGCAAGCCATCTTAATGCTCAGTACAATTAAGATTTATGACACAATTATATGGAAAACTGAGTTATTAAAGAAAAATACCAGGAAAGTCTATGACTACAAGTGTGAAAATATTTCACACTGTGATTGTCAAGCAAACTAAATTTCATTTTAGATGAACTTCATTGTAACAAGAGTTGCTTCCAGATATTATTCTTCATATTTTTCTGGAATTTACTGAGCTGTCACCAATTTCATCCAACCTCAGCAAAACCAATTTAATATGTGGGTACTTTCACCTACTGATATCCACAACAATTTTCACCTGGTACAATATAAAAGTGTTCACAATTTTGCAATTACACTTTGAGGCTGGAACTTTAAAAAGATGAACATTTGCCTCAGGCTTACCCCAGAATTCGACCCTGATTTAGTCACCAAAAACAAGAAACTACTGAACTAGTGTTGACCTATGCTCCAGACACTTACTACTAAAGTACAAAAGATTTTTTTTTTCTTGGGCTTTACGCCTCGTCGACAGAGAGGTCATTAGAAGCGGGAAGGAATTCGGGGAAGGAACGGAAGAATCCCGGCATTCGCTTGGAGTGATTTGGGGAAACCCAAATCTGGATGCCCGGACCAGGATTCGAACACGCGTCCTCCCAAATGCGAGGCCAGAACGTTAACCGTTCACCCACATCGCTCGGTAAGTACAAAAGAAAATGATGTGAAAGACATTATGGTGGATGGAACTGGAAACCTTAAAAATATAGCACTGAGATACATGCAGAAAATGAGAGATCAAGAATATGATAGTACCTGGTCATGCACACTAGGCTCACTATCAGAGAGTCTCTCTGCTGTTGGGTCAGCTGGTACCTGCAGCACATTTCTTGCCAAGATGAGAAGCCGCTCAATGGACATGCTGTGCTCTGAACTGCGCTCTGACCAATCCTGTATTCAGTAGAAAAGAAATTAGAACTGCCAAGTACAAGAGACACATTCACTGACGATTTTATACACAGATTATATATTAAATTTAATTCACTAAACAGAAAAAAGATTTTAAAATAAATAACCGATAATGAGTAATTTTTAAATAGAGTTTATTACAGAATTTGGCTTTTAAATGGAATGTATACACAAAACAAATTGTTGGGAATTTTTTGAGAGTGAAAAAAAAAGTATTTCAGTAACATATGATGCACCAGATTCATGATATTTTCTATTAAATGAAACCTTTGAGTTTTTAAAAAAGAAAAAAAAAGTATCTGTAGTAGTATCAAATTTGACAAAATCATTCATTCAATTAGTTTATGAAAGCCACAAACATTAGAAAGAACACTACAGTTTTCCAGATAAGTAGTTTCCAAAAATAAAGGGGGCAGGTGAAAGAGATGATATTTTTAATAGTTTTTCAGCAAAAGTTTCCATCAATGATGGAACAAAAAATGAAAATCCAAACATTTTTATAGGAATCTTTTCTGCAGCCCCCACTTAACCTCCAAAATTATTTTCACTCCTATGATTTTTTAAAATTATATTACAGTTATTTTAAGGTTAGTAAGAACTAAAGAAGTGTTCAATTATAAATGTTAAGTTAAAGGGTTCAGAAGTTAAGTGAAAGTGACAGAAAAATGAGTGAATCTGGGTTCATTCTTTCAGTCAGTCACTAAAAAAAAAAAAAAAAAAAGAAAAGAAAAAAAAAGAATTGCAATGAAATTTGTAAGATAAAGTATTATGAATTCAAGCAACACAAGAAAAATAATCTATCAGTTATCAAAGCTGAAAGCAAGAGTGTGATGAGACACAAATCAAAAGAAATAAAATATGTAGTTATTTTATCTGATTTCTTGGTTAGATGAAAGAATGTGTAAGATAAGAAGGAAGATAATGATGAATATTTTACTATATTATGCATAATTTTAACAAGTAACAAAAAAAAAAAAAAAATTGTGAGACACCGAAAGAAAAACAAGATCTAAGAAAAAAGGAACAATGGACAGCTTGGAATAAGTTGAGATAGATTTTGAACATGGAATCTTAGATAATTTTCTCTATTAGAGCCTATGAGCCAGTAATGTGAAACTGACGTGGGCAAGGAATTTAGTCATGGCCATCCTGCACATAGATGTAGGAAGGCAGATGCTGATGACCTACAGTGCTTTACAGCTCATAAGTAAGATGGTAATTGGAACTTAGTATTAGGAATGATGTTTTAATGAATCATTACAAGGAGATGATAGGGAAATCTGCTGCTACATCTATTACAGAAGTCCGAGTGAGCAAATTCAGACTAAAACCCTGTACTTGCCAAATATCAGCCCAACTTCTAAACTCTAGCTCAGTATAACATATTTTGTTATCCACACTTGACCCATCACATACAATTTTTTTAGGAATTTGTATACACTGGCTTGGTTTCTCCTAGTTTTCTGAAACTAGCAATCTCAGCCCAGCTGAAACCCGTGCCAGAAAACAACTTTCGACTAACCCAGACCTTATCATTCTACCCACGGACAAGGGCTCGACCACAATAGTTATGAATTGCAGTGACTTTGTGGCTGAAACCCTTTGGCAGTTATCAGATGCCAACACTTACTGCCACCTCACTGAAGATCCCACACCTGCTGTCAAAAAAAATACAGGAATATATACAGTTCAATGGGCACCTCCAAGGTCTCAACCCACAGTAAATCTCTGTTCTTATTCCTCAAAATCCAAAAATGTCTACTCTTTACCTCCTTCCCAAAATCCATAAGCCTGGCAATCCGGGATGCCCCATCATTGCGGCTTATGGATCTCCTACTGAAAGAGTCTCTGTACTGGTGGACCAGTACCAACAACCTATAGTCTGTCAGTTACCATCTCATATCAAGGACATGCAATACTTAATTTTTCGGCTTTCTATTTGCCCACACCACTTCCTTCCAACTCCATCTTGGTAACCATTGATGTCACATCACTGTACACACACATTCCACAGTGCCATTGCCTCGTGTCATGGAGCATTTTCTGGATAAGCGCCCTCCGAACAGCCACCCAAGCATATCTTTCCTCACCTCCTTGGCTGAACTGGTACTTAACAACTACTTTTCCTTTGAAGGCAATATCTACCACCAAACCTGTGGCACTGCCATGGGCACTCGCAAGGGCCCCTCTAATGCGAATCTCTTCATGGGTTGTCATGAACAGACATTTTTGGAGAACGTCCCTCTCAAACCCCACCTGTGGCTTAGATTCATAGCTGATATTTTCAAAGTCTGGACACATTGAGAAAACATGCTTCTAAATTTTCTGGACAATCTCCATACCTTTAGTAACTCACTGAATTTCACATGAACCTGCTTCCACACCCAGGTCTTGGATGTGGACCTGTCCCTCTCCAATGGCTACCTCAGCTCCTCTGTCCACACCAAACCCACCAACTAACAGCAGCATCTCCATTTTGGCAGGTGCCATCTGTATCATACCAAACATTCCCTCCCCCACAGTCTTGGCATTCGATGCAGTCGTATATGCTCCAACCAGATATCCCTTAATGGATTCAAACAACATCTCACAAACATTGGAATCCAGCAACTATCCCCCACCTTTGGTTCACAAGCAACTTTCACAAGCCACATTACAACCTGCTCAGCCTATCCACTACCCCAAATCCCCAAAAATCAACCATAGTCCTGTCCTGGTTTCACAATACTTCCCTGACCTTGAATCCAGCAATATAATCTTTCATCAGGGGTATGATTTAATATTAACCCGCCCAGAAATGAGATCCATTCTTCCCAAAATCCTCCATGGCTCCCGGAACTTGTTTCCGCAGGCCTCCCTACCTCAGCCAACTCCTAGTCCACAAACACAGTCTTCCTCGTCCCATCAGTCAGCCCCAAGGATCCTTCCCATGCAATAGACCCCGCTGCAAGATGTGCGACATGCACCACGCCTCCACCATTTTCACCAACCACTGGCGAGATCTTTCCTATCACAGGACACGCCACCTGTGAAACCTCCCATGTAATGTACCAGCTAACCAGCAAACACTGCCTGGCTTCTTATATAGGTTTGACTACCACTCCATTAGCCACAAGAATGAATGGCCACCAACAGACAGTATTCACTTGGAATCAGAAACATCCAATAGATGTCCATGCCATCTCCCACGACACCAATAATTTTAATTCTTGTTTTATGGTCCGTGCTATCAAAGTCCTCGCAAACAACAGAAGCTCTTCTGAACTCAGAAGGTGGGAGCTTGCCTACCAATACAGACTGAGCACAAGACAACCTCCTGGTCTCAATTTGAGATGAGATAATACCCAGTCAGTAATTTTCCTTCCCTCTATCATCTTGCTGCCTCCATTGAACCACCACATACCAGATGTGATGTTTAACAGCATAGATTCTTTTATCATTTCTTTTTAGATCTTATTTTGTTTACTTAATCATTTTGGCTAACTCAGATTTATGTTGTGAAGATTTTAATGTATTATTCTGCTTTTTTAGCAACATTTTGTATTGCTTGGGTACTAGCTCCAATTCACTAACCCCCTCTCCCTGCCCTCTGTTTGAATTTACCCTAACCCCCCCCCCCCTCTTTTCCCTCACGTTCCTGACTAACAGTCTTCTGTGAGACGATCTCCTACAGCACCCATCCTCCATAATGTTCTCCTGTTGACAAAGGGCCAAGATCTATAGTATTCAATCTTACTCGCGTTCGTGTCTTTTTTATGTGTTCACACCCTGCAACGATCATCTAAGATAAGTGGTGGCTCATTTTACTATCCTATTTTGTAATTAATAATTTTTTTTATTGGATTAGACTAAAGAACATTAAAATATTGACTCAGGATAGCAACAAAATACAAATGCATTGGGAACAATCACCTTTGGCTCATCGAGAAGGCCACTAAACACAAAAGTGGATTGAGGGCAGGGAAAGAAGAAGAATTTGGCTATGGCGTTTGAAGGGACCACTCCAGAATTCTCCTAGAGTGATTTTAGAAAACAAAAATTCAGATGGCCAAATAGGGGTTTGAACTGGATCCTTCCAAATAGCAGGAATGAGTATCACTGCTCATCAACCAGGCCTGGTCATGATTCCATGAAGGGCCACTAGGCAAAAATCAGATATGACAACAATCATAAAACTAATTTCTGGGAATTGATTTGCAAATTCAGTAGATAACAAAAATTGACAGTAATGTAACAAACAATTCAGTAACAATGAAACTGCTGTTAATGTTTCTTTCATAGGCAATTAGAAGTAAGTGTGCTATTCTATAGTTCACCATAAATAATTATTTCATTAATTAGTGTGGATAAAAGGTTTACTCACACTAAAGGGATAACTGATACCACTCATTGGACTTCACCAAAAACAAAAAAACACTAAGCAAATCAAATTTTACTATGCACCATCAAACTTGTAATTTGAAGTGGAAGAGGATTGATGACAGTAAATAAGGTGGAAATATCTGCTATGACATATCAAAGAACCATACTGGCATTTGCAAGGAAATGATAGTTTGTATGGACACATTGTGGATTGAATGCAGAGACTACCAAATGCCTGTAAAATTGTAAGAACAAGTAGAAAAGGCTACATTCTCACACAAAACCCTACACTGGAACAGCAGAACACAGACAGATTAATGATAATCTTTCACAGTTACCATCTAGTGCTGAGTCATCCTTACAAACTGAGTCTCATTGGATGGTTTCGCTAAACCACTCGAGGTAAATAATGGACATTATTGGTAATAAAACATTAAAAAATAAAGGACTTACTGTCTCAAGCAGCTTGCTGATTTTATTCTTGATGACCTCCCACACATCAGCATCTGTAAAAGCCTTCTTGTTGGCCTGCAGCTGGGAGATAATCTGCAAATAGTGGTTGCGGGATGTTTTGTCAGTGGGCAATTCTTCACCATATAGCAGCAGAGCAGGGTTTGTCAGGTTAACCAGCAACCTGCACAAAGGAAAATCCATCAAGGACACTAAATAACAATTATTCATAGGCTATTAGCATATAGTGTATAGGCCTACAGGAGATAAGAGCAGTTTTATATCTGAATTTACCAATTCTGAGAAGTGAAGCAAGTGAAAAAGTGTTATTTTGGTGGCAGCATCAATCAGTTTAAGCTGAAGTACACACAAATTCTTCTGGTAACTAATGTTCCCTAATCAGGGCCAATGCTAGGATTCTCGGGCCCCAGATAAGTGTTCTTAGCTCCCACCCACCCCACTTTGGTTTTCTAATAAATTCAGAAAATTTTTAAGCAAAAATGTTCAAAATCATTGGCAAAGATTTTAAAACTTGTGTTTGATTTATAATTAGCTAGTCACCTACGCCACCTGGCCCCCTTTGGTGACTCGGGTACCCCGGTACTTTTGCTTCGCTTTTTGGAAAATCGTGTTACAAATTTGAAAAGCAAAATGTTATCTACATATGAAATTTCATATAAATCACTAGAGCCATTTACAAGATCGTCTTGTTTTGCCACCTCATAAATTGCTTTTAAAGAAAAATGCTATTATGTAAAATACAAATCTTAATGCTAATCAGGGATTAATTAATGGTGCAAGATTTGTGCTAGTTCACTCAGACGAGAACATCACCAGTGCTAATTTCATTCACTCTGATAAAACTACACTTATACCCAGGAGTGGATCCAGGGGGAGGGGGGGCTAGGGGGCTCAAGGCCCCCCCCCCACCAAAGTATCTACGTCCAACTCCGACATTGTAATTTTGGAGACTTTTTTTTTTAGCTCTGTGGATTCGAAGCCCGAGGAGATTCTAAATACCCGACTCAAGCCCCCTCCCCCAAAGCCAAAATCCACTGAAGACAAGCCCCCCCTCTCCAAAATCCACTCAAGCCAAGTCCCTCCCAAACCAAAATCCTGGATCCACCCCTGCTTATACCTCACATCTTCTGATCAACCGTGTCATTCCAAATGATAAGAATACAACTTCTAAAAGAAGTAACCTTCGTTTTGAACATTAATAAAGTACAAGGTCAGATGTTTCAAAAGGCAGGATTGTATAAATCAGAAACTGTTTTTTGTATGTACACTAGTACATGGCTTTTCCACGAGTTTGTAGATTTGTTGAAGGGGACATACGGTTAAAAAGTCAACGATGAACACATTATTACTGCAAGTAAAGAAGATTGAAAAAAAATGACATCTGATAAAGTCAATATTTATAATACATCTTTGTTTTAAATGTTTTACAATTAAACCTTAAATATTTAATGATAACTTTTTATAGTAAAAGTGATATTCATTACTACTCTTCAAAATAAAAGAACTTTCATTAATAAATACTTGCATTTACTTATTTCCATGCTATTATATTACCATTCGGTGACTGACCATGATACTATTCGCAAGGGCCAGATAGTGTACAAAACTTTTAGGTTTAAAGTTATAAGAGTTCCTTGTTGTAATCAAAGAGAACTTAACTAACACCAGCCCAGCTTATTGGTACCTGAAATATCTACAAGATGGTGTTAGCTCCATTTCAGAGATACCAAATACAAGAATGCTAATTTTTTTTTAAATCGCGATTTTGGAGGGAAGACACCTATTTTGGTAAACTTAAAAAAGAAAACATTATCTAAATATGAAATTTCATCCAAATCGTTAGATTCAATATATAGATAGTGAATAACTACTGCTTACCATAGAAGAGGATTCCTGCAGCGTCGAGACATGGAAAAAACACATACACACATAGAGCAGAATTTTTGAGCTTACAGTAGAGTGAGATGGTTGCCAGATGGAGGCTAGCTGTCAAATGAGTTGGCCAACAAGGCCGGTAGTCCATGGTGGGAGGAAAAAGCGATATGGCGGGAAGTGAGGGTGAGCTGTATGTAGGAACCCATCACCTAAATGTGGAAGACTTCAGCTAATGGTCCTAACTTGCCTTTTACACCATGTATGTATAGACACAAAAACTGAGAAATTTGTGAAGTAAAAATATTTGGAAATTTAAGCAAACAAATTTCGAAGATACAAACTACCAAAAGATAGGCTCTGGTGAGTGACGATTCTGTGGGAGAAGGTAGAAGCTGAGGGGGATGGGGGGAAGGAGGGGCAGGGGGTTAAGAAAATTGGCACTATCTTAAATTTAGTCCTGGTGGTTGTCTGGTGCCCAGTTGGTACTGATAAGCCAGTTCCCACTTTCTGGGCTCCGAAATGTTGCTTTGGTCCGAGAGGACTCTGATGGCGTAGATTGCTAAGCATGTGTTGAAATTGTTGGTGCCATGAGTGGTGGCATGAAAAGATACAGATTTGTCAGGGATCTGGGTGAAAACCGATTGCCTGTGTCCATTCATTCTGATGGCCAGGGGATTTGCGGTCAGACCCATGTAGGAGGCTGGGTAATAGTTACAGGTGAGTTGATATATAAGGTGGGAGGATACACCAAGGCAAGTCCTGTGATGGGGAAACTTTCCAAAGTTATGGGGTTGGTAAAGGAGAGTGCATATAGCATAATTTGAAGCGGGATCTGTAGCAAGAAAAAGAACTTCAGCACCTTTGTTTCCTAATAATAAAACATATACAAGAATTGCTCGTTTAATATATAAGATTTACTGGTTTAATATGTAAGTTATTTACCACATAGTCTTGATGGTGAACGCCAATAGGATGGAGAGCTTCTGGTGATTACCAGATCCGAGTCATGGATTAAACAAAATGCAAAAATTTCTTTAATATCTATTTCAAACATTACATTACAATAGGATAAAATGTGGATTTAGCCCATTTTTGATTATTTCTATGCAAGTATGGGCTAAACACAACATGAGGGTGGTCTGAAAACTCAACTGTGAATTCAAATTATTCTCTGTTATAATGATAAAGAATTTTTACAATGCATAAATTAATTTGGAGAGAAAGATCATAACTAGATTTCATACAAAGATGGCCAGTGTGTGGTTAAAAAATGACCAAGTTATTGGTCATTATTTTAATTCAACATGAACAGATCAATGACATAGAAGTCTGGGAAAGTACAGTATAAGTCAAGTTCACAGAAAATAATGCTACGCAACTCATACCATACGTAAATAATAACTCCTCCTATAAGGTATTTGTCTCAAAGTGCATACCTAATAACAAGGTCAAACAAGTCTGGATCCTTCCATTCCTGTTTTAGGATTGGCAGCAAGTCAGTCTGGACAAGCTGAGCTTCACCCAGATGACGACGGATCTCATGGTTGGCATCATCACGCCTCAGGTAACGAATCAAATCCCTCACCGTTTCTGTGTTATACAAAAATAAAATATCTTACGTATACATTGTGACCACTAAGTAACTATTTTTCTTCTTCTGGGAATATATCAAACACATATTTACACAAATTACTGATAAACGGGAATGTTGTCAAATAATTCAAAAGAAAACTTTAATATATTTCCAAAATTGTTTTATTTTTTAGGAATGAAACTATTAATGAAATCAACAGTGTCTGCTAAAATTTAATAGCATAATTTATCAGCAAATATATATATAAAAAGAAATATTGGTTTAATTCTAGATGGAGTTATTGCTATAGCAACTTTCTGCGGCACGCAGTTAAAAAGAATTATCCGTATCACTTTTACAACATTTTACGGGTAATATCAAGATGGGGATACCGCTGCGGCCTCGCGTAGAAAACACACAGATCACATGGTATATATGACGACATTGTGACATATGGTCCAGGCTGCATTACAATATAAACTCCAATGATGATTGACGAAATAATATTTTATAAATATGTGTTTCAGTCATAATACAGCCTGGACCAAAGTGAAACGTAACCATAACGCATGATATTGCAGATATTCAATTTTCAGATCATATCTATAGCTGTTACTGTGTTGGTACGTGCAAACTGAATACGTCACAATGATGTCATATATATAAACCACATGATCTGTGTGTTTACTACGCGAGGCCACAGGGGTATCCCCATCTTGATATTACCCCCATTTTTCGGTTTTATTCTAGATGGGCATACCGCTGCCTCGCGACTGTTAACATGACGTCACGTTCACGTACAGTCATCTGCGTAAAATAAGTGTTATTGCTTGTCGAAGTTAACAGCAGATAATTTATTATTGAAATGCGAGCTTCACCTGAAACATTGAACATCCGGTTGTGTTATCGGACATCTGCGGCCGCTTACCAGCGGCCGCCTGCCTCTGATCTACCTTCGGGATATCAGTTTATGTTGATATTGTATAGCTTCAAATTATTGTGACCGAGCGTAGCGAGGGCACAATACAATAATAAATGATGACTGTACGTGAACGTGACGTCACAATGACGTCACGTTAACAGCGCGAGGCGAGCGGTATCCCCTTCTAGAATTAAACCCATTTTTCTTCTGGTCCAGACTGTATTTCAACACAACATCAACTGCTAGGAATAAAAAAAGCAAGTTAGGTGATGTGATCCCTGCAGCGGCAATAAACTTGGTGTAGCGGTATCGCGATCTAGAATTAAGTCAAAATATCCTTCAAAATTGTTTAGACTCCCAGGAACTTAGCTGTGGTGAAAGTAAAAATTAAACTATAAGCAACCGTGAGCAGAAGAACAAAAGTAAATTTTGAAATTAAAGAAATGCTGTTCACAACAGGTAGTGAAAAAATAGAATGACTGATGAAACAGCGGATATCCAATCCACTTACTAAATCATGTTACCTTCACTTCCATATTTTCTCAAACCAGTATAAATTGCTTTCTATAACATTTTTATATATAGATTAAGGTAAAGCACGTTCAGACAAACCTTTGCAGTGTGGATCACAGTAATACTTGCTTCCATCAGAAAATCCCAGAGCATTACAAGTTGCTGACAATTCAGCAAACAACAAGGAAGACATCTCTGATGCAATTTTAAAACAATGAATAAGTAATTTCTAAATTCTCTTCTATATTGCCACTCGTTTCACATTGCACCACTATTAAGTATTCAGAGAAAAAAAAACTCAGAACAGTGGCTTAATCGTCGAAGAATTAAAACACAAACATCACTTAACAAGTCATTGGCTAATATCCCAACGCTGTCAGGTTTCGCATACATATAGACTACAATGTTTACGTTCCATAACTTCGCGCGCAATTTTCTTTTGAGTCAAAGATACATAAAAACTTTAAATTGTATCTTTGATCAATGTTATTTAAAATATTTTAAAATTCAATTCATGTCATTGGATACACAAGGCATAACATTAGGGAATCATGCTTCATTATTATTCTATGGAAAAAAAATTAATCAAATTTCTATCAACTGGAAGCCACCGTCAAGGTATATGCCCCATCGTAAATAAATTGAATTAAAAATTAACCGCAATTAATCAAACATGTTGAGCAAATGGTAGGAATACATATCCAAATTCTACCTCCACTAGTGAATATGACGAGGGGCTGTAAGAAAAATATTAGGGAATCGTACAATGGGGGAGAAAATGATTCCGTTCAGAGGTGGGAATAAAGTAGTCATAATGGGAATTTAAATATGTCATGTATTAACTGGAAGGGGAGAAGAATTAGCCACATAAGGGTCTATTTGATAACACTTTAGTGAAAGAAGAAAGTTTTATAGAAGTGGTTGAACAAAACACGATATGCAATATTTCTTAATAAAGCCTGACGAAAATTATGAGGTGTCTCAAGTGATACAGAGAATGAGTGATTATGGGGGCAGTTGTAATGGACAAAAGGGTATGATGGAAGTCTGCATCCAAGAAAGAGGAAAATCTTATACATATATATATATATATATATAGACGTGTGTTTTTCTATATTTCACTTTTCAGTCACCACTACCTAGCACAGATCACTGGTCTTTGTGTGTGGAAGTAGCATGGAGTTTCCTGTCGTGCACAAAGTTGGCCGAATGTCGATAGTTGTGGGGATGTGGGAGATATGGTGGTTAAAAATGGTTGATGCAGGGCAATTTCGTATATCGACCAAAGACATGTGTCTCTGTATATGTCATTATGCTGCCACAACTACATAGCATAGACCAATAGTGTTTGTGTGTGGTAGTGATATCATGTCTCCAATCATGTACTATGGTGGTTAGATGTCGGTAGCTATGGGGGTGTGGGAGATATGCGGCACTTTCATATTTCTACCAAAAACGTATGTGTCATGGTTTATCACTTTTCAGCCAAAACTATCTAGGACAGATCCACTCGTGTTTGTGTGTGGTAGTAGCACAGTCACCCGTCGATAACAACGTTGGCCAAATTTCGGTAATGTGGTAGTGTGGGAGATTTGGTGGTTGAAAGTGGCCAATCAAGGATTTTTTTTCGTATTTCGACCAAAGACATGTGTCTCCATATATGTCACTCTGCTGCCACAACTACATAGCATAGACCATTGGTGTTTGTGTGTGGTAGTGGTATTGTATCTCCTATCGTATACTAAGGTGGTTAGATGTCGGTAGCTATGGGGGTATGTGAACTACATAGAGCAGATGACTGACGTTTGTGTGTGGTAGCTGTCAATCTAAATTCTTTACAAACACGAACGAAGTCGCGGGTACCAGTTAGTTATAGATATAATTACAACAAGGCAAGTATATTTTAGGAAGACGTTCAATATGTGGAAGGAAGGCACCAGTGACGTAGACTAGTAGAGAGAAAAGATCAAAGAAATAAGTAAGAATAGTGGGAAATTTTTTGTCCTAAACAAAAAATAAGGAAGAGAACAATACTTGCATACTACAATAGGAATTGGAGTTGAAGAGATTGGTGAGAATTGTACATTACAGATTAAAGAAGAAGCAGGGTATTGTGAAAGCATGACAGAAGAGGGAATCAATAGCAACAAAGTGGGAACCTAAGGATAAATTCATGAAAAATATCAAGGCCATGCTTGGAACACTGAATAATGTTAGAGGTCATTTCTGCAGATATGTTACAAAAATTAGAGGGAAGGAAGGTATTCAGGTAATTTTGGATAAAAATGGAGAAGAAGCTGCAGAAAATATGAAAATGGCCGAGATGCTGAGCAACTGATCTGAGGATTGGTACAAGCACAGAATGGCTGCCATATTAGTGAAAATGAGCCTAATAGGAAAATAGAAATAAAGTCCACACGGTATCATAAGAATGTTTTATAGATAAAAAATATAGGAGGAATTACTTGTCAAAGTAATAAAATATAAATACATGTGAATATAAATTGACATTAAGCTTAAGCGGGCAGGGCACACTGAAAAGGTTGCAGGGAAATGGTTCAGAGTATTATATCTGTTGGAGATGATATTGAGAAGATGCGCCAGAGTAAAGAATTACAAAACATTGATCAGGCATTTGCCAGTGTATTGTGGGATGACATGAACCCATACTATGAGTATCAAATACAGGTATGAGTTAGAAGGGCTGCACAGTAGGGCAGCTAGAATTGTCAGTTGAAATTACCAATGAATTCGCTCAGTAACTCATATTATAAAAGATTTGGGTTGCTAGTCATTGCAGGATATAAGGAGCATGAAGAGAATTGTGGGGCTCTAAAAGGAAATACTGGAGATGACACCTGAGTGAATATTGGTGGAACATTTGGAAATAGGATCTGGAAGAGAAGAGAGCATGATAACAAATTAGGAATAAGGAATTATCAAAATTTTCATATGTATGTACTGGTAGAAAAAACTTCGAATCATATACCTCAAACTGTGAAAAATTTTAAAATAAAAGTGTATGTAAATAGTAAGTAGATATATATGGAAAGGGTCAGTGAGGCATGAGCTACATCACCACTAACAATAACATTTCGAATCTTGGTCATGCCGTTACTTCAGAATGGTGTGTAATATGGGACCCAAATTTTGCGTTGGAGTGCATTCAAAGGAGGGCTGTTAGATTCGTAAGGCTGAACACAATTAAAGTGTGATATGATATGATGACAGGGTTTGGAGGCAATAGAAGGCAGCACGCGAGGGAAGAATCTTCTAGGGGTGTGTAAGGCACACGTTACTGATGAAGCATGAATTGATATTGTGAGATGAACCTAGAGCACTACAATGAAGTGAAGAGATTTCCTTAATTATAAACTATCATTTGATTTAAGATTGATAAATTATATATAATATAGCTGATGCCTTTTTGAACTATTCCACATAGGTATGTCAAGGAGGATTTGCTCGAGAGTAATCAACAGTTAACAAGTTCATTCTTTAGCGTAAAAAAACCATTGGATTCTAACAGGAACTACAATGCTGTTTATAGACTTCATAATCATTTGGAAGATTTTTTTTTTTACTTTTATTAAAACCTTTCAGAATGATAGTATAGTCATGATAAAAAAAAATTCGGAAATAAGGTGATAGAGACATACAAATTTGACGTTGTTCTCGAGAATGATGATAGAAATTAAAAATATAAAATTTCTCTATCTCAGGAAAGGAAACATCGGGTTACTGGGATGTGTTAACTTTATAATGCTACTGTACAAGAGAGGAAAGGTCGCGAGATATTTCTGACACTTTAGAATTAAGTGCAGTGACACTAAGACTTCAAGTTAATAACAACAATAAAAGACAGAACATTATCTGCCAAAGTATAACTAAGCACAAGTACTACCTCCAGACCCCCAATATCTACTGATCATAGCTGGATGATTAAACTGTGGTGGGAACTTTACATATTTGGACACAATACTCAGAGAAAAGCAGTTAGATAAATTAAAATACACGCTACGACACAAAAATTCAGTCTCTTTAAAACAAGAACTTTTTGACGGAAATTCAAAATTAATGTACATTGTGTTTCAAAAACAGAGGTATAACATGTAATAGAAGGTGAAGAGCATCAAAACTATTAAGAACTGCTCAATGGTCCATGACAGGAAACGTCACCATTAGTCGTGATGGCGCCGTTGACGAGAGCGCGTGAGCGTGGTGGGCCCAAACTCTCCAAATATCAGCAGCCGGGATATCTTCCTTCTGGTAGGGGAGGGGCACTTATATATGTTGTGTATGACACATCTGTTGGTTCTGAAATGGATCAGGTTGCAAGAATCGTCTACGCAGCTGCTGATATTCAAGAAAAATTCAATTTTATCCCCCCAATCAATGGTTCGACGAGGTAACACATGCATCGAAAGTAATTGTGGAATCTTCTAACATCCCCAGTAACATTATGAAGTAGAATTAATGTTTCCTGCTAATCTCTGTTTTGTGTCCTTTCATTTCTTGTACTCCTGCTACCACCTGCCTACGAGGTTTCTCCTTACGGTTTCTTATAGAACACTGAAACGTTTCGATGCTATCCATCTCCTCTTAAACTTTACACCACTATTTGTGGGTCACCCTGTATACCGTACTGGAATACTCAGTAGCTGACGCTATTACATGAAAATGGAATTTTCATATAGGTCTACAGTAAATGGTGTGAGAAACATGAAAGGTTTGCACACACCTAAAAATCACAGACGATAGATGGAGGCCTCTTTGAGTGATATCCTTCAGCTAAAAATATTGGAGATATCAGTTGGTGTAACAAGGATTAGCATATTTCACTAAACAATGTAGGACAGGCACTGGACACCATTACAGCCCTTAACCGTTCTCAGCTCCAGATTCAAATTTGGCTACTAGGTCATTTACACATGAAGGTGAGAAGCGATTTCGTTAACTAACTGGCAAAATTGTTATTTTTACAATTGTAAATGTGACGTTTCCGCCCTTTTAAAAATCAGTAACTAATAAAATTATTTTATTTTGTAATTAGAAATATTCAGTGTATGAGTTTATTTAAATCAATGAATCAACTGGGTTAATAATTAATAAGTAATATTTGGTGATAGACCTATGCCATTTCAATAAAAAAAACCGCCGAAACAGAATATACGATTCGTCTGTGGAGGACTAAAAACAAAGCTTTAATAGATCGATAATTTTAGAAACGGAATGTGCTGCATCGTGGTAGGGGGAAAAAATGAAATGCGTTAATATTCAGAGATGTATGATATGAATAAGAGCCAAAAACCGTTGCTGTCTCGAAGTTCCGTTTTTCACGAAGCATGTTTAGAATGCAGGGCTATGGAATACAAAAACAATATTCAACGTCTAGATGTCCGACACAGAACCTGTTGTCTGTAATTTGCCATATAGATTGCAAAGAAAACCTAAACAAAGACTGTAGTTTACCAGGTAGATGGCAAAGAAAATTAAAAGAAAGGCTGATTTAGCACTAACCGCGATGGGACTTGATAGCTCAAAGAAATTCTTGCTTGTTTGCAAAATTCAACTAATACACTAAATTTTGCTTCAAGTGCTCTTTATTTATAATCCAATAATTCATCAACAGATAAGTCATGCTTAAAGACTTAACATATTATTGTTTATGTGAATTTCGTTCTTTATTATTGCAATTAATTTTTACATATTAATATTAAATATGTGCAACAAAACTCCACGTTTTGTTTGAGCACTCGAAGCTATTTGAGTTAAGAAAGGCTTTTTATCTGGGATCTTTAGTTATAGACTATGTTTTAATTTCATGTTCTCTCCTTTTCATGCAGTTTATATTCAAACATATTTAAGGTTTTTTATACTTTGTAATGATGAAGCTGGTTTATTTGCTTCAAATATATATATATTGAGTTGCAGTATCCTGACTGCAATTCGAACGTTCGATCAAGAGGTGGTTTTGAAAAGTTATTGACCACACAGTCAACAATTTCTTAGTAATATTTGAGAACTTAGTTGTCTATTTATATGCACAAAAAGTGTATAAAACTGCAGTTCCACCCGCAGGAACAGAATTAAATCTTACATAGATTTTTGAGAGGCACGAATGTTTTATAAAAAGCAAATTCCATTGATATAACAGATAAAAGTAAAAGTATCAATCTGATGATTTCGTAGACTTTAAAGGTATGATTGCCATTGCATACTTATAAAAGCGCCACACATATGCCTTAATTTAAAAAAAATCTAGTTAGGACTTCTTAGGTGTGTAAAACTAAATTATGTTGGAAGTAAAATTAAATATTATTAATGAGACTTCTATGATAAAAATTAATCGGATCTTTTTTGTCTATATTCTGAAATAATTATTTTTACATTTAGGATACCTAGTTCTTTTTGTGTTTAATTTTAATTTAATGATGACAGAGCGTACGCCCTGGTGGTAATTTCCCTGTGCACTTATTTTCCCTTTTCTTATAAATTTTTATCTTAAATTATTTGAGTGTAATTTCCACACCCACCTACTTTTACTCTTTAAGAATTTTAATTTTGTTTTGTTAAACTATTTATCACTTTGACCTGGCCAGTTAATGCTAATGCAATGAATTGAGTCTAGCCAAGGAGTTAGTCATCGTAATAACTCGAAATTTAGTAATTTTAACAATTCTATGAATGTTTTAAGATTTGCAGATTTTTCCAGTCATCGAGTATATTACTTTATTCCTTAGACTTCTCAAAGCTAGGTAGCTTCACAAATAATGTTACTATTAATAACTTTTTACTTGGCTTTTATTTCGGTCAGAAATAAATCACATAAACTTCACCTCAGATTTAGTTTCTGAAGAAAAATAAACACATTACAATAAAAAAAATAATAATAAAAAATAAAAACATGACGTAGAGTTCGTCTTAGCTATATTCCTAGCGAGCTAATGGATAGTTTGTATAGCTATCGCAGAATGTCCTGGAAAGCAATAAATGGGTCGACAGTCTTTTAGCAATATGAGTAATTCAAAAAGAAATAAAACTTTTGCAAAAATAGTTTAAATCACAAATAAACAATTTCAAATGCAAGTAGAAAATATTTACATGCATTTAATTGCATATATACCAAATTAAACATTTTCGAACAGTCAGATGCTCACTTAAAACATTATGACTTACACAATATTCCCAATTAAATTCTTCTAATACCATACCAATCATAGTAAAGCTTTTAAGAAGAGTACAACAGTTCATTTTAAAGCAATTCAACAAATCAAAAATCACACATTCATTACTTAATTAATTATACATACTTATAGATAACTTTGACTTTCTTTCTCATTTGAAAAATTAGTGGCAAAAAAAAATTCTGGGACCTCCATCGGGGAAGCACAACAATTTGATGCCTCGTTTCGAAGTCATTCACCAACTTCATCTACTTAGATAAAGTCGGTAACTGACTTTGAAACGTCTCATCAAACTGAAGCGCTCCCCGGTGGAAGATGCGAGATTTTTTTGTTTGTAGTGTTGATACACCTGGAAACCCTTCATTCTTTCATGACAAACTTAGTTACTCACAATGTTGCCAATCAATGATAAATGGGTCTTAGGGACGTCATAACTTCCCTTTGTAATGTATTCCAATATCTGACACTTTTACCCATAAAAGAAAATATGTCGCTCTCTTGTTCCTGAAATCGAGTGCCAGATATTTTATTCAAATATCTGTTACATTAAGACCTGAAGAAGTTAGAAAATCGAGAATTATGTATTCCATAATTTGAGAGAGAGAACATTCTAGCAACAGGTTCCTCTGTAGCACATGGTATTCTGTGCTTTTTATGGGAATAAAACTACAGGCATTGTGACATATTCAATGATTTCAAATCCAACAAATAATACTTTGCGCATAATTGTAGGCTTAGGAAGTTATGATTAATCATTGACCAATGAGCTTGCTGTCTTTAAAAAGAAAATCTTGGTCTTTTTTGCGTTCAATTTCAGTTTTTACTATACAGTATACATTTGTTCTCCGAAAATTGAATTTAATTCTAAGGAATTTCGCAGCAGCAGTAAATTAAATCTCATATTTTTGACTATGCGTTAGCTATTACTTTCATTTTTGTGTCAAAAATTAATACACTGTTTTTTTTTACCTTAAATATACCGTTTTATGAAGATTTGATTTATTACAGCTCTGAAAAAAAAATGGTCAGATGGCCCACACATCGTTTCGGTAAGAAACTTTTGTTGTAAAAAAAAATTTGTGTTTACATCCAGGAAGACTCTTTTGTAGCTGCTAATTTAGATTTATAACAAAATATAAACGCTGGTAATAGTAATGTATAGTCAGTATTGTCAAATCCAAATTATGCCTTGGTGCCAGTGGACGAACCGAAGTCATAATTAGCAATTATATTAAATAAACAATTATTACTAATTTCAACTTTTTTAATCATGACACTTTACGTGAAAATTACAGAGATTAGCGAAAAAACTGGTAGGGAAAAGATGTAAATTACACTTAAAGTTATGTCCTCTAAACCTCTCTTACAGTTGACTGATTTCATGCTTCGTTTGTTTCAGTTCGTAAAATTGAAGTCCGATACTTTTTGAACAAACTTTGTACATCAATCGTCCGTAACAACCTCTAGTGGAAGTCGGTGTGCAGCCAACGTCGTAATTTTCAGCCCCGATAAAATAATAATTAATTCCGCGCAGCATGAATACAAATTTGCATTCATAAATTTCTTTTCTGAATAAAGAAATGTTTTCACTGATGCCGCATACCTGGGGTAAGGAAGTATATTTTACCTCTGGAATAGGCCAGCTCTGCCATTTAAAGTTTATCGGAGCCTTTTATGTCCTCTAAGGAAAGAGAGAAAGAAAAGGGTATTTAAAATTATTACGTCTCGCACCTCCAGCTAAAAAAATGCGAAAGGAAATTAAATTTCCTCTATTGGCTTTGACTAAAGTTTCTTTAAGAAGCTTTACTCGCGACCGGAGTTCTCCTCTCGCGAAAGCAGATAAGAACGGCAATAAACGTTGGGCTTGGTCTGAATGGGGAGCAGGAAGGGTGGTTGCAGTCCCCTTTTCAGCCGGGAGCGCTTGGGGAGAATTCATCAGGACGACTGCGACCGATGCGCCGCCAAGCGGCGATTCGGTAAGTGGACTAAAACAACGAGTCCAGCGATACAAGTATAACCTTGTATACAAGATTATGGAACTAATCAAACTTTAAAGAAAGCAGATATTAGTTACAACCATTAGAATCAAAGATCCCTGTGGTATTCGAGGTAATGAAATGGCAAAACTACCAGCCAAGGAAGCTAGTTGTCACAGGTGAATTGAAATTACATGTCCGATTGACATTATCTTCCCAGATTAATGTCGAGTTCGAGATGGGACAGTCTAAACTTCAATATAATAGAAAGTATTATAGCGAAGTCCATGCTCATCAAAGGAAAATTGATATAAGAAATCTTCATACAATGGACGCATTGATGCATTTCAACTGTAGTATATTCAGAAAATACTCATTCCGAATCGGAGCGATTGACATACTAGTCTGCGAATGTGGTAAGCATGAGGTCATCAGTCACTAGAATGTAATATGCCAGAGGAAGAAACAGTAAACGTACAATCTATACCAGCAAATCCGCAGAATAGGAACCTTCAGTATAACGAAGCTATTGGTAGCAAAGTATATTAGAGTAAGTGAATCAACGAGTTATTCAAGACAGTGGGAGTCAGTGTGTAGCAGATACTGCAAACTTGTAATAGGGCTACAAGTAGCAGAAGTACTACAAATATAAACTCTGTAGAATGTAGGCTACGGTTGGCTGTATCGTTAAGATATCAAACAAATAAAAATTTGGAGGAGTAGCAGAAACGGTAGCAAAACTTTAGGTAGATGCTAAAACAATATTTTTTTAAAGTTAGTTCAAAAGCTTTGAACGAGGTAATGTTATTAAATAAACGATGTGACTTGTAAATTGGATGCACAAATGAATAGAAATTACATCAACGCTTTTGCTTCATACTGTAGAGCATTATAGTATAGGAATGGTTATAGGCACCATAAATGTTACACAGATGATATGTAATGTCTTTGGTTGGAGAAATCAGAGATATTAGACAAACAATATCTATTTATTTATCTTAATGGCTTTTGACCTAAACTTTGGAAACAGACTAAAAAGTAGATACCAAGAATTCGAAAGTACTGGAAAATTCAGAATCAAGAATGAGCAAAAAGAATATCGTCTTATGGTGGATATGTATGGGTATATGCAAATACAAACGACCACATTTTGCGTTGTACCCTTTTTTTATATTTTATGGGTAATAGACAGACAGCTAGGTTATTAAAGAAAAGAAAAAAGATTATTCTATATTGCGGAACAATTCCAGCTTTCATTCGGACGTATTTCGAGACAACGATAGCTGTAAATAAATACATGTTTCGGCTTGTTTAACTTTCATTATACCGGCGACATGTGATCTTTTTAATTGTATTAATAATAAAATGTTTATTTTTTCTGAAAACTGGTGGTATGGTCTTTTCTCCTATCAGATTGCAAATACAATGTTATATTTGCTTCATACAGCTGATGGGTTTCCAAAGACGCTCTGTTTTAGCTCTGTTTTGTTGTGTGCTTACTGCATATTGTGTTTAGTGTTAGTGCAATTTATTGTGATTGATCGAATAAATATATCGCTCTTTGAGTGGACATTGTCGCTCGTGTATTAAAATAATATACAAATTTATGGGTCCATACTAACTTACTAGCTGGTGCCCACGACTTCGTGTTTGTAAAGAATTTTGATTGATAGTTACCGACTTGCAACTACCTTAGTGCATGAGGGGAGACTCGAGGCTAATACTACACTCAAACGCAAGTGATCTGCGCGGGGTATTTATGGTTGCAAAGTTAAATATAAGGACACACATGTTTTTGGTCGAAATATGAATATGTTCTCGGTCGACTACTTTAAACCTGCATATATCCCACACCCCCCCACAGCTACAGACATGCAACCACCACAGTGCACGATGGACAAACACCAGAGATCTGTGCTAAGTAGTTGTGTTTGCAAAATGAAACATAAGGACCCACACGTCTTTGGTCGAAATAATAAAATACCCTCGGTCGACCATTTCCAACGACCATACCTCCCAACTCCCCACAGCTACCGACGTGCAACCAACATAGTGCAGGTTGGGAGACTTGAGGATATTCCCATACACAAATACTAGTGGTCTGCGTTAGGTAGTTATGGCTGGGAAGTAGAATATAGGGATGTCTTTCTTCGAAATATGAAAATGCCCTTCATCGACTACTTTAAACCACCATTTCTTCCACAAGCCCACTCCTAGCAACATATAACCTCCATAGTGCACGATGGGAGACTCAATCAAACTACCACACACAAACACCAGTGATATGTGCTATGTAGTTATGTTTGTAAAGTGAAATATAAGGACACACACACACACACACACACACACGTCTTTGGTCGAAATATGAAAATTATACCAATATATCTCCCATCCTCCCACAGCTACTAATATTCAAGTATAGAAGTGTACGATGGTAGACTTGAGGCTATTTTTACGCATAAACAAACACTAGTGATCTGCTCTAAGTACTTTTGACTACAGAATGAAATATAGGGACACATGTTTTTTATCGAAATATGAAAATAGCCTCCGTGGTCCAATTTCAACCACCATATCTCCCACACCCCCATAACTACTGACATGCAGTCACCATGATGCTCGTTGCGAGACTCGAGGCTACTACCATACACAAACTCCACTGGACCGCGCTAGGTAGTTTTGGCTGCAGAGTGAAATATAGGGATACACGTGTCTATTTTTATATCAGGTCAACCACTTACAAGCACCATATCTAGCACACCCCTACAGCTACCGACATGCAATCACCATAGTACACGATGAAAGACTCCAGGCTGTTTCCCTTGCCATGCCATAGCTTTTGTTTTTGTACGAGACAACTGCAAATTGTAATTTCTAGCAATAACGTTTAATATACATATTGATTTTTTTGAGTCTATCTTCATTTCTTGTAGGATAAATTGATCATATACAAACAGCGTAGTCTATCTATATATCTATAAATGAGAAAATGAGAAAGTTCGGATGTGTGTTTGGATGTACGTTGGCAGTCAATCACGCCTTAATGACTCAACATATTTGAATGAAATTTGGCATGAAGTCAGTTAATTGCGTGCGAAGTGCAATAGGATAGATTTTATCCCGCAAAAACGCATAGTTCTTTTAGAAATTGCCATTAATATCAATTCGGAAGCAACAAAGAGTTTCCTACTCCGTAGATAGCCGTGCCACGTTTACTCTTTGCTTTTTAAGTAAATCGCAAACACTACTTCTCAAAGTCAGAAATAATAGCAAAAACCTACTTACATATGCAAGTTTGTGTTTAGTTTAAAAGCCATAAAACTGACGCACTTGACAAGCAGGAAATATAAATCTGTTCTTAACCTTAAATTAAAAAAAGAAAGGTAGGTATTGTCAAGTTCGCAAAGAGATGTTTTCATTTGCGTACATAAAATACTATGACATATCAAATATTAACCATAATTTCGTTCGTAATATATGCGTTATAATAAATATAAAAAATCAAAGCTTGGAAAAAAAAAGTAAAATGCTATGAGTATACCAGCACGAAAGTCGGTTCACTGAAAGTGCAAAATGGTCGTGCCCCAAATGTCGTACGGTATTTATAAAAATGTAAAGGATTCCATTCTATCTCGGTTATTTCCTGTTTCTTTTTTGTTACTATACAGTCTGTGTATTACAAATTATTTTTGCCGAAATTTAAAACTTAACTAACCCTTTTTATTTTTTGTTAAGAATTTTTGTACGAATAGTACTGCTTATTATTTATTGTTCAATATTCTGCAAATATCTATCGAACGCTACACTTAAAACGAATGTATTCAATGGGCTAATGTAGAAACTTATTGTTTCATGAAGTAACACTGAAAGTCGTTTACAACACAATACACCTCATTTGCAGGGAGCATAACAACTAAATTCCTTCTGCCATCTGCTGTAACAAAAAACATTCTGGTCCAGGCAGCATTTCAACCAAACCACATTTCTGCTAATACTGCCGCTACAAAATCAAACGATACGAACACATCTCAACACATTAAATGCTCTGGACCTACATTTCGAGTGGTAACAGAATTTTCTGTATCAAAATTCCTAATTAGTATATCATAAATTACTATCACAATTAATTTCATTATACACCTTACTAAATCACGAGCAATAAATTAACTTTATCGCGATGTACATTTGACCTGCAATATTAACGATCGTAGAGAATTGTGGACTTTCCGTTGTACACTGTAAGTTAAAAGCATTTTAGCATAAATTTTTTAATTACGTTACCTCAATAACTGTCATGAAGCTGACGACATAGTTCATGCGGCTGAATGTAGTTTTAGACGTATTCAGTATTTAATTTACTGCGTTAATAATAAGTAAAGTTTATTTCGCTATTCATGACGTCACTAACATACAATATAGTGAATGTATTAATGTGCGAGTGATAGAAGCTTTGATTTTCTAGCGGTAATTTTAAAACGCAGCCTGGGCCAGAATGAGAACTGAAACATTATTAGTTATTCAGCTTCTTTCATGAGCGCCATTTTAGTGACATCATGTATCGCTTTGTACCGATATTGTATCAAAAGATCTATATTAAGCTTGGACGATTTAGCAGAACCATGCGGCGTTGCCCGAAGTAAATTTTTTAAATTTATCAATGTTTTATTCAGATACCGTAGTGGAGTGGCGGAAAAGCGGAGTGGTAATTCGCCGGTAGTCATTATATTCTGTATGCAGAATAAGAAACCGAATATGAAGAAACAATCTATTACTACTTTAATATTGAAATTTATATTTTAGCGCAGAATTAATGGATCGAAACGAATGAACTATAGTAAACTGGTATATAGGCAATTCAGTTGTTTCCAGAGATAGAGAAACCATTACCGCAATACCTCTGATTATTATGGATAAAAGAATCAATTACTACTATACTTACTACTATAATATGTAAATTTCTGTTGATGGAACCAATATATCCTAAAAAAAAAAAAAATATTCAAAGAGAAAATTAAGTTCTTCTTTTTTAAAGATTTTTTTTCAGTACTCAATGCAAATCAAAATATTCATTTTTTAGTATCGCAATTTTACTAATGGAAATGAACGTCCTTGGGCCACTTAAGTATTTATTTGCTGTTTGGATGTTAGTATTTTTTTGTTGTTGATATTTAGTCTATTCCATCAATGTATTGCTAATATTTTGACGTTTTGAGCTTCCATTAATTAAAACTATATTCATTTTTATTCGCGTGATGAAATTAGTAATTTTAAGAGATGTTGGGTAAACGAAATTCAAATATTTCCAAGAAATTTAAGAAAACTAGGGCTATGAAAATAGCCAAAACCTAGGAGACAAATCCTCAATATTGTATATACGGATATATTAAACTGAAAATACTCCTTACAAACTGAATATTTTTACTGCTTTATCAATTCAGTGAAGTAGTTGTGGAACATAAATAGATTTTTGTTATTTTATTGCAACATTTATTACTACTATTACTAATAAAAATAGCTCTTAAATAAACTGTATGGTCGTATTGACCTGGTGACAAGACTTCTTTACGTCTCCGGAATCAGTCCCTTTCGTAGCCTCTTAACGTAACCCAGTAATCCTACCGGACATAGAGGACCCACAGTTCAACACTGAATCAGAACAAAGTGAGCATTCTGGCGTAATTCACATCACACACCAACCTATGCCAGAGGTGAAGGTCGAGCTAGGGACCTTTGAAAATCCTCGCCAAGACTGGAATTCAAGCTGGGGACTTTTCCATCTCCAGTTGGACGCCCTAACCACTGAGCAACCAGACCTCTCAAGAAAATCTTATATTACAACACTTTTCAACGCGGACGAAGTCGCGGGTAACTGCTAGTGTTTATATATGTGGTGTTACTTATTTTTATTCCAGGATGGACGTTTTCCACCATTTCTTGACGAAGTCATCTATATATACATATATATAGCCTACTAAAGAGCGTTGGAGAGAGACTAGAACTCTGACGCACTCATTGGTTGGTAAATCACTTCTGTTAGGTTATATCCCAAATCTAATACAATTTTTGTCCTGTTAAACATATTCTGGATAACTTTTATTAAACATTTTGGATATTCATTCTTTTACATTATTTTCCATAGTTGTTCCCTATTTACTTATGAAACGCCTTTTCATAATCCACACAGACCATGTAAGTATTTAAGATAAAGTTTCTTCTCCAGTATCTGTCTGAGGCATACAGGATCTTTGCTTCCTAAATCCAAGGGCGCTAATGACCCCGCCGTCGACGCGCCCTTAAACCAGAACAATAACAACAACATCCTAAATCCACATTGTTCTTCTAATAGAAGAACACCTGTTATTACCTTAAGTCTGTTATACTATTTTTCATTTATTTTATAGACTTTTTACAAACTAATTCCTCGATAGTTATCACTTATCACATAACTTTGTATTCCAGTTCTTAAATATTGAAATAACTTATTGCAATAGGTATGAAAAGTAGTGCATGGAAGGGAAAAGATGACCATGACCATAAGCTGGCACTCGATTTCAGGCACAAGGGTGTGGGAAGATTCTCTTTTTAGGTAAGGGTGTCAGGGATTGGAATGAGTTACCAAGAGAAATGATGAATAATTTACAGAAAACTTTGAAAGAATTTAAAGATAAAATTTGTAGAGGGCAAATGTAGGTGGGTGCAGGATAGGGGGAAGATGGGTGCGTAGGGAAATTCTAGATAACTCGCTGTCAAGATCTTCTTCTTT
>CM061918.1:76355457-76423401 GCA_031002005.1 Vandiemenella viatica
AACCTTCGTTTTGAACATAAATAAAGCACAAGGTCAGATGTTTCAAAAGGCAGGATTGTATAAATCAGAAACTGTTTTTTTTTGTATGCCCACTCGTACATGGCTTTTCCACGAGTTTGTAGATTTGTTGAAGGACACATACGGTTAAAAAGTCAATGATGAACACATTATTACTGCAAGTAAAGAAGATTGAAAAAAAGGACATCTGATAAAGTCAGTATTTATAAAACATCTATGTTTTAAATGTTTTACAATTAAACCTGAAGTATTTAATGATAACTTTTTATAGTAAAAGTGATATTCATTACTACTCTTCAAAATAAAAGAACTTTCATTAATAAATACTTGCACTTACTTATTTCCATGCTATTATATTACCATTCGGTGACTGACCATGATACTATTCGCACGGGCCAGCTAGTGTACAAAAATTTTAGGTTTAAAGTTATAAGAGTTCCTTGCTGTAATCAAAGAGAACTTAACTAACACCAGCCCAGCTTACTGGTACCTGAAACTTCTACGAGATGGTGTTAGCTCCATTTCAGAGATACCAATAACAAGAATGCTAATTTTTTTGTAAAATTGCATTTTTGGAGGGAAGACACCTATTTAGGTAAACTAAAAAAAAAATAATCTAAATATGAAATTTCATCCAAATAGTTAGATCCAACATATAGATAGTGAATAACTACCGCATACCATAGAAGAGGATTCTGCAGCGTCGAAACATGGAAAAAACATGTTCACACATAGAGCAGAATTTTTGAGCTTATAGTAGAGTGAGATGGTTGCCTGATGGAGGTTAGCAGCCAACTGAGTTAGCCAACGCTGGTAGTTCATGATGGGACAAAAAAACAACATGGTGGGAAGTGAGGGTTAAAAGGCATAAACCAGAAAATAATAAAGCTGTATGTAACCATCACAGAAATTTGGTAGATTTCAGCTGATGGTTGTAACTTGCCTTTTACACTATGTATGTATATACACAAAAACTGAGAAATTTGCAAAATAAAAATATTTGTAAATTTAAACAAACAAATTTCGAACAAACAAACTACTAAAAGATAGGCTCTGGTGAGCGATGATTCTGTGGGAAAAGGTAGAAGGTGAGGGGGATGGGGTGTGGGGTTAGGAAAATTGGCATTATCTTAAATTTAGTCCAGGTGTTTGTCTAGTGCCCAGTTGGTACTGATAAGCCAGTTCCCACCTTCTGAGTTCTGAAATGCTGCTTTTGTCCGAGAGGACTCTGTTGGCGCGGACTGCGAAGCATGTGTTGAAATTGTTGGTGCCATGAGTGGTGGCATGATAAGATACAGGGTGGTCATGGCTCTGGGTGAATACCAATTGTCTGTCTCCATTCATTCTGATGGCCAGGGGATTTGTGGTCAGACCTATGTAGGAGGGTGGTCAATGGTTACAGGTGA
Organism: Vandiemenella viatica; assembly: GCA_031002005.1. Classification (NCBI taxonomy): domain Eukaryota; kingdom Metazoa; phylum Arthropoda; class Insecta; order Orthoptera; family Morabidae; genus Vandiemenella; species Vandiemenella viatica. Next base: position 76,356,882 of record CM061918.1, read on the forward strand.
GTTGATATATAAGGTGGGAGGATACACAAACGGCAAGTCCTGTGATGGGGAAACTTTCCCCAGTTACGGGGTTGGTAAAGGTGGTGAAAGGAGAGTGAATATTACATAATTTGCAATGGGATCTGTAGCAAGAAAAATTTTTTTAACTGCTTTACGTCTCTTTTTAACATCGAGGTCTTTAGAGACGGGAAAGGATGGGGGGCAAGGAATGGGAAGGAATTCGGCCATGGCCTTTTTTGAAGGAAGCATCCCGGCATTTGCCTGGAGTGATTTGGGGAAACCATGGAAAACCCAAATCTGGATGCCCGGACGGGGATTTGAACCGCCGTCCTCCCGAATGCGAGACGAGAACGCTAACCGTTACACCGCCCCGCTCGGTAGCAAGAAAAAGAACTTCAGCACCTTTGTTTCCTAATAATAATACATATACAAGAATTGTTCACTTAATATGTAAGTTAACTATCACAGTGTCTTGATGGTGAACACCAATAGTAATTTAATTTTTTTTTTTTTTTAATTTAATTTAATTGCAATGGAGCACAGGCTCCGGTGGCAATTTCCCTACACAGCTATCTTCCCCCTATCCTGCACCCACCTACATTTGCCCTCTACAAATTTTTTCTTTAAATTCTTTCAAAGTTTTCGGTAAATTATTCATCGTTTCTCTTGGTAACTCATTCCAATCCCTGACACCCTTACCTAAAAAAGAGAATCTTCCTACACCCTTGTGCCTGAAATCGAGTGCCAGCTTGTGGTCATGGTCATCTTTTCCCTTCCATGCACTACTTTTCATACCTACTGCAATATCTTTCCATGCCTCATCACCAGTATATGCCCTGTACACTCCCATGACCCTCCTCATCCTCCTCCTGTCTTGCAATGAATCCCATTCCAGCTCCTTTATCATATCCGTCACTGATTGCATTCTGCGATAATTTCCAGAAACAAATCTAGCAGCCCTTCTTTGCACCCTCTCCAACTCCTGTATTTGATACGTAAAATGAGGGTCCCATACTACACTACCATATTCGAGCAATGGTCTGACCAAAGTTTTGTAACCCAATTCCTTGACTTCTCTCGTACATCCCCTCATAACTCTCTCCAACAAGTGCAGAACTCTGAAACCTTTTCCTACCACCTGTCCTATGTGTCCTGCCCAGTTAAGTTTGTTATCAAAAGTAATTCCAAGATATTTGCATTTCAAGTCTTCAGCAAGCAATTCTTTCCCCACCTTATATTCATAATTAACCTTTTGTTTTTTATTTGTGTATCTAATAAGCTGACTCTTCTTTGCATTTATCTTCATTCCATGTTTACTAACCCAATTAGATATCCTGTCCAGATCACCCTGCAACTGTTTACAATCCTCTATCGTTTTGATTCTTTTATACAGCATTATGTCATCTGCAAACAATCTAATTTCAGATAGTAAACAGGCAACACAATTATTCATTAGAATAATGAATAGCAATGGTCCCAATACGCTACCCTGTGGCACACCCATTTTTACTTCCACTTCTTTTGATACTACATTTCCTACCCTAACTTTCTGTTTTCTACCTTTTAAAAATTCTTCTACCCAGCAAATCACTTTCTTATCCACTCCAATGGTTTTTACCTTATTTACTACCATTTTATGGCTTACTCTGTCAAACGCCTTAGACAGATCTAGTGCTACACTATCAATTTGGCCTCCCTTGTCCATTTCATCTGAAATATCTTGCATATATCCCACCAACTGAGATTCGCATGAATATCCTTGCCTGAAACCATGTTGCCTGCTTGAAAACCAATTACGTTCCTCACATATATTTCTGATGTGGTTGCATATCAATCTCTCCATTAATTTACCTACCACTGATGTCAAACTGATTGGCCTGTAATTCTCAACTCTATTTCTCACCCCTCCCTTATGTACCGGTACTACTATTGCACTTTTCCAGTCCTGTGGTAAGCAGCAAGTGTCTAGACTCAATTTAAATAATATTTCAAGATAAGGTACAATGTCACATCCGGCTATCTTTAAGATATCTGTAGTAATATTATCTTCACCAGCCCCTTTATGTTTTTTCAGCTTTCTTATTTCCTTCATGATTTCCTCAGGATGGATATCAAATTTTTTACTATCGTCATTTCTAATTGTGTTGTTAAGCTCGTTCTCCGAATTAGACCCTCCTGTTTCTGATTCATTTTCCCTAATGCTTTCTCTGAACCAGTTACTTAAAATCTCTGCCTTTTTCAAATCGTCAGTAACTTCTTCTCCATCCTTATCTATAAGTGTCTCTACATCCTCCCTTCCCCTCAGTTTCCTGATATAGCCATAGAAATTTCTAGATGCAGTATTGACAGCTTTCAGTGACTGCCAGATCCGAGTCATGGATTAAACAAAATGCAAGAATTTCTTTAATATCTATGTTAAGTATTACCTTACTATAGGGTAAAATGTGGGTTTAACATATTGTTGATTATTTATATGCAAGTATGGGCTAAACACAACATGAGGGTGGTCTGAAAACTCAACTGTGAATTCAAAGTATTCTCTGTAATAATAATAAAGAATTTTACAATGCTTACATTAATTTGGAGAGAGAGATCATCACTAGATTTTCATGATTTCATACAAACATGGCCAATATGTGGTTAAAAATGACAAAGTTATTGGTCATTATTTTAATTCAACATGAACTAATCAGGTGAAAAAATACATACATATATAATCAATGACATAGAAGTCTGGGAAAGTACAGTATAAGTCAAGTTTATAGAAAATAGTGTTACATAACTCACGCATTCCCATTACATAAATTATAACTCCTCCTATAAGGTATTTGCTTCACAGTGCATACCTAATAACAAGGTCAAACAAGTCTGGATCCTTCCATTCCTGTTTTAGGATTGGCAGCAAGTCAGTCTGGACAAGCTGAGCTTCACCCAGATGACGACGGATCTCATGGTTGGCATCATCACGCCTCAGGTAACGAATCAAATCTCTCACCGTTTCTGTATTATACAAAAATAAAATATCTTACTTATACATTGTTACCACTAAATAACTATTTTTCTTCTACTGGGAATGTATCAAATACATATTTACACAAATTACTGATAAACGGGAATGTTGTCAAATAATTCAAAAGAAACATTTAATATATTTCCAAAATTGTTTTATTTTTTAGGAATGAAACTATTAATGAAATCAACAGTGCCCGCTAAAATTTAATAGCATAATTTATCAGCAAATATAGTTAAAAAAAAACAGATTTACATAAAGTTAAAGAGATAAATACAGTACACAGAAAAGAAATATCAGTTTAATTCTAGATGGCGTTATCGCTATAGGAACTTTCTGCGGCACGCAGTTATCAAAGAATTATCCCTATCACTTTTACATTTTTCTTCTGGTCCAGACTGTATTTCAACACAACCTCAACTGCTAGGAATAAAAAGAGCAAGTTAGGTTGATATGATCCCTGTACCGGCAATAAACTTGTTGTAGCGGTATCGCGATCTAGAATAAAGCCAAAATATCATTCAAAATTGAACTAAGCTGTGGTAAAAGTAAAAATTAAACTATAAGCAACCGTAAGCAGAAGAACAAAAATAAATTTTGAAATTAAAGAAATGCTGTTCACAACAGGTAGTAAAAAAATAGAATGACTGATGAAACAGCGAATATCCAATCCAATTTCTAAATCATGTTACGTTTACGTCCATATTTTCTCAAACCAGAATAAATTGCTATCTATAACATTTTTATATATAGAATACGGTAAAACACGTTCAGACAAACCTTTGCAGTGTGGATCACAGTAATACTTGCTACCATCAGAAAATCCCAGAGCATTACAAGTTGCTGACAATTCAGCAAACAACAAGGAAGACATTTCTGATGCAATTTTAAAACAATGAATAAGTAATTTCTAAATTCTCTTCTACATTGACACTCGTTTCACATTGCACCACTGCCCACACAGTTCAGTATTCAGAGAAAAAAAACTCAGAACAGTGGCTTATTCGTCGAAGAATTAAAACACAAACATCACATAACAAGTCATATGCTAATAACCCAACGCTGTCAGTTTTCGCCTACATATAGACTACAATGTTTACGTTCCATAACTTCGCGCGCAATTTTCTTTTGAGTCAAAGATTATTAAACATAAGAACTTAAAATTGTATCTTTGATCAATGTTATTTAAAATATATTAAAATTCAATTCATGTCAGTGGTTACACAAGGCATAACATTAGGGCATCATGCTTCATTATAATTCTAGGGGGAAAAAAGCAATCAAATTTCTATCAACTGGTAACCGCCGTCAAGTTATATGCCCCATCGTAAATAAATTGAATTAAAAATTAACCGCAATTAATCAAACATGCTGAGCAAATGGTAGGAATATATATCCAAATTCTACCTCCACTAGTGAATATGACGAGGGGCTGTAACAAAAATATTAGGGAATCGAACAATGGGGGAGAAGATGATTCCGTTCAGAGCTGGGAATAAAGTGGTCATAATGGGAATTTAAATACACCATGTATTAACTGGAAGTGGAGAAGAATTAGCAACATAAGGGAACAGAAATTTGATAACACTTTAGTAAAAGAAGAAAGTTTTATAGAAGTGGTTGAACAAAACACAATATGTAATATTTCTTAATAAAGCCTGAAGAAAATTATCAGGTGTCTCAAGTGATGCAGAGAGTGAGTGATTATGGGGCAGTTGTAATGGACAAAAGGGTAGTCTGCATCCAAGAAAGAGGGTTTTCCTATATTTCACTTTTCAGCCACCACTACCTAGCACAGATCACTGGTCTTTGTGAGTGGAAGTAGTATGGAGTTTCCTGTCGTGCAAAAAGTTGGCCGAATGTCGATAGTTGTGGGGATTTGGGAGATATGATGGTTAAAAATGGTCGATGCATGGCAATTTCGTATTTCGACCAAAGACATGTGTCTCCGTATTTGTCATTCTGCTGCCACAACTACATAGCATGGACCATTAGTGTTTGTGTGTGGTAGTGATATCATGTCTCCAATCGTGTACTATGGTGGTTAGATGTCGGTGGCTATGGGTGTGTGGGAGATATGGTGGTTGAAAGTGGTCGACCTGCGGCACTTTCATATTTCTACCAAAAATGTACGTATGTCTCATGGTGTATCACTTTTCAGCCAAAGCTATCTAGCGCATATCACTGGTGTTTGTGTGTGGTAGTAGCACAGAGTCACCCGTCGATAACAACGTTGGCCGAATTTCGGTAACTGTGGTAGTGTGGGACAGTGGGAGGTTTGGTGTTTAAAAGTGGCTAATCAAGGATATTTTTTCGTAATTCGACCAAAGACATGTGTCTCCATATATGTCACTCTGCTGCCACAACTACATAGCATAGACCAGTGGTTCCCAACGTGGGCCGTACCGCCCCCCGGTGGGCGTTAGAGAGTTCGAAGGGGGCGTTTGTGAACAAAGGCAAATTTGGGGGGCGTTGACGCCCAGCCAGCGCCCCCCTAGCCAACACTGGCAAGGACTTGCCGTAAGATTAATTAATAACAAAAATCATTGAACAAATGTTTCAGCAAGTAATTCCAAATGTCCTTTAAGCAGGATCAGTGGGTATTAAGAGTTGGTGTCAGTATATTATATCTTTGTTCCTAACACCTGCTTCAATAGTTAATGAATGAGTCGCAGCAAGCGCTGTGCACCACAGGGATCACCATTGTCAGTATGTTTATGTTCCCGCTAGATCAACAATGTTTATACGTTTACGCTGGTCAGTGTTCGATTATTCGGTAGTGCCTTCAGACAGAGTGACTGTGAACCTGTGCGGTATCTACAGCTTACGTGGACCTACTTACTAAAGATTATTTATTTTGGAATATCTATCTGCCACAGTAGTTAGTACATATTCATTATTATTATTTGCTTATTATTCTATTTACTGGTCGATATTACGTGAGGAATGTGATGTGAAATTTCAAGTAAGTTTTAATCTTTTATTTAATTTTTGTAACATATGCTAACTAACTGCACTCTATTCTGTACTGATAACTGCTACTATTCCTGTTATTATTATCAACATCATTTATCACACATTGTAAGGAGGGTTAAGAATCATATCATTTCTGACATTTCGAGGTTTTTGCAAAGGGAGTACCTATGGTTGACGGGGTACCTATGGTTCACATGAAGTTGTATGAAATTCAAATTTAAGAAAATACTGAGATCCAGAAAACCAGCAACACTGTCAGGTTAACTGAAGGGGTTCACGGATTCGGTGATAGTCTCTTCTGTCGATGGTGAACAGTTTCTGCAGTGCATGTGGTTACCATATTCGAAAGCGCGTATCTTGTTATCAAAATAGGAGCTTCGTTAAGTACTTTAACTCTCAGTTAATGTAAGTTTGCTTTACTTTGCACTGAACGTGAATATGGAAATGTTATCACGATGAAATAAACAAATGTATGCTTTCGTAGTTTAAACTGGAATAATATTTCTATTATGGTTAGCCTCTCCTGTCTAAGGTAGGTGTTCCTCAAATCGGGAGGGATGTCGAATTTACGTTCATCAATAATAAATGGGCTTTAATTTAAAACTGAACAAACCATCATACCGTTTACAACATATGCTACGGGAGGCGCTAAGGCAGCCAAAATCGATATGTGGCGTCTGTTTCCGGTACAAACGATGTCATATTTGGGATCCTACAGCTCTTATATCGCATCGTGGGCAGATATTGACCCTCACTTGCTAAATACTTCGTGTAAGGCCGGCATATATTGAAACGGGATATTGTTAGGCCGTTTTCACACCGGCCGCGGCGCGGCGCCGGATACAATGTAATCAAATGAGAGCTTTCACACTTACTCTGGTCCGGCAGATTGCCAGCCCTTTGATTTAATTGTTTCTTCTGCACACTTCTCCACACTGGTGCCGATGGCGGAGAGGATCTATTCTCAGTCCCGACAATTTTCTTTAGTTTTGTAATAATTACTCGCACGATACTATAATATTAAGTGAATTAGTTGATATTAAACCTTATTTGTGGGATAGAACAGCTGACTATTTCAAAGATTAGAACAGAATGCGTGCAAAGAGATTTACACATTTTTGAAAGAAGATTTTGAAGTGAAAGAAAAAAAGAACAACTGAAAGTTGATCAGCTATACATTTATTTTTAGTTATAACAATACAGAACAGGTTACACAATTTATTTTGTTGATTTGCCATGGCAAAGCGCCCTCGATACTTGACAACGTATCGTTGTGTTAATGATATGTGTGGTTGCCACTAAGGACTCAGTGGGAAGCATGTGGGTGCATGGTTATAAAGTGCAAACCTTGTTCAAACATTTTATTACAAGAACCATGGTCAACGATTAATCTTATACAGGATATCACAAATAATATAATACAATATAATACATAAGAAAGCTTCGATCTTGCCGATTATGGTCTTAATAAATCCTGTACCAATACAAATATATGTTAATGCGATGACAAGCATGTTAAGCCATGAGAATATCCCTAATCACAATATCTCCACTTGTATTAAACACCCAAACAGAAATCCTTACGTGCTTGGAAACGTAATATAACAGGGCAGGCTCTTATCAATTTACCATCATATAACAAATTTACAGCTAGTACAAAACACAAATTTGTACATAGGAGGCAAAATACAGCAATTATTTTAAACAAACAGGAATCAATTTACCTTAGCGTCCTTCAGTTTAACCTTAAGAATCAAGTTCTTACCAAAGGTTCTGACACACTATAGTGTGTACACGCCGGCGAATAAGTCGTTACCACCCACACACACTGATAAGGTGGAGGGAACGATTAGCACTACATATCGGGGAACTTTGTCCATTACCGTAACAAAATTATTAAGCACAATTAACAAGAATGCAGTAAGCGACGCACTTTGTAGTTGGAATCATCAGGTATTCTACCTCAAATACCCGACAGTGCTAGAAAATGGCAACTTATCACCTCGAAGCCACCGCCAGCCCCGTCCGCTGCCGTGCTCCCAATCGGCGGAAAACCGCTCACGAACATAGAGCGCAGCGGAGGAAATCCCTCGATTAATGCGAGCGAGGAACGGTATCGGTCGGGTCACAAATCCACATCATGCGATACTTCCAGGCCGCCTGGTAAAATTACAAGTCCTCGCTTATACCAGCAGACCTCTAACGTCGCAGTCAATTAGGAAAAATATTAGGCCCAACGAACCAATCCGCTGCTGCTGACCGACTCACCTCCCGGTTTCGTGTCCCCGAAAATCAACTCCATCAGCCGGTAGAGGGCACCACCAGAGCCACAGCACGCTCTCACGGGCGAGACTAGCACGCGGGCTCTGCAGGAACCAGCATCAGAAGACAATCGAGGGCGGGGAAAATAAACAATGCGAGCCGAGCACGGCTCAGTTAATACCGCAAATAATAGAACAACCAGATTTACATTTTAAATAAAGTATAAGTTAATTATAATGTTTGTTAGTACTAAATGATAAATATGTAATTTGTCATATTTCAGTTGGTTTCTTTTTCTTTTCATTTCGAAAGTATTCTTTCAGAAATGTATACATCTCTTTCCACGCCTACGTTTTACTTTACTTGTGCTTACAGGTATTCCCAACCTGTAGGTCTCTATGTAAGTCAGTAAAGTTTGCTCCTTTAACGAGATCCTTAAAAATCAATAGAAGAAACACAATAAATTGACAGTTTTTTGTATCCTATTTATAGATTTCAATCGCAGTTGTAGCTATTGCATAATATTTAAAAAGTTCAGTTGATTTCGTAACTGGTAAACATTATTCAATAGAAATAAAACTAATAGCAGAATATTTGTGTACCTAATTTATTTCACTATTATTCTAGGCCTCTTTTGTATTTGAGTCAACACGGGATGTAGCCAGTACTGTAAGCTAATTAAATATTTACTATATTTCGTTCTACGATATAATAATCTATTAAAGTAACGTTTGTTGAATGATGGATGCCTATTTCTTCCACCAAAGCAAAAAACTTATTAAACTCGGTGCGTAAAAGGCCAGCGTTGGCTCCGGTTTTGCTGGTGTGTGTGAAAACGCCCTTAGGCTATCTGACATTTTTTTTAAAATTAAGTTTTATATTTTTTATTTTTTATTTTCCATGGAGGGAATTGTGTAGAGGAGCTTCTCTGACCATAAAGTACCTCCTGAAGCTCACAACTCGTGATGCCTGTGTTCTCCCGCATGGGACCGCATTTGGATCTGCAATTTATTTCACTTGGTCCAGGCCTCTGCTGTGTACTTTCTTCTCGATGTCAGCTGGTCAACTATTGTTCTCGGGTCCTCATGGCAATTTAGGGTTATGGAAAGAGTGTCCAGTATAGGAGCAAAGTGTATCGACTTAGCAGCTTGTCGAATTGAATGTATGGAGTAGGGAAAAAAGTGGTTCATAATTATTTTTTTAAAAGCTCAAAGAAGAATATTCAAGATGTCTATCTTTAGCTGGTATGTTTTCAGCAGCATCCAAACAAGACGCAGATGGCCTTCGTGCCTTTTACAACATGTCTTTGCTTATTGCTAAATCGGGAAAACCGCACACGATTGGGGAACAATTGATACGGCCACCTGTGAGTGAGGTTCTGCATACTTAACTGCACAAGCCTGCGTCTGATATTATTAAGAGAATTCCACTTAGAAATAAAACAGTATAGAAGCGAATCGACGAAATGTCCGAGGACGTGGAGAGTTCTCTAATTTTTTTAAGACTGCCGAATTTTATTTACAACTTGATGAATTTACTTTACCAAACTGTGATTCGTTACTTCTTGCGTACGTTCGCTTCATTAAATGTGAAAAAATTTGTCAAGAATTACTATTGGCAAAAAAATTAGAAACTCATACTAAAGGGAAACCTATATTTCATGTTTTGGAACACTATTTCGAAGAAAAAAGTATTCCTCCGAATAATATCGTGATGGTGCTCCGGCAATGGCAATGGTTGGACGATACCGAGGGTTGATTTCATATTTGAAAAAGGCAGTACCAAATGTAGTCGCCGTGCATTGTGTAATTCACAGACACCATTTGGTTCAAAAAACCTAAGTGATCGCCTTCACTGCTCACTACAGTATGTAATTACCGCAGTTAACAAGATCAGAAGCAATGCTCTCAATAGTAAATTATTTGGAAAACTTTGTGATGAAAATGACGAGGATTTCAATCGTTTGCTATTGCACATAGAAGTTCGTTAGCTGTCAAAGGGTACCTGTTGAACAAGATTTTATGACGTTTTTGACTCCATTATAAAGTTTTTTGAAAACAAAGATGATTCATTAAGAGGGAATTTATTGAAATATAAGAATGATGTAACTTATTTAACTGATCTATATAATAAATTTAATGAAACAAACCTACGGCTGCAAGGAGATAATTTGAATTTGATAATTGCAAAGTCATTTATTTGTGCGTTCATGTCAAAACTTGCCTTGTACAAACAGAATGTGGGTGGAAGACAATTCTATCAGTTTCCAAATCTTTCCTCTGTGGAAACAAATGATGAAGATATTTTAGTATTTTGTCAACATTTGGAAGCACTTAACGAAGAGTTTAAAAACAGATTTCAGGATTTTCTTAACATTACCAGTCCAGATTGGGTATTAGAATCTTTCTCAAACCTACAAGCAGCAGATTTATCGCTACAGGAAGAGGTGATAGAACTGTTAACAAATGAAGAATTAAAATTGAAATTAAAAAACGGATATCAAGAATTTTGGCTATAGAGACAAATTCCAGTTTTATATCCGGTATTGTGGGCTGCAACAAAAAAAAAAAAAAAAAAAAAAAAAAAATGCATTCCCGTCGTCATATTTAGCTGAAAGGGGATTTAGTGTAGTAAGCAATTTACTAACAAAGAAAAGAAACAGATTGTCAGTAGTGGAACGCGGTGATTTAAGACTCCTGCTGACAAATATAGCACCAAATGTAGAAAAATTAGTATCATTACATCAAGCTCGGACCTCTCACTGATAATTTTACAATAATTTTCAATTTATGTTTTTAGTCACATTTTGTACAAGGCACCAATATTGTTAATATTCTTTAATAAAGTAATTTTAAAAATCTGTCCTTGTTTTTCAATATTTAATATAGTCCAATTCACCTAAGAGGGCTGCCATCAAATCACTGTTTGAAGAAGTGGGCAACAAGCCAATTAAATTAAAGCGCTATGGATTACACAACGTTGATTACAACAACAAATAACGTCGGTGCTGTTTTTTCTTTTTTCAAACAGGGGGGCGGTGAATATATTTTTTTTCGAAAAGGGGGCGGTAAGTCAAAAAAGGTTGGGAACCTATGGCATAGACCAATGGTGTTTGTGTGTGGTAGTGGTATTGTGTCTCCTATCGTGTACTATGGTGGTTAGATGTCGGTAACTATGGGGGTGTGTGAACTACATAGAGCAGATGACTGGCGTTTGTGTGTGGTAGCTGTCAATCTAAATTCTTTACAAACATGAACGAAGTCGCGGGTACCAGTTAGTTATAGATATAATTACAACAAGGCAAGTATATTTTAGGCAGAGGTTCAGTATGGGGAAGGAAGGCACCAGTGAAGTAGACTAGTAGAGAGAAAAGATCAAAGAAATAAGTAAGAATAGTGGAAAAATGTTTGTCCTAAAAAAAAAATAAGGAAGAGTACAATACTTGCATACTAAAATAGGAATTGGAGTTGAAGAGATTGGTGAGTCTTGCAACTGCACCTGAAGATGGCGACGGAGAATAAAGTCGCCGAAATATTGTGCATTAATAACAATATTACTCGGTTTGTTTCCCGAGAAACGTTTATAAATAAACAACGCCGAGAAAAATTACATTCATTTATAAGAGGAATTACTTGTCAAACTAATAAAATATAAATACATGAGAATATCAATTGACATTAAGCTTAAGCGGGCAGGGCACACTGTGAAAAGGTTGCAGGGAAATGGTTCAGAGTATTATATGTGTTCGAGATGATATTGAGAGGATGTGCCAGAGTAAAGAATTACAAAACTTTGATCAGGCATTTGCCAGTGTATTGCTGGATGACATGAACCCATACTATGAGTATCAAATACAGGTATTAGTTAGAAGGGTTGCACAGCAGGGCAGCTAGAATTGTCAGTGGAAATTACCAATGAATTCGCTCAGTAACTCATATTATAAAAGAATTTGGTTGCTAGTCATTGCAGCATATAAGGAGCGTGAAGAGAATTGTGGGGCTGTAAAAGGAAATACTGGAGATGACACCTGAGTGAATATTGGTGGAACATTTGGAAATAGGATCTGGAAGAGAAGAGAGCATGGTAACAAATCAGGAATAAGGAATTAGCAAAGTTTTCATGTGTATGTACTGGTAGAAAAAACTTCAGAAGATAATGAATCATATACCTCAAACTGTGAAAAATTTTAAAAGAAAAGTGTGTATAAATAGTAAGTAGGTATATAGGGAAATGGTCAGTGAGACAAGAGCTACATCATCACTTATAATAACATTTCGAATCTTGGTTATGCCGTTACTTCAGAATGGTGTGTAATATCCGACCCACATTTTGAGTTGGAGTGCATTCAAAGGAGGGCTGTTAGATTCGTAAGGCTGAACACAATTAAAGTGTGATATGATATGTTGACAGGGTTTGGAGCCAATAGAAGGCAGCACGTGAGGGAAGAGTCTTCTAGGGGTGTGTAAGGCACACGTTACTGATGAAGCATGAATAGGTATTGTGAGATGAACCTAGAGCACTACAACGAAGTGAAGAGATTTCCTTAATTATAAACTATTATTTGATTTAAGATTGATAAATTATAAATAATATAGCTGATGCCTTGTTGAACTATTCCACATAGGTATGTCCAGGAGGATTTGCTCCAGAGTAGGGGTGTTACGAATATTCGCATCCGCATCCGCAAATGCGGAATATTCGCATTAATTCAGACATCTGCATCCGCATTCACATCCGCATCAATCAATGCGGAGTTTTTACGGATGCAGATTCACATCAACAAGTAACTATATGAAAAGAAAGTGGGTGGAGCCAGAGTGGCACGTGCTTCGCGTTTGTTTTGGTAATTGCTAACTTCATTCGGAAACTGACGAATAGGAAGGTGCACATTGGTAACAAGATCCTACACGTTTTGTTTGTTGTGTTTTTTCTCATTGTCAATAAATTATAGTTACAGTGAGTGTTTACTGTGTACTTCATAGTTTTTTGCGTGTTTAATGAATATTTTGATATAAATATTAAGTGAAATGTTGCCACCAATAAAAAGCAGTATCTGGACTTATTTTACAATAGACAAAAATGATCCGGAGAAGTCGGAGTGTAAGATATGTAATAAAAGTTACTCGCGGAAGGAACGCACTACTACTTCTTTGAAAAATCACCTGAAATCAATACACCCGGAAGAGTTTTGTTTATTCCAAGTGCGAATAAAGGAAAGGAATTTTAGAAAAAAAATGATAAGCAGGTATGTATCGAAAATATCGGAATATCGGATTTACAATCATGTTTTACAAACTTAGTTATGGTTAGATAAATTGATTTGTTAGATAAATTGAATTAATTTCATTAATAATTTACTGTTTTCATTTCAAATCATGATCATTATACTTGGTGCTAAAAGTGCCAATATCTATAAACCTTCCTTACTTTATTATATTGTAGTGTGACTAAAATATATTGTTGTTATTGGTCACATGATTTTATGTTACTTTCTATATTAAATTTAAAATAAAAAAATTGTAATATTGAAAATATTCACGTCTTTAGCTTTTTTTAGCACTAACAAGAATCCAAAGTTAGTTCCAAATTATGTTTAAAATTAAATGCTTAAGTCTTGTTTCAATTCTAACTTTATTGTTAGCAAATTATAGCCCTTTTAACACTTAATTATTTGAAAGCGCACACCACATTGACCTTTTTTATTTTTAAAAATTTCAATTATAATGCGTATTATTTACTTTTAGTTTTTTTTTACATCGAATTTTGACAAGTATACATATTTTTTTATTTAGTAGATAATTTGTGTATATTATGTTGTATTTTTTTACAGGTACAATTGTGACTCCGTTGCAACAAGCCAAGAAACAGCTTTCGTTAGAGCAAGTACTACAAAAGAAATGATGTGGGTTACTAACAATCCTAATTCAAAAAAGATTGACAAACTCACTGGCGAAATGATAGCGTTTCAAAATTTACCTTTTAACTTTGTGGAGGTACTTGGATTTCTTCGTCTCGTACAAGAGTTAGCACCGAAATATAATTTTAGAGGACGAATTTTTTTTACTGTTTTCGTGTGCAATGAGCTATACATAAAACTTGCTGGAAAAGTTAAAGAACTAATTGAAGAATATGATTACATGTCGTTCACTACTGATATTTGGACAGATCCCAGCTCAGGTATTTCTTTGCTTAGCCTAACTTTCCACGGATATCAGAAAACTTTGAACGATCGCCAATTGTGTTAAAATGCGAGACTTTTGATGCCGTCATACTGGTGATATCATTGCAGAAAAATTTAACACAATGCTTCCTGAATGGAATGAAAAAGTGCATTGCATGACACGAGATGAAGGCTCTAACATGAAAAGAGGAATGCGATTAACATTGCTAAATGATTTAGATTATACCGTTCATAAGTTGAAAATTGTTATTCGGCATGGTTTACGAATGCAGGAAAGCATAGAAGAAGTCAAACAAAAATGTAAGAAAATTACTACTCATTTTAATCATTCAACCATTGCTCAAAAGCAACTTGAAAAAATTCAGGACAGACTTAATCAATCGCATCTTAAAGTATTCGAGGATTGTGTGACGCGCTGGAACAACAGTTCTACATGTTTGAGCGATTTTTGAAGATAAAAGATGCATTAAGTCTTTATGCCAATGACAATAACATTGAATCAATTTTACCTGAAGAGTGGAAAATAATAGAATGGTGCCTTGAAGTATTGAAACCGTCTGAAGAAGCCACTCGTGAAATGAGCAGTTCTCACGCACTCAAATCATCCGTGATTCCTATCATACAGATGCTTTTGAAAAAACTTGACGACTATTTAACAAAACCACGAGAAAGTGATGCTATTCGGTTGGCAGTCTCTAATCTGAAATCACAATTTTCAGCGAAATTTTCTTCTTTGGAAGATAACAACTTATATGCAATTTCCACATATTTAGATCCTCGCTATAAGCATAAATTTTTCAAACCAGTCACCGAAGAAAAAATAAAAGATGAAATAATAAAGATGGTAAATGACCATGTAGTCATTGCTTCTCCTATGTCGCCGGCGGAAAAACCAAAAAGAATGAGAATGGGAGATTCTCTCGATCCTGAACCAGGAACGTCCAGTATGGGTAAGAAGACTTGCTTAAAAAGCGATCTTGCCATGATGTTAGATTCATCGAGCGAAGATGAAGGTGAAGGAGAACCGGGCAACAGTAGCCCCGATGCTCTTCTCCATAAAGAATTAGTTATTTATCGTAACAAAAAAAAGACTGGATTTAGATGAAAATCCACTTAATTGGTGTAAAGTTAACCGTTGTGAATTTAAAATTCTCTCCAAATTAGCATGCAAATATTTATCACCTCCACCAGCCAGTGTTCCCAGCGAACAACTATTTAGTGGAGCTGGGTTAATATATAATTCACTAAGAAACAGGTTGGAAGCTGAGAAGGCTGAAATATTGCTATTTATTAAATATAATTCACCAGTTTTTAAGTTTAATTATTAAACAAAGATTTTTTTATCATGAAACTCGATGCTTAAAATTCTGTTGTGTCATAATTAAAACTAAAAACTTGTGTAATTTTGTTCTAAAAATATGATTAAATAAATAAAAAGTTAAAATTAAATTGAATTTCAGTTATTTATGCACTTAAAAATTTAAATAATTATCTTTTTAAAATCCCAAAATCCGCATCCGCATCGAATCCGCATCCACGGATGTGAACTTCTAATAATCCGCATCCGCATCTGCATCCGCGGATGTCTAAATTTTTGCATCCGTAACAATCCTGCTCCAGAGTATTCAACAGTTAACAAGTTCATTCTTTAGCGTAAAAAAACCATTGGATTCTAACAGGAACTACAATGCTGTTTATAGACTTCACAATCGTTTGGAAGATTTTTTTTGTACTTTTATTAAAACCTTTTAGAATGATAGTATAGTCATGATAAAAAAAAATTCGGAAATAAGGTGATAGAGACATCCAAATTTGACGTTGTCCTCGAGAAGGATGATAGAAATTAAAAATATAAAATTTCTCCATCTCAGGAAAGGAAACATCGGGTTACTGGGATGTATGAACTTTATAATGCTACTGTACAAGAGAGGAAAGTTCGCGAGATATTGCTGACACTTTAGAATTAACTGCAGTGACACTAAGTCTTCAAGTATAACAACAATAAAAGACAGAACATTATCTGCCAAAGTTTAACAAAGCACAAGTACTACCTCCCGACCCCCCATATCTACTGATCATAACTGGATGATAAAATTGTGGTGGAAACTTTACATATTTGGATACAATACTCAGAGAAAAGCAGTTAGATAAATTAAAATACACGCAACGACACAAAAATTCAGTCTCCGTCGTGATGGTGCCGTTGACGATAGCGCGTGAGTGTGGTGGGCTGGTTTCCTGGATCCCAAACTCTCCAAATATCAGCAGCCTGGATATCTTCCTTCGGGTAGGGGAGGGGCACTTATATATGTTGTGTATGAAACATCTGTTGGTTCTGAAATGGATCTGGTTGCAAGAATCGTCTATGCAGTTGCTGATATTCAAGAAAATTCAATTTCCCCCCCAATCAATGGTTCAACGAGGTAACACATGCATCGAAAGTAATGGTGGAAACTTCTAACATCCCCAGTAACATTATGAAGTAGAATTAATGTTTCCTGCTAATCTCTGTTTTGTGTGCTTTCATTTCTTGTACTCCTGCTACCACCTGCCTATGACGTTTCTCCTTACGGTTTCTTATAGAACACTGAAACGTTTCGATACTATCCATCTCCTCTTAAACTTTACACCACTATTTGTGGGTCACCCTGTGTACAGTAATGGAATACTCAGTAGCTGACGCTATTACATGAAAATGGAATTTTCATATAGGTCTACAGTAAATGGTGTGAGAAACATGAAAGGTTTGCACACACTTAAAAATCGCAGACGATAGATGGAGGCCTCTTTGAGTGATATCCTTCAGCTAAAAATATTGGAGATATCAGATTGTGTAAAAAGAATTAGCATGTTTCACTAAACAGTGTAGGACAGGCACTGGACACCATTACAGCCCTTAACCGTTCTCAGCTCCAGATTCAAATTTGGCTACTAGGTCATTTACACATGAAGGTGAGAAGCGATTTCGTTAACTAACTGGCAAAATTGTTATTTTTACAATTGTAAATGTGACGTTTCCGCCCTTTTAAAAATCAGTAACTAATAAAATTATTTTATTTTGTAATTAGAAATATTACAGTGGATGAGTTTATTTAAATCAATGAATCAACTGGGTTAATAATTAATAAGTAATATATGGAGATAGACCTGTGCCATTTCAGTAAAAAAAACCGCCGAACGAGAATATTCGATTCGTCTGTGGAGGATTAAAAACAAAACTTTAATAGATCGATAATTTTAGAAACGGAATGTGCTGCATTGCGGTAGGGGGAAAAATTGAAATGCGTTAATATTCAGAGATGTATGATATGAATAAGAGGAGCCAAAAACCGTTGCTGTCTCGAAGTTCCGTTTTTCACGAAGCATCTTTAGAATGCAGGGCTACGGAATACAAAAACAATATTCAACGTTTAGATGTCCAACACAGAACCTGTTGTCTGTAATTTGCCATATAGATTGCAAAGAAAACCTAAAGAAAGGCTGTAGTTTTCCAGATAGATGGCAAAGAAAATTAAAAGAAAGGCTGACTTGGCACTAACCGCGATTGGACTTGATAGCTCAAAGAAATTCTTGCTTGTTTGCAAAGTTCAACCAATACACTAAATTTTTGCTTCAAATGCTCTTTATCTATAATCCAGTAATTCATCAACAGATAAGTCATGCTTAAAGACTTAACATATTATTGTTTATGTGAATTTCGTTCTTTATTATTGCAATTAATTCTTATATATTAATATTAAATATGTTTTTTTTTAGCAATCGAAGCTATTTGAGTTAAGAAAGGCTTTTTACCTGGGATCTTTAGTTATAGACTATGTTTTATTTTCATGTTCTCTCCTTCTCATGCATTTTATATTCAAACATATTTAAGGTTTTTTTTACTTTGTAATGATGAAGCTGGTTTATTTGCTTCAAATATATATATATATATATATATATTGAGTTGCAGTATCCTGACTGCAATTCGAACATTCGAACAAGAGGTTGTTTTGAAAAGTTATTGACCACACAGTGAACAATTTCTTAGTAATATTTGAGAACTTAGTTGTCTATTTATATGCACAAAAAGTGTATAAAACTACAGTTTCACCAGCAGGAACAGAATTAAATCTTTCAAAGTACAAAATATAAAGCAAATAAACTTATGAATATCGTTTACAAATTGGAATCAAATTTGGATCAGTTTTGACCTAATCAGAAAGCGCACTGCAAAACGCATGTATGAGAATCATCAGTTGATATTCAAAAAAGTATTATAATTTATTAATGTTAGATATAACTGAAATTCTTACGTTCTGTCGTGGTTATCACCAATAAATAACAGATTTTGAGAGGCACGAATGTTTTATTAAAAGCAAATTACATTGATATAACAGATAAAGGTAAAAGTATGAATCTGATGATTTCGTATACTTTAAACGTATTGATTGCCAATGCATACTTATAAAAGCGCCACACATATGCCTAAATTTAAAAAAAATCTTAGTTTGGACTTCTTAGGTGTGTAAAACTAAATTATGTTGGAAGTAAAATTAAATATTATTAATGAGACTTTTAGGATGAAAATTTATTCGGATATTTTTGTTCTATATTCTGAAATAATTATTTTAACATTTAGGATACCTAGTTCTTTTTGTGTTTAATTTTAATTTAATGATGACAGAGCCTAATTTCCCTATGCACTTATTTTCCCTTTTCTTATAAATTTGTATCTTAAATTATTTGAGTGTAATTTCCACACCCACCTACTTTTACTCTTTAAGAATTTTAATTTTGTTTTGTTAAACTATTTATCACTTTGACCTGGCCAGTCAATGCTAATGCAATGAATTGAGCCTAGCCACGGAGTTAGTCATCGTAATAACTCGGAATTTAGTACTTTTAACAATTTTATAAATGTTTTAAGATTTGCAGATTTTTCCAGTCATCAAGTATATTACTTTATTCCTTAGACTTCTCAAAGCTAGGTCGCTTCACAAATAATGTTACTATTGATAACTTTTTACTTGGCTTTTATTTCGGTCAGAAATAAATCACATAAACTTCACCTCAGATTTAGTTTCTGAAGAAAAATAAGCACATTACATTAAAAAAAATAAAAATAAAAAATGACGTAGAGTTCGTCTTAGCTATATTCCTAGCAAGCTTATCGAGAGTTTGTACAGCTATCACAGAATATCCTGGAAAGCAATAAATGCGTCGACAGTCTTTTAGCAATATGAGTAATTCAAAAAGAAATAAAACTTTTGCAAAAATGGTTTAAATCACAAATAAACAATTTCAAATGCAAGTAGAAAATATTTGCAGGCATTGAATTGCATATATACCAAAATAAACATTTTCGAACAGTCAAATGCTCACTTAAAACATTATGGCTTACACAATATTACCAATTAAATTCTTCTAATTACTATGCCAATCATAGTAAAGCTTTTAAAAAAAGTACAATTTATTGTAAAGCAATTTAACAAATCAAAAATCACACATTCATAATTTAATTAATTATACATACTTATAGATAACTTTTACTTTCTTTTTCATGTGAAAAATTAGTGGTAAATAAATTGTGGGGCCTCCATAGTGGGAGCGCAACAATTTGATGCCTCGTTTCGAAGTCATTCACCAACATCATCTACTTTGATAAAGTCGGTAACTGACTTTGAAACGTCTCATCAAACTGAAGCGCTCCCCGGTGGAAGATCCGATAATTTTTTTGTAGTGTTGATACACCTGGAAACCCTTCATTCTTTCATGACAAACTTAGTTATTCACAATGTTGCCAATCAATGATAAATGGGTCTTAGGGACGTCATAACTTCCCTTTATAATGTATTCAAATATCTGACACTTTTACCCATAAAAGAAAATATTTCGCTCTCTTGTTCCTGAAATCGAGTGCCAGATATTTTATTCAAATATCTGTTACATAAAGACCTGAAGAAGTTAGAAAATCGAGAATTATATATTCCATAATTTGAGAAAGAGAACATTCTAGCAATAGGTTCCTCTGTAGCACATGGTATTCTGTGCTTTTTATGGGAATAAAACTACAGGCATTGTGGCATATTCAATGATTTGCGCAAAATTGTAGGCTTAGTAAGTTATGATTAATCACTGACCAATGAGCTTGCTGTCTTTAAAAAGAAAATCTTGGTCTTTTTTGCGTTCAATTTCAGTTTTTACTATATACATTTGTTCTCCGAAAATTGCATTTAATTCTAAGGAATTTCGCAGCAGCAGTAAATTAAATCTCATATTTTTGACTCTGCGTTAGAAATTACTTTCATTTTTCTGTCAAAAATTAATAAACTGGTTTTTTTTACCTTAAATATACCGTTTTATGAAGATTTGATTTATTACAGCTCTGAAAAAAAAATGGTCAGATGGCCCCCACATCGTTTCGGTATGAAACTTTTGTTGTAAAAACAAATTTGGGTTTACATCTAGGAAGACTCTTTTGTAGCTGCTAATTTAGATTTATAACAAAATATAAACGCTGGTTATAGTGATGTATAGTCAGTATTGTCAAATCTAAATTATGCCTTGGTGCCAGTGGACGAACCGAAGTTATAATTAGCAATTATATTAAATAAACAATTATTACTAATTTCAACTTTTTTAATCATGGCACTTTACGTGAAAATTATGGAGTTTAGCTAAAAAACTGGTAGGGAAAAGATGTAAATTACACTTAAAGTTAGGTCCTCTAAACCTCTCTTACGGTTGACTGATTTCATGCTTCGTTTGTTTCAGTTCGTAAAATTGAAGTCCGATACTTTTTGAACATACTTTGTACATCAGTCGTCCGTAACAACCTCTAGTGGAAGTCGGTGTGCAGCCAACGTCGTAATTTTCAGCCCCGATAAAATAATAATTAATTCCGCGCAGCATGAATACAAATTTGCATTCATAAATTTCTTTTCTGAATAAAGAAATGTTTTCACTGATGCCGCATACCTGGGGTAAGGAAGTATATTTTACCTCTGGAATGGGCCAGCTCTGCCATTTAAAGTTTATCGGAGCCTTTTATGTCCTCTAAGGAAAGAAAGAAAGAAAAGGGTATTTAAAATTATTACGTCTCGCACCTCCAGCTAAAAAAATGCGAAAGGAAATTAAATTTCCTCTATTGGCTTTGACTAAAGTTTCTTTAAGAAGCTTTACTCGCGACCGGAGTTCTCCTTTCGCAAAAGCAGATAAGAACGGCAATAAACGTTGGGCTTGGTCTGAATGGGGAGCAGGAAGGGAGGTTGCAGTCCCCTTTTCAGCCGGGAGCGCTTGGGGAGAATTCATCAGGACGACTGCGACCGATGCGCCGCCAAGCGGCGATTCGGAAAGTGGACTAAAACAACGAGTCCAGCGATACAAGTGTAACCTTGTATACAAGATTATGGAAGAAGTAATCAAACTATAAAGAAATTAGATATTTGTTACAACAATTAGAATCAAAGATCCCTGTGGTATTCGAGGTAATGAAATGGCAAACCTACCAGTCAAGGAAGCTAGTTGTCACAGGTGAATTGAAATTACGTGTCCGATTGGCATTATCTTCGCAGATTAATGTCGAGTTCGAGATGGGACAGTGTAAACTTCAATATAATAGAAAGTATTAGAGCGAAGTCCATGCTCATCAAAGGAAAATTGATATAAGAAATCTTCATATAATTGACGCATTGATACATTTCAACTGTAGTATATTCAGAAAATACTCATTCACAATTAGAGCGATTGACATACTAGTTTGCGAATGTGGTAAACAGGAGGTCACCAGTCACTAGAATGTAATATGCCAGAGGAAGAAACAGTAAACGTACAATCTATACCAGCAAATCCGCAGAATAGGAACCTTCAGTATAACGAAGCTATTGGGAGCAAAGTATATTACAGTAAGTGAATCAACGAATTATTCAAGACAGTGGGAGTCAGTGTGTAGCAGATACAGCAAACCTGCAATAGGGCCAGAAGTAGCAGAAGTACTACAAATATAAACTCTGTAGAATGTATGCTATGGTTGGCTGTATCATTAAGATATCAAACAAATAAAAATTTGGAGTAGTAGCAGAAACGGTAGCAAAACTTCAGGTAGATGCTAAAACAATATTTTTTTTTTTTGAAGTTATTTCAAAAGCTTTGTGAAATAAACGACGTGATTTGTAAATTTGATGCACAAATGAATAGAAATTATATCAACGCTTTTGCTTCATACTTTAGAGTATTACAGTATAGGAATGGTTATAGGCACCATAAATGTTACACAGTTGATATGAGAGAAATCAGAGATATTAGACAAACTATATCTATTTATTTATTTTAATGGCTTTCGACCTAAACTTTGGAAACAGACTAAAAAGTAGAGACCGAGAATTCGAAAGTGTTGGCAAATTCAGAATCAAGAATGAGCAAAAAGAAAATATATCGCTCTTTGAGTGGACATTGTCGCTCGCTTATTAAAATAATATACAAATTTATGGGTCCATACTAACTTACTAGCTGGTGCCCACGACTTCGTGTTTGCAAAGAATTTTGATTGATAGTTACCGACTTGCAACTACCTTAGTGCATGAGGGGCGACTCGAGGCTAATACCACACACAATCGCAAGTGATCTGCGCGGGGTATTTATGGCTGCAAAGTTAAATATAGCGACACACATGTTTTTGGTCGAAATATGAATATGTTCTCGGTCGACTAGTGTAAACCTGCATATCTCCCACACCCCCACAGCTACAGACATGCAACCGCCACAGTGCACGATGGGAGACCCGAGGCTACAACTATACACAAACACCAGAGATCTGTGCTATGTAGTTGTGTTTGCAAAATGAAACGTAAGGACACACACTTCTTTGGTCGAAATAATAAAATACCCTCGGTCGACCATTTCCAACCACCATATCTCCCAACTCCCCACAGCTGCCGACATGCAACCAACATAGTGCATGTTGCACCATATCTCCCACACCCCCAAGGCTACCAACATCTAACCACCATAGTGCACGATGCGAGACTCAAGCAAACTACCACACACAAACTCCAGTTATATGTGCTATATAGTTATGTTTGTAAAGTAAAATATAAGGACACACACGTCTTTGGTCGAAATATGAAAATTAAACCAATATATCTCCTACGCTCCCACAGCTACTAAAATTCAAGTACAGTGGGAGACGTGAGGCTATTTTTACGCACAAACAAACACAATTGGTCTGCTCTAAGTACTTTTGACTACAGAGTGAAATATAGGGACACATGTCTTTTGTCGAAATATGAAAATACCCTCCGTGGTCCAATTTCAACCACCATATCTCCCCCCCCCCCCCTAATTACTGACATGCAGTCACCATGATGCACGTTGGGAGACTCGAGGCTACTACCATACACAAACTCCACTGGACCGCGCTAGGTAGTTTTGGCTGCAGAGTGAAATATATGGAGGGATACACGTGTCTATTTTTAATCAGATCAACCTCTTACAAGCACCATATCCACCACACCCCCACAGCTACCGACATGCAATCATCATAATGCACGATGGAAGACTCCAGGCTATTGCCACACGCAAACGTTAGAGGTCTGCGCTTGGTAGTTCTGGCTGCAAGGTGAAAAATAGAGACAGACACGTCTTTGATAGAAACAGGAAAAATGCCCTATGTCGACCATTTTAAACCACCATATCCCATCCCCCCCTCCATAGTTACAGACATTTAATCACCATAGCGCACGTGGAGACTCTATGCTACTACCACACACAAACATCAGTGATCTGCGCTATGTAGTTGTGGCAGCAAGGTGAAATATAATGACACACGTGTCTTTGGTTCAAATACGAAAATGTCTCTAATCGGCCACTTTCAAATACCGTATCTCCTCATATCTACCGACATCTAATCACCACAGTGCACGATGGGTGACTCTATTCTACTACCACACACAAACACCAGTAGTCTGCGCTAGGTAGGGGTGGCTGCAGGTTGAAATATATGGACACAAACATCTATATATATATATAAAATTAAACTTCCCGTTTATTACTCCAAATTAAGATTGTTGTTTGTTCAAAGAATAATACAGCTAGTGTCTGCTGTTCTCACGACCTGTTGCACTTGTTTACTTCTTCTTCGTGGATAGGCCAGAAGCCCTTTCCAACCTTAGTTTTCTAACCATCTCTTCATTGGCAACCCATATCCCTTCTTCCGGTAGGATGGTATTGCAGGGCTAGATTCGGAAATGTGTCATTACCCATACCGAGAATATGGCCCTTCAAATTCTCCTTTTTTGGTAAATTCTGTCATTCAGAGAGAAAATATTTAGTTGTGGCCTTATTTCTTCATTCCTACCTTTGTAATTCAAGGAATATAATTTTACTGCTCTTAGGAACTTCATTTCAGCTGAATTTTATTTTTGTATTGTACTGTATTTTATTTACCCTCGTTTCACTGCATACATCAGGGTCGGTACTACCAATGTTTCATATAATTTGAATTGAATTCCCTTCATCGAATTGTTTCACACACGTATTGAAATCGGTGAAGTTTCTTCATCACTTAGTTGTCTTCAATAAAAGAAAGTTCACAACCGAGATAGATAGAGATTGAGACTTGTTCTGTTGGTTGTTTATCAATCACTATTTTAGCTCTGATAGGATATTTCCCTTGCCATGCCATAGCTTTTATTTTTGTACGAGACAACTGCAAATTGTAATCTCTAGTAATAACGTTTAATATATGCATTGATTTTTGGAGTTTAGCTTCATTTCTTGTAGGATAAATTGATCATCTGTAGACAGCGTCGTGTTTAGACATGTGGTGTTACTTATTTTTATTACAGGATGTACGTTTTCCTACCATTTCTTGACGAAGTCATCCATGTATACATATATAAAGAGAGATGGAAAGAGACTGCAACCCTGACGCACTCCTTGGTTGGTTAATCTCTTCTGTTAGGTAATATCCCACATCTAATACAATTTTTGTCCTATTATACATATTATGGATAACTTTTATTGAACATTTTGGGTATCCATTCCTTTGCATTGTTTTCCATAGTTGTTCCCTACTTACTTATAAAACGCCCTTTCATAAACCAAAAGGACCATGTAAGTATTAAAGTTAAATTCTCTTCTCCAGTATCTGTTTGAGGCAAAATATGCTATCCACACAGGATCTTTCTTTCCTAAATCCACATTGTTCTTCTAATAGAAGAGCATCTGTTATTACCTTGAGACTGTTATATTATTTTTGCATTTATTTTATAGCCAGTATTTACAAATTAATTCCTCGATAGTTATCACATGATTTTCTACGCCCTTTCTTAAACAATGAAATAACTTTGGCCTTACGCCAGCCTTCTGGGTTGATTCTTCTTTTACAACACATATTAATTGAGCGTAACTGCCTGAATTTTCATTTAATCTGTATTCACATTTTCTTCCGAATACATTTGAAATTGGGTCGTTTCCTACTCGAGCATTAAAATCACTGGTCATTATTAGAGAATCACTTTTACTACTTTTATCTATCACTACTTGGAGGTTTTCATAAAACCATTCAGATTCTTCTCGTTTGTTTTCTTCTGGGGCATAAATGGCTACCAAGTTAGGTTGCCTATCTCTATTCTCAATCATAGAATGAGAATTTTTTCACTTATCGAGGTGTAACTAACTATTTTGTTTTTCCATTTCCTATCCGCTAATATTGCCACTCCTGCTGCAGTTCTCTACTGTAAATCATTGTATATTTATCGATTTCTTTTGTTTGCTTCAATTTCTTTTTTGTCTCTGCAATTACAGCAACATTGGTTCCCTTTCTAGATAACTCGCTGTCAAGATCTTCTTCTTTATTGTTTATACTTCTCCCTTTGTAAGTAACTGCAGTAACATAAAAGGAGATAAGTCCATCGCAAACGACACAATAGAAGTGGATAGTATATATTATGTTATATTCTATACATCAAATGTAATAACATTCAATCATGAGGTCAATAACAGAAAAATTCATATTTATTGATTATAGCTTTTTAAAACAAATATTGACTTTATATAAATATTTTTTTCCAGAATAGAACAAAGCACTAATTTACGATTGAGGTAATACCTATTTATGAAGACTTGACACCATAATTACAATTGGTATGGCTATATACTACGTCTATAGAATTTATCTGCAACATGAATAATTTAAATGCAGAAATCCAATTCATCATAATAATATGGCATGAAATAAATAAACAACATAAGTTACTAAAAAAGATTATTTTTAAAGTAACCAAGTCTTGTTAAAGTGTAAAAACTCAGGTGAAAAATTAATTTACACGCTTGAAAAGCGAGAAATTGGGATATTTTTGCTTTTCCTAAGCAAATGAAGACTTTAATTAATTAATTTCTTTCTATGCCTTTTTATTATCATTACAGGCCTCTGAAGTTTCAACACTGATAGCATTTCACGCCAAGTTTCCTGTAAAGAACTAGTGTAAATGGGAGATATTGAATGTTTTTACGAATATAATTTAGAAAATTGAAAATATTGTTTTCTGAATCTAGTCAACACAACGAGCGGCAGTGTTATATTTGTACTGGCTGTACCCATGGAGGAAGGAAATATATGGAGACGACGCAAGTGACCTTCACCACGCAATTAAGTGAAGCCGGGTGGAGGAGGAGTGGGGGGAGTGGGGAGGCATGGACTAACCCATACAGACACGGCGTATATGTACAAAAACCTCAAGGGGACTCTAGGATTAACGTAACGTCGCAATCTGGAGATGGATTATTATGTAACTCGATGAGACATATAAAAAATGAAGAATAAATTTTTTTGATATCATGCTTAGTTTTCGAGATAGTCTGTCTCAAATGTGAAATGGTTTTGGTTGAAATTCAGAAGAAAACATTGGTCAAAGTCAAATTTGATGACGGATTCTTATTTAAAAAGACGAGATAAATAAAAAATAAAGAATAAAAATTTTCGATATCTCGCCTAGTTCTCGAGATTACTGTATCAAAAGTGAGGTGTCTTGAGTTGAAATGCAGAAGAAACATTTCGCAAAAGTCAAATTTAATGATCGATTCTTATATAACACGACGAGAAAAATCGAAAATAAAGAATAAAATTTTTCGATATCTTGCTTAGTTTTCGGGATATACAGGGATTGGGTTGATATGCAACCTGGACTAAAAATTAATTCTGCCAAAGCCACAATGAATTACATGGTGAACATGCAGAATGGATATTTCAGTTGTTTTTACTACCACTTGTGGTTAGGTTGAAATGAGGCCTAGACCAGAATAAAAATAGTTATTTTGTTACCATACATCGTAAACTAAATTGGGAATAGCTGGAAGTGGAAGTAGTTTTCATCGCTATACACGTTTTGTCACTAATTTGGTTCTCATGAAATTACTAACAGTAATGGATAAATTCTTTGTCCCTTATGGAACAACAAAACCATTGTAGTACAGACTGCATTTAGACCTAACCACAATCTCCATTAAATTGCCGTTACAGAATCAAACTATGTAGACATACCCATACACGCGTATTTGAATCGCAAACTGTATTTGCGGTAACATCGTTTGCTTCATCAAGATTCCTAGATTGCATAGCATAATTTAACACATTTAATTTCATCATACAGTATAAACTACAACGTGACGAAGGAAAGCGCAATGCTAAATTAACTGAATCGCGATGTAAAACACACACCCTTTAAATCTCATTTTCAACACTCGTTAAAAAGTAATGCTAGTCTATTATGTGCAAAATAGCAAGGTATGCTGATTTTCTACACTACACCAACAAAAATTTGAGAACAAAGTCATCCCATGACTAAATATTTATAGACAGTCATCGAAGTTTGTAATTCCTACCGCCCACTTCAACAACGATAATTAGAATTCAACTTACTCATGAAATGATATTTCAGGTTCTTTCCTCTCTTGCCTATTTGTGCAAACCGTATGCAACACAAGATGGCATTATAAAACACTTATACACATTACAAAATGAATTTATCAGAACATCAGACACAGTGTGAACTCGGCATTTGCTTGGGTTACAATACCGCTGCTGCCGCCATGCGGGAGAGCTTAGAGCCTGCTTCACAGATTTAGCGTCACTTCTCCTCCATATATTTCCTTCCTCCATGGCTGTACCCGCGATTTCGCGAATTTGAGATCTGTTTTGTTAATTCATCAAAGAAATGTTATCCATGTAGGAAAAACCAGTGAATCTGTCCTGTTTTTTTCCTCATTTTTGACTCTCCTCCATTCCTTCTTAGTTGATGTATGCGAATGATTTTAATCAAGTTTGTATAAGACATTTGTTTTCACTGCCTCTTGCAACTGCTACTGTTTGGGGAGATGGTGTGAATGATCCACAGGCACACTTCAGTATTTTACACAAAGCTTTCTCTGTAAACAACATCTGAAATGGTGTTGCTTGGCGTGCGTGCAGACATTTATATGTATATAAACTCATTAATATCCCTAAATGTCACAAAGTCGTTACGGTATATTATGGTTTAAACATATGGTAACCCTGTATAAAAGGCCAATGTTGCCATCTGACGGTAAGTAAATAAACTATATCCATATATCTCAAGAGAGAAATACATGTACCAATAAAAATAGTAAAAACCACCGTCACCTTTGCTTGCATAAATTTTATGGTGATTACTAGGGGAACATAAAACTACATAGATTAAAAAAAGCCATGTACTTTCTTGGACTTTTTGGTGTTTTCTAAGAAAACTACGTAACTAATAGGGATAAAAGCGATTGTATATGTTGACCCATAAAATATGCTATCACTACTTGTATATTGTGTCGAAATCAATTCACTATAGAATCTTGAGCATAGCTGCGTTACATCAACGGTAAAACTTGAATTCGGTATAATAATAGCCAACCAGTTACTTAAAATTTTAATTTATTTATCTTAACTGCAGTTTCGACAAACATAAGCTTGTCTTCTTCAGAAGTACATGAAGTACTATGACAACCCTCTACAGATGATTTGTCAAAGAAATACGGCGATTTAGACTAATCAATAGAAAATAATGGATATACAGAACCGATGATTACTAAGTCTAGTTGATGTATTGTCTAGCAACGCTTTTTAGATTACGGTACTTAAGAAGGCACTTGAAATTTGAATATTGTAAATAGCATATTCATTCAACAAGATTGTAATAAGTTAACCTAATATAGATAAGGAAATGTGTAAATAGTTAAGTTACGCAAATGGATGTAAGAAGCTTTGTAAAAATGTAGAATGGCTGTATGGTCTCAAACCGAACGCCAATAAAATAAAAAAAAAGTCTAGAAGACTATGAACCCATAAATGTACTTCTGAAGAAGACAAGCTTATGTTTGTTGAAACTGGAGTTACGATCAATAAATCAAGATTTTAAGCAACTGGTTGGCTATTATTATACCGAATTCAATTCATTATCTTTTGCTTGATACTTCCATAGGCGCACAAAAATTCCAAAACTCTCGACATTGGCCTCTCTATTACATTTATACATTGTATTTAATGATTTTGAAATAAATTTTATACACATACACGAGTTTTCTACAGTTTTATCAGGTCTCTATATACAAATTTATGGATATGTATTTAAAGTATGTTATTATCTCATTCAGTAAAAGCTGAAGAAAGGAGCTGTAAATGAAAATAGAGATTACAATACATGCAGCGGTTAAATGAAGACAAAGCTGAATAAATTAGCTAAAGATAGGATAAGATAGCTTAGAGAATGACGACGTATATAAAAATCAATGTTTTCTCCCATGTCGCACGATTTATGGGAGTAGTTACGGCAGCATATGCAGCGCTTTAAGTCGTTAAGAAAGTTTGAGGCCATTAAGAGGATCTCCCGAAATGGAACACTTTGTATGCAAGTTCCCGCGGGCAAAATAATAAACTGGAAGTACCAAATACTTTATATCACGGTCTAGAAGTCCATAATACAACCATTCAGCTTTTACTGTACAAGATAAGAAATACTATTTAAGAAAAACATTTAACATCTGGTATGTTACAGTTTATAATTACTTAACTTCTTAAGTATTACTTAAATTTGAAAAATGTTAATAGAATTGATTTGTAAGTGCAGTCATTTTTATGGAATTAACGTTTCGTGGGCGGCAAAATGTGACATCTTCGTCGAATTGGAAGATACGAGGTGTGTACAAAAAGAAACCAAACTAATTAAATGGCGCGTCAACGGCTGCAGATAAAATTCTCTGACTTCTGTGCACACTAGTGACAACTCAGCAAGAGATTGCCTCTTGTCGCACTACGGTCGCTGCATTAGTTTACGAGTGACAGCCGGTTGAGTGAGGTCATGCGCAGAGTGCTCGTCGGATTTGTGGGAAAGCGAGAATGAAGGAATTGGAGGAGCAACGCGTCTGTGTGAAATTTTGTGTTAAACTTGGGAAAACTTTTACCGAGACACTTCAAATGCCTAAACAAGCATACGGGAATGACTGCATGAACCGAACACAATGCTATGAATGGTTTAAGCGCTTTAAGGAAGGCAGAAGTTTGATTACCGACGATCCAAAATCTGGTCGAGCCATCAACAGACGATCACCATTTGAGAGGGTTCGCACTGTGATTCGTGAAAATCGCCGTTTGACTGTCCGTGAGGTTGCTGAAGAAGTTGGCATAAGTGTAGGCTCTTACAATCACATCCTGAGAGAAAAACTTGGAATGCATCGTGTCAGTGCAAAACTGGTGCCGCGCTTGTTGACGGACGAGCAGAAGGAGAATCGAGCTAGGATCTCTAAGGAGTTGCTTGAAAAAGCAAATGAGGACGAAAACTTCCTCAAGAACATTATTACAGGCGATGAAACACGGGTTTATGGGTACGATGTGGAAACGAAGAGGCAGTCTTCATAATGGGTGGGGAAAGGATCTCCTCGACCAAAGAAAGCGCGGATGAGTCTGTCGAACATCAAGGTGATGATGGTCGTGTTTTTTGATTGCAAAGGAGTTGTGCACCATGAATTTGTACCACGTGGTCAAGCGGTAAACAAGGAAAAATTCTGACACGATTGAGAGATGCTGTGCGTAGTAAAAGGCCTGAACTGTGGGAGAATCAGTCGTGGATGTTGCACCATGACAACGCACCCGCTCACGCATCGTTGTTTGTCACGAATTATCTGGCAAAAAATCGCACTTCCGCTGTGCCTCAGCCACCCTATTCTCCAGAATTGGCTCCGGCAGACTTTTTTCCCAAAACTGAAAAACACTTTGAAAGGACGTCGTTTCCAGACCATAGAAGAAATTCAAGACAAAGCGACGAGATAACTGTGCGCCATCGGAGAAATTCCATTCCAGGAGGCGTTCCAAAAGAGTGTTTAAAAGTTAGTATGATGAGCAATAAAGCGGACAGCTTAGGCGACTTATTAGTACTACTATGCTATGATGGTTATGCCTTAGTGACATTAGGCTGCGCTTCCGCTTACGCCGTCGAATTGTTTCAATGTTCAGCAGTACCCTTGAGAATTCATTCCATTCTTAACCTCAAATCAACGCACTACACTCTCTGCAGTGTGAATTAAAGTGTTTGGTTGGTGAAAATACACCGGCTGCGTGCAACCCAACGCTATGACTTCAAGTCTTACTCGCGGCGCTGTAAGTTTAAAGGATATCTAAATTACTTACGGAGATAATTGAATGACGGAAATAAATAGCCACCTGCTGTTGTGTGTTCTGTACCTTATTTTAATTGTGACAAATAATATGAATGAAAAGCTACATGGCTTGGATGAGACACCCTTTCCCCCACTCCCCCCACGTAGCCCAGCGTAGTATTCTACTCACCCCCTCCCCTCCTTAGACCGAGCCACGTAGTATCTGGACGCTCCCTAATATATTTAACCTTTTCAAGTTCTCTCCGTTCAACGTTTTTAACCCCATCGCCTCCGTTCAGTCGTCTTTGTGTACCAGCCGTTTCAAACCGAACAGTTTCCTTGTTGCTAATAATTCTGGGATTCCTCTCAGTACCGAACTTGAAAGAAGTATTGACGTCAAAATAATTACAAGTTAAATAACCGATTTGTTGGAATCGATTCGCAGCATACTGTTAAATATTTAACTGATTCTGGCACTTCTACATCTACATCTACATATATACTCTGCAATTCACAAAACTGTGGGTGGCAGAGGGTGCTCAGCACCAAACCTAATCTCTTTGTTGTGCATTCCAATCCGTAATGGTACGAGGGAAAAAAGAATTCATATAAGAATCAGTGCGGCACCTTATTTTTCTAATTTTATCTTTCCCGTCATTCCGACCCAAATGGGTTGGTGGACGAAGTATTTACGTATGGCGACATTCGTGTGATTGGGAAAAATGGAATTTCATAGAACACCTAGGTAAAATGATCTGTTTATTATAGTTTGAAGCCTGAAGAACTGGACGTTTCACATAACGCTGTAAATTTCCGCCTCGCGGTTATGAGAAACTATTCAGATATTCTGGGCCCAATCTCGCACTTTTCTCCCTGTGGAATACGACAAAGAATCCGCAGTCGTGTGTGACAGAGGGGGACACATATATTTCAACCCTGCGTATAGGGCAGCAACAATAGACGATGGGGAGGGAGGCCGGGTGGTATGCTAAAATGAAGCAGAATGCGAGAACCGGGACCCGTTTGCTCTCGAGGAATTTAATATACAGCACTCTGGTCGGCTTGATACAGAGTAAGAGGCGCTCATGGCTCCTGTTGAGTACTGTATTTAGAACGTCCATCTTTGTTGCAAACAAGTTCTCAGGAATATATTCTATCTACACTGCTACCAAAGCACTGAAAGCAAATGAAGTGCGTTTTGTGTTTTGTAATTACTGCTCTTACCAGAGTATACACCTAGCCCTTCATCTGGGATGATAGGTGGACGACGTATTTTGGACTTGAGTTTGTCCACGAAGTTGAAATCAACTATTTTCATTAACTGGAGTGCCGAAATTAATCTCTCAATAACGTATTTATGTCCAATACTGGATGAAACACTTACCCCTTTGACTCAGGTGATACCGCCAACGGTGCCTGACAATGGTGAGTGGAGAAGTTTTCACCATCAGAACTCCTTGACCGGCATGATAGGAGAAGTCCAGTGTACGATTCCTAATCACAATTGAATCATGGGTTAAATCCTAAACCTGTTTGCAGTGCGTGAGGGTATACAAAACTGTTGATGCTGATTCGTCCGTCGGATGGAAACGTAAAACTCGGTTGACCTCTTCTGAAGAGCAGGTCTGTATGGGCCGGCAACAGGCTTCACCCTTTCACTACTGTCATCTATTTAATTAAATTAAATTACAATGGAGCACACGCTCCGGGGGCAATTTCCCTAAAACCCATCTTCCCCTTTTCCTGCACCACCTATATTTGCCTTCTACAAATTTTAAGTTTAAATCCTTTCAACGTTTTTGGTAAATTATTCATCATTTCCCTTGGTAACTTATTCCAATTCCCTGACACCTTTAACTAAAAAAGAGAATCTTCCCAGGTGCCTGAAAGGCAGTGCCAGTTTGTGGTCATGGACATATTTTTCCTTCCATGCACTACTTTTCATACCTATACCAATATCTTTCCATGCCTCATCACCAGTATACGTCTTGTACATTCCCATGACCTTCTTCACCCTCCTTCTGTCTTGTAATGAATCTCATTCCAGCTCTGTTATCATATGTGTTACTAATTGCATTTTTGAGATAATTTCCAGAAACAAATCTAGCAGCCCTTTTCTGCACCCTCTCCAACTAATGTATCTGACACAAAAAATGTGGGCCCCATACTACACTACCATATTCGAACAATGGTCTGACCAAAGTTTTGTAACCCAATTCCTTTATTTTTTTCGTACATTCCCTCATCACTCTCCCCAACAAGTGCAGAATTTTGAAACCTTTGGTAACCACCTGTCCTATGTGTCCGGCCCAATTAAGCTTGCAATCAAATGTAATGCCAAGATAGTTACATTTCAAGTCTTCAGCAAGCAATTCTTTCTCCACCTTATAATCATAATCAACCTTTTGTTTTTTATTTGTGTATCTAATAAGCTGACTCTTCTTTGTATGTATCTTCATCCCGTGTTTACTAACCCAACTAGATATCCTATTGAGATCACTCTGCAACTGTTAACAGTCCTCTACCATCTGCAAACAATCTAATTTCAGATAGTAAACAATCATCACAATTATGTATTAGAATAATGAATAGCAATCATCTAGTACACAACACAAACAACAGTGTACTCGTAATGCAGTCATCAAAACTTACAGTGATACTTACGAACACTTTTCCCATGGGGCACTCCATTTACATCTCTCCGTGAAATTGCTTTGGAGGGTGTAAAACACTCCACCGTGACTTCTGACATCCTGATATCGGACACGATAAACACATTGAACATAACGAAAGCTGCCAAAGACAAGCAGAGACAAACTGGTCGGACATCTACTCCAGCATGATAGACTAAACAGGACAATGACTTAAGGGAAAACGGAATAGAAAAAAAAAAAGAAGGGGCAACAGGTCATTCCGCAGGGAACAGAATCATGCTGCTTCGAGTTCCAAACTGTGGTTGTTTCTATTCCTAGAAATTTCTAATTGCTGTTATATTCGTTAAGGTCACCATTGACGATTCCTCATCAAGTGCCTGAATTTCTAGAAGTATGTGGTGGTTCCGGTGGTTACCGTGCAGTAAACTACCACGGATCTGACGACATTATTTTCAAATTTCGTACCCTGTTTATGGTCGACGTGTAGTTCACTAGAAGCGGGAGAGGACTGCGGACAAAAAATATGAAGAAATTAGGCCACGGCGTTTTTTGGAGGAACCACCCCGGCATTTGTCTGAAGTGTCTTCGGGACACCATGGACAAACGAAATCTGGTTGGCCAGATGGGAATTTGAGCCCAATCAGGTCTCGGTAGGCAGATAACGCTCATCATCCAGTAACAATTTGCTCCAGGAAAATCAATATGGCATATGACACGATACAGCCTCTCATAAAGCAGAAAACGACACAAAGTTGATTCACCAACGATATGCTGAATAGCTCATATGAAAGATCTGTTCGTCAATTTAGTAAATTCGTTACCTTGATGCTGCTTTGGCAACACTATAAAAATAACTCGGTAAGATTTCAGTGTCCACAGCCGAAGTATTTCACACTTCAGCATAGTAATACTCAGCAACGAGGTTTGCAAACATTTAATAGGTTGGTTTCGCCAAGTTTCAGACCACTTGTAAGATAATAGAACATTTATCTCTCCAGATGGCATGTTTTTTCCATCTAATATTTTATACGATTAGTTTAATACTTCTGTTTTATACTTATTAAAGTACCAGAATTTGCCCTCTGCTTCAACCGCGCGGATCTGATCTTGTGGAGCAATGCATTTACCGTTGTTTCTTCGAGTAGCAATTATCATACAAAAAAAAAATAAAAAAATAAAAAAAAAATCCTAAATATAATGTAAGAGCATGTTGGCGATTTTTCGGCCCAGGTTCTTAGTTGCTATGATAACTGTTTTTAGGTTATTTTGCCGTCTTGCAGCTAAAACAAATGATTTTTATTATTATTTATTATTAGACCCTATTATTAAATTGCAATGGAGCACAGGCTCCGGTGGCAATTTCCCTACACAACTTCCCCCTATCCTACACTCACCTACATTTGCCCTCTACAAATTTTAACTTTAAATTCTTTTAACGTTTTCGGTAGGTTATTCATCATTCCCCTTGGTAACTCATTCCAATCCCTGACACCCTTACTTAAAAAGAAAATCTTCCCACACCCTTGTGCCTGAAATCGAGTGCCAGCTTATGGTCATGGTCATCTTTACCCTTCCATGAACTACTTTTCATACCTACTGCAATATCTTTCCATGCCTCATCGCCAGAATACGCCCTGTACTCTCCCATGACCCTCCTCATCCTCCTCCTGTCTTGCAATGAATCCCATTCCAGCTCCTTTATCATATCTGTCACTGTTTGCATTCTGCGATAATTTCCAGAAACAAATCTAGCAGCCCTTCTTTGCACCTTCTCCAACTCCTGTATTTGATACTCAAAATGTGGGTCCCATACTACACTACCATATTCGAGCAATGGTCTGACCAAAGTTTTGTAACCCAATTCCTTGACTTCTCTCGTGCATCCCCTCATCACTCTCTCCAACAAGTGCAGAATTTTGAAACCTTTTGCTACCACCTGTCCAATGTGTCCTGCCTAGTTAATCTTGTTATCAAATGTAATGCCAAGATAGTTAAATTTCAAGTCTTCAGCAAGCAATTCTTTCCCCACCTTATATTCATAATTAACCTTTTGTTTTTTATTTGTGTATCTAATTAGTTGACTCTTCTTTGCATTTATCTTCATCCCATGTTTACCAACCCAACTAGATATCCTGTCCAGATCATCCTGCAACTGTTTACAGTCCTCTATCGTTTTCATTCTTTTATACAGCATTATGTAATCTGCAAAATTTGCCCTATGCTTCACCCATGCGGACTTAGTCCTGTGGGGCAATGAATTTACCGTTGGTTCTTCGAGTAGCAATTATTACACACACATAATCCAAAAAGTAATGTAAGAGCATGTTGGTGATTTTTCGGCCCAGGTCCTTTGTTGCTATGATAACTGTTTTTAGGTTATTTTGCCGTATTGCTACTAAAACAAATGCTTTTTATAGCATAGTTGTTGTCATAAATGTTTTTAGGTTATTTTGCCGTCTTGCAACTAAAACAAATGCTTTTTGTGGCACTAAGGATCTGGGCCGAAAAATCATCAATATGTTAAATCAGCTCTGTACCATAAAAAGCATTTGTTTTAGTTGCAAGACGGAAAAATAACCTAGAAACAGTTAATGTAAGAGGTTTCTTTAGTTTTTATTTCCTTCTTACTTACGGTGTTCATCCGGCTACCGGGAACTTCTGATTTTGGTTTTATGCATTTTTTAACATGAGTTAATTTCGAAAAATTAACTAATCAAATGTTATTAAAGCAACGTGAAAATAAGGCGTTTTAATATGAAGAGAAAATAGTATGTATAAATGCTATCAAGTTCTATTATCATTAAAATAACTTAAACACAATAAACAGAACAAGAAAGTTGATAATGCTCTTTCTTAAGATAGTTATCTATGCCCAAAACAGCGTAAACAATAATAAAGATAACAGGTGGGAAAAAGATAGTGTACTGTACTTACAGAAAATGAAACATATTTTGCATTACAAAACACTTCAGTGTGTGTGTGTGTGTGTGTGTGTGTGTGTGTGTGTGTGTATGAAACACGTACACATAGAGTAAGTAAGAAAAAGACTGAGATGGAATATTTCCCGACTGAAATATAATAAGAAACTAAAAAATTGTAAGTAAAGTGAAATAGTTAAAACTAAAAATTTAATAACAGATTATTATTATTTACAGAAACATAATATAGCAATATCAAAACATGTGCATAACTTGTTTTAGGGCACCGATGATGATCTAATAAAATCAACCGAGTGTGGTAGGTGACCGGTAACGCTTTGGCTACTCATTTTTGAGGACGCGTTTTCGAATTCCGTCTGGCCATTCAGAATTGGGTGTTTCCAATAATGCCGGTATGGCTCCTTCAAAAGATCATTAACGAGTTCCTTCCCCCTTTGTTGACCCCATTCCTTTCCCGCCTATAATTACCTTGACGTCGACAATGCGTTAAGCCAGAAGCAAAAATTAAATATATAAATAAAAAGTAAAAAAATCGAGACACATATTTCAAATTTTAACTGCACTAGGCGGATAATAAAAAAACCCACTAAGCAGAAACTTTGGTTAGAATTCTGCTTGAAGTATATGTAGTATCGTTGTAACCTTTAGTGAAAAGTAAATATCACAATTTATTTGAGGTATTAATCTTTGATATAGCAGTTTGATTTGCGTCTTGTAACTCACTATATTTGAGAAAACTGAAGAAATAAATAATCAGAGCTACGCAGCCAATAACAATATGAACAGAATTCAAACAGTTTTGTTTTTATCTGTGATGTAATGTGATCTTTGCTGCTTTAGTTTAAAAGTTACGAAAGGAGTGTTTGTGCTAGATGCAGTGTGATATGTGGCGCATATCTGTTCTGTTTACAAACAGATAATCATTTCTTGCTTCGTCCTCCTGTCTCATAGAGCGATAAGGTATACCATAGTTTTTAAGCTGCGAAAACCCCATCAAAAGCGGTTTAGTAGTTTTTGCAATATACGCTTACAAAGAGACGAACAGATACAGCCCGCAAACAAATTTATTTTAGAGAAATTACCGAGGCATAGTAGTCTGTCATTCAGGAGGTTTCGACATCATCGCAACTACTCGGATAATTTAGATTTGGATGGTATATTTAATCTTCCCCGGTGTATAAATGCGGTCAGGTTTTATTCTTAGAGTGGTCGGCAATGATGGTATGTGTTTGGTCACGGTAGTGTGATATATATTCTTTTTAGATGAGAGAGGAAAGAAGGGAGAGAATGAAATCTATCCAGGCCTACTCGTCCGGAAGAAACCTAGCGGGTTAGCAGTTTTATCGTCAGCATACTATGAACGAAAGAACACAATTAGTGTCGTATTTCATTACGATATGAGCCGTGTGGAGAGATTTTTATTTTTTTTTATTTTACTTATGGCTTTACGCCTTGTCAACGTCGAGGTCATTAGAGGCGGGATGGGACCGGGACAAGGAACGAGTAGGAATTCCACCATTGCCTTTTGAAGGAAGCATCCCGGCATTCACCTGGAGTGATTTGGGGAAACCATGGAAAACCCAAATCTGGATGCCCGGACGGGGATTCGAACCGGCGTCCTTCCGAATGCGAGGCCAGAACGTTAACCGTTCACCCACATTTTTAATCTTGTGATTGGTGGCAACTCCATATATACTACCGGGTTTGGAACCAGAGTCGAGCATTAACCAATGCCACATTGCTTTAGTGGCAAGGGGCAGGCCTTAATTCTTCGCGATAGTGGTTCAATAATCAGTTGTCATCACAATTCAGAACCAAAACTGCTTCTGACAGCAACAAAAAAGATTAGTTTATTGTTATTCAGTAGTATTGGCATAAGCACGTTTACGCTTCAAAAGGAAAATTTTTACATGTTTATTTATATGATGTGCACTCTTTTGCTGGACAAAATACTGAAAAAATGTCAGAATTTAACCCGTAATTTTAGTAATTAAATTGTTTGTTAATAGTGATGAATTTGAGAGATTTGATTGATGAAGTCGCGAGAGTGTAAATTAATTAAAAAGGAAGAATTTAATTAATTTGGGAATGCTGACAAAGCGGAACGCTACAATGACAGCCGAATTCATGTACTGAATAATTGCAGCGATAAATTATCGCCTGTCTCAGTCAGCGCAGGCAAGATCTGTAATGCAGCAGGCACCCAGTCAGCTGTTGCAAGCAGTTCATTAACCATTCTGTTCGTAATGAGCTCTGAACATTTTGTAAGTATAAAATAATAACTGAAAGATCGGGAGGACCACGTTTTAAATAGAGAATGATGGCAGCGGACCAAAAAAAAAAAATTCTTATGGCTTTAGGCGTCGTCGACATCTAGGTCATTAGTGGCGGAAAAGTATGGTGGCAAGGAACGGGAAGGAATTCTTCCATGGCATTTTGAAGGAAGCATCACGGCATTCGCCTGGAGTGATTAGGGGAAACCATGGAAAACCCAAATCTGGATGCCTGGATGCCGATTCGAGCCCACGTCCTTCCGAACGCGAGGCCAGATCGTTAGCGCTTAGTCAACAACTATTGTTTATAAACAAGGTGCAAGCAGTATTATCATTAGTACAGGTGAGTACAGGGTGATTCAGGAGGAATGGTAAATACTGAAGTAGGTAGCAATATGGACAATATTGAGTAAAAAAGTTGGTATAAACATGTGTCTGATTTCCATTTTTTTAATTTATTTTTTATTTTTTTTATTTTTTTTATTTTATTTTATTTTTTTATATTTTTTTTTATTTTTGGAGATAAAGGTGCTGGAATGTTATGCATAAAATAAACCTCAGAAAATTATCACGAACACACAAATAATTTGTTGAAGTACTTTATTCATGAAAAATACACGCATCGCACACTTTACGACAGTTTAAATTAAATATTAGAAAAATCCTACCATTGACTTGAATACACAAATTGAAGCACTGTATTGATGGCTGAAGTCGACACGTACTGTCCCGAGCGCGCGATACACGTAAGGTACTGTTGCGAAGAGAGCTGCAAAGTGTATTGAAGTCGATGGTGGGATTTTCGAAGATTTAATTTAAACTGTTGTAAAATATGCATGTGTTTTTCATGAATAAAGTTATTTGTGTGGCCTTGACCAATTTCTGAGGTTTATTTTATGCATAATATTCCAGCACCTTAACCTCCAAAACAATTGTAAATCTGACACATGTTTATATGACCTTTTTTACTCAATATTGTCCATATTACCACCTCCTTCAGTATTTACCATACGTCTTCAATCAGACTGCATTATAAATAAATGTTACAACCTATTACGGGATCTCTTTGTCGATATGATTTGGAAGAGAAATTTTTATATATAAAGATGAATGTATGTTTGTTTGTTTGTTCTTCATACAAATCCACAGTTTTCATCCGATCTCGATGAAACTTTGCACATTTATCCTTTGAAACAAGGAGAAAAATACTGTCTACATTTGGTTGAAAAATTATCTGTGTTAAGTAACACATGTTGTCTCATAACTTCGAAATACGGAGATAGACAGACACGTTGGATATTTACTTCTCCGTACCGTGTTTCCGTGTAGTGGACTGGCAGCTCAGTGGTTACGCCGGCCCTGGTAGCGTAGCGGCTAGCGAGCTTGCCTCGCGTTGCCAGGGTCGCCTGTTCGAATCCGGCAGAGGGCATGGGTGTTGTGTCCGTCCTGTGTTGTCCGCAATGAGTAAACGATAATATAGTACAGACAAAATCGAATAAACAACGATAAACTTACAGATGGCTGAGATGGAAAAAAAATGGAAGCCATCCTTTTTTTTTAAAAAAAAAAAAAAAAAAAAAAAAAAAGGTGGTTAAAGCGCTAGCTTACGAACGTTGTGATCTCCGGTTCAAATTTCCGTGGAGGCTAAGATTTTTAAAAATTGTTTTTCATCGTAAGAGTCAGGCCTGGGCCGTAGATTATTCGGATTGAATGTTAAACTGTAGATATTAGAAAGTTAGGGGGTGCAATGCGAGGCAAATCGTAGGTAGTCTTGCAATGTTGTAGGTGTACACTTTTTTACGTTATAATGATCCCTCAGGTGTTGTTCGCAGTCAGTGTGTGAGTGTGAACCACAGTAATATTATTATAAATACGGAAGTAAGTCTCTGTCTTTTTGTTACGTTTTGACGACTAAATAGCTATATCGTTGTGATGGAATTTTATAAGGAAATCTGTATGAAGGGCGCAGGATATTTTTTCCAGTATGATTAACAGTTGTAGTCACGAAATTTTGAGACCTTATCGAATGGTGACAGAAATATATTGGAAACTGATTCTCATCAAGAGACAAGGTTCGACGTTTAAATGATATAGTGATGGCTTTCCTGTCATATTATTCCGACTCGATATTGTTTGGGACCAATCCTTCGTTACCAACAACATTCTATATTTAATTCTGGCAAAAAAAATTCTTATTCCACGCGTACGAAGTCGCGGGTACGAGGCTAGTAGTAGGTAATGTAAGCAGGGTTGATGTTAGAAGCTAGGAAAGAAGAACAGTTGAATATCCTGTTCTTCATCACTACCCCGCTCGTTCGTTATTCGTTATATACTGGCTGTACACAAATAGCAGTTATGAACCTGAAGAGGAAGTGGAGAACATCAAAACGATTTAGAAATGCGAAGGATCCCATGACAGAAATACGATGAAAACGTGGGCTATGCTGTGATTCGCAACCTGCTATTGTTCTCGGCGGTCAGATTGATCCGGTGTTTCTCAAACTAAGTAAACAAGGCGTCGTACGGTTATTCGCAACCCGGAGAAGGTAAACACGGTATCATAGTTCTGTTCGCCTATCTACTCTTCATCATATTATCACACAACGTAAGTTATCATTTTTCACCATGTCATCTCCAA
The DNA here is from genome assembly GCA_031002005.1 of Vandiemenella viatica. Taxonomy (NCBI): domain Eukaryota; kingdom Metazoa; phylum Arthropoda; class Insecta; order Orthoptera; family Morabidae; genus Vandiemenella; species Vandiemenella viatica. The sequence continues at coordinate 76,399,452 of CM061918.1, forward strand.
TAGCACATGTGTCGAGCAAATGATCAACGGCGATACTCGTGAAATGTGTAATTTTTAAGGAAAAAAAAAAAACCTGCGTTAATGGTAACGTGTTGTGGATGTCTGCAAGTCGTATAAAAGAACGGTGTAAAGTGTTGACGACTAACAGTGCCGTGAGTGACATAGTGAAAATAACTGGATCCCACAACCTTGGTGTTCTAATTGTTTTACGGTTATATTTACCGTCTTGCAACTAAAACAAATGCTTTTGATGGCAAAAGCGTTTTATCTTTATGTAAGACATCTTCAATGCCAGTTTTATGTCATGCATTAACAAGCGCCAGTTCGTATTTCGTTAATGCATGACATAAAACTGGCACTGAAGATGTGTTAAATAAAGATGAAACGCGTTTGTCATAAAAAGCATTTGTTTTAGTTGCAAGACGGGAAACATAACCATAAAACAGTTATCATAGCAACTAAGGACCTGGGCCAAAAAATCACCAACATGATGTTCTAATTGATCGTGAAATTGAACTATTACAGGTGTGTAAAGCCACTTTTTTCTGTATTTGTTTATGTGTCTGAAGGAGGATTAGGATTTATACCTATCATTTTAGGTCAGAACTATTGTAAAACGAAAGACTCTTGACGACGATTTCGGCGCAACAAAACAAGATAATTAGAAAGGCCATTGCTGAACTAGACCATGTAGATCATGATGTCATAGCAAACCTTCGAGAGAATATTTATTGACAGAGTGATGAAACTCGAAACAACGCATAAATTCGTACGGTACAGAGGAGAGCCGCTCGATTCGTGACTGGTTGTTACAGCCCTTATGAAAGCGTCACAGAATTGATACATAGATAGGGCTGGGATAGTTTGGAAGACAGACGACGTCATTTACGTTTAAACTTATTGGAGAATATGCGAAATTCTATGACCTACGAGTGCAGTGAGATACTTGTTCCACCAATCTATTTGGGCCGCAATGACCGGAGGGATAAGATTCGAGAAATAAGAGGCCGTACTGATGCTCGTATTCTTTCTTACCTCGTGCTATTCGGGATTGGAATGCGCAGAATTAAGATTGGTGCTTAGCACCCTCTGCCACCCACAACGTTTGTGAGTTGCAAAGTATGGATGTAGATGTAGATGTAAAATTAAAAAATTCAAAGATTATATGATTGACAACCTCACGTTCATAAAAGAAATGGGAATTTCAACCAGAGTTAGAGTCGACGTGAGGTAATATCAAATCTGTTTTATATATGATATTGTTTTATTGACTTTTCGCATGTTTCTTGACAACTAAACAAATTTTTCAGGAAATCACAAAATTTTGTTATATTTTATCTGCTTCAAAGGTTGCTAAACACCGATATCGACATTTATGCCGCATTTACACTCTCGCCTCGCGTCTCGCCTCTCGTCTCGTCTCGCGCCTCGTGCACGAGCGCTGACGCGAACTACCGTTTACACTCTCGCAAGAATTCATTCATGGATGACTAGTGGGAGTGCCAGCTTTCGTGGTGGGCTGTGGTGGTTTGGTCCAATAGTGAAACGCTTTCGTTTATTTTAAAAAAAATTGACTTTAGATTTAATGATGTTGATTGGCACCTTCAAGGAGCTAATAAAACTCTTATAGGTTACCAAAATGTTCTGTGTGTCATTATTTATTGAAAACTTTTAACTACTGCGTTACAATCTATTGAGAAGAAAATTTCAACAGTTTCCTGAATTATTATCTATAAACGATAATAACTCCGGAGATTCAGTACCCTCCTCAACAAACTTTAGACATGGAAAAACGATTTGAAGATATTTTGAAATTCGAGGTGTATGACTGGATGAAAAATCCTTCTACCGCAAATATTGAAGAAGCTGATACAACTTGACAGGAAGAACGTTTAGAAATCGTATATTACGCAGAAAGTAAACATAAAATCGATAGTGATGGATATAAAAACCTGTTGCAAAATAATAATATAAAAAAACCTGTCGTATCAAAATGTATGACAACTGATATTCAGTTTATTGAAACCTTTTCCTTCATATCTCATGTAATCAGGCATTTGTGCTGTTAATCATATTATAGCCAAAGAAAGAAACTAAAAGAGAATTCGCTTTCGGCAGGACGGCGGTTCGAATCCCCGTCCGGACATCCAGATTTGGGTTATCCATGGTTTCCCCAAATCTCTCTAGGTGAATGCCGGTATGCTTCCTTCAAAAAGGCCATGGCTGAATTCCTTCCCATTCCTTGTCCCCCATCGTTTCCCGTCTCTAAAGACCTCGCTGTTAAGAGACGTTAAGCAGTTAAAAAAAAAAGGAGACCTTCGTTTGTTCCTTGCAAAATTGACCAAGATATCTAGTTTTTATTTTAGCAGCATCTGCCTTAGGAATCTCATAATTAAATCAAATAATAAAATCCAATTTCACCAAACTTCGTGCTTTTATATACGCAAAGTATAAATAAAAATACAGATTTAACTACAGTGAGTGGTTTTATAAAGACTTATTCTGCCAAACGTAGCGAAAGTCAGACAACGTATTTGGCAAATTATTATTATGGGCTTTAGCTCGCTGTACGTCTCCTTCATAAGTTATACATTGATACAAAATTGGACGGTAGGTAAAAAGGTTGACTACCTCTGCTGTAAACAATGTGCTTGCGCCTTTGACTCGCGCCAAAAAACCGCCACTGAGGCGAGCGGCACTCGCGAGCTTACACGAGGCGAGGCGAGACTACGCGAGTGCACCGTTTACACTCTCGCGTTCGCGCTGTCTCGCCTCGCCTCGTCTAAGCTCGCGCGAGAGTGTAAACGCGGCATTAGGACGTAGGTTGCGAATCACCGGATGTTTTAATTCGCGATAATGGTCCTAGGTTGCGAATCACCGAACACCGGAAAAAGTGGTTGCATAGGTAACAGAAATGAAAGGACGTAATGCACAGAATAGGGAAGAAAGAAAATAATTTATTCGATATCAGAATTTTACAGGAGTGCTCGAAACTTCCACTATCACTTTCGATGCATCCATTACCGTGGATTAGTGAACATGGTCGAAAATACCTGGATTTTCTTGAATATCAGCAGCAGCGCACATGATTGTTGCAATCAGATCCATTTCAGAAACGACAGGTGTTTCGCACACAAAGAAAGAAATTCAGGACCAGGCAACCGGTCCACCATGCCCACGCGCTTTTATGAACAGCGGCTCCTAATGCCTCTATGCAATCCTGGACCGTTTTGATGCTCTCCGTCTTCTGTTAAAGTTTGTACCCCCATTTACGGGACACCATATATTTAAACTATTTACCATTCATTTACTGTTGCTGTGAGTGACCTGGTGACTCTGAGGTTAAGACGTCTGATTAGAGATTGAAAGGTCCTCGGTTCGAATCCTTGTCTCGGCGGAGATTTTCAAAGGCCTTTATCTCGATCTTCACCTCCGGCAAAGCTTGCTGCGTAACGTGAAATACGCCAGAACTCTTCCATGGTTTGGATTCTGTATTAAACGGTAGGTCGCCTATAACCGGTAGGATTATCCGGTTAGGTTAAGGAAGTTGCGACGCTGTAAATCGATACTGTACCTGCATGATTAAATCATTTCATTACAGTTGAAACAAAAACATGCTGTGTTTAGCGTACATGTGTAAATAAACACTTGGCAGAGTATTCGACACCAACATTAAAACACTAGTCTGTAAAATTGCTGAAAGTTTATAAAGTGCTATTCCAGACCACCATTTGAAGATTATCAGCATTTTCTACTGATGATGCTCCACACTATAGGGCGAAACGCGTCTTGGATGAAGGAAAAAAAAAACATTAATCACAACAGCTGTTAGAAAACGACATTTTACTTAAAAAAAAACTTTATCAATAATTTTTATTTTCGTAATTTTTAGTTTCCCTTGCCGGTAGGTATTATATCATTCGGTTGTGGCTTTCAACAGATTTTAAAAATTTACACTTAATTTACAAAGATATAGAAGAATTTGCAAGGATTCTAACGCTTATGGAATGACGTACTTTTCCATGTCTCAAGATTGCTGTGAAATGCCTAAAAAATTAATACATGTAATCTCCATGGAATATTTAAGATCAATACAGGGTGATATCTGCCACATTTTTTTTTTACTCTGGCTCGTCGACGTTGAGGCCATTAGAGGCGGGATGGTATTGGGGACAAGGAGCGGGAAGGAATTCGGCCATGACCTTTTGAAGGAATCATCTCGGAATTCGCCTGGTGTGATTTGGGGAATCCATGGAACACTTAAATCTGGATGCCCGAACGGGTATTCGAACCAGCGTCCTCCCGAACGCGAGGCCAGAACGTTAACCATTCACCCACTACATCTGCCACATCTTCTAAATACCAACTTTTAGAACCACATTTTTATGGTTTGCACTAATCCTTCTGTTTTAGTAAAAAGTATTTTGGAAATTTAAAAGGGAATTGTATCTGTATTCGTTTAGGTCAATGGTTCCTAATTAGTGGTACGCGTACCCCAGGGGTACGTGACGATGCTTCAAGAGATACGCGCCGTTTTCTCTTGCCTAAAGTAATCACTAAGATAATTAAAAAACAATTAATCAAACATTATATCGCCAGATAAATTTTTTGTCATTGGTTGATTTACTTATGGCTTTACGCCTCGTCGACGTCGAGGTCATTATTTATTGTTATTATTACTCCGAGATTCACTAAAAGTGTGTGGCGGTGGGTGTATTCCACCTATCCGAAAGGGTAATGGTTTGGAAGGGATATACGGGATATGGCCCATGGGGTATTGTGAGGAACCATCCCAGCATTCGCCTGGAGTAATCCGGAAAAACCTTGGAAAACCCAGATCAGGTTGGCCGGAGTGCTTAATCGAAAGCTACTCCTGTTGGATTTTAAGTTTACTCGCCCGGTAAATCCTTTCTATTCTATTCCCTAATCGCTCGTGGAGAAAATGAGTACAGAAATGAATCGGTTCTCGCGATGATTTCTCTTATCTTATTTTCGCTGTCATTCCGAGATATGAATGTTGTTGGTAGCAATATTTGTTTGCTGTCATTCAGAAATACGTCAGTGGAGAATTTTTCAATTAGCTTCCGTCGAGAGCAACGCCTTCGATGCTCCAGGTCTTCCCAACCAACTCCTTCAACATCGCACTTACGCTTTCCCTCCAACTATATATACCTGTCACGAATCGGGCGGCTCTTCTTTGGACCTTCCCCAGTGTCTCAATTAATCACTTTTGTTGGGGATCCCATACAGAACAACAATATTCTAAGTGAGGACGCGCTAATGAGTTGTATGCAATGGATTTAACTTCCAGAGTGCATTGTTTTAAATTACGACCTAGAAATCGGAGCATTACGTTCTCGATATGTTCATTCCACGACAAATTATTACGAATTGTTACCCCTAGGTATTTAGCGTAATCTACCGTTCTAAGGACAGTATCATTAGAAGCGGAATGGGACTTGGGACAAGGAAAGGGAAGGAATTCAACCATAGCCTTTTGAAGGAAGCATCCCGGCATTCGCCTGGAGTGATTTGGGGAAACCGTGGAAAACCAAAATCTGAATGCCCGAACGGAGATTCGAACCGCCATCCTCCCGAATGCGAGGGCAGAGTGTTAACCACTCACCCACCACGCTCGGTGTTTGTTATTGGATTAAAATTCAATAAATCACGAAAAAAAAGTTTGATTTTTTATTATTTCAGCTATAAGGGATATGCGAGATTGAGCTCTTTCTGAGGCGGTAGTCGCACTGGTTTAGGTGATGCTAGGAAACTACATGATCTAAGCGGTTGGCCACGCGAAAAGTCTGTCAGTGTTTTCACATTTCGTTTTCCGCCCGCACTCCAATTGAAGATGAAGACATTTATAGCAGATTAACTGTAGTTTATGAAGCGACGCTAATACCCGGCACAAACCGAGTAACGACGCAGGAGCGCCCCTCGTATGTAAAGTACTGCGCCCTGACTAATGAAGAAGAGAGCCGTAATGAGGCTCCGGGGAGGGTATTGTGGGGCAAAGCGGGGCTCGAGGGACTAGCATCTCCAAGAGCTTCTTGTCACTTGGGCTGAAAGCAGAAAATACTGTGCTCTTCTGACTTAAAAATTACGACAAGCATTTGCATCTGTCTTCTGCTAGATGCACTTTTTGTAAAGGTTGGAACGTCATTCACGTTCATAAAGAACTAAAGTCCGTGACCTTTATTTTTGTATATGGTCACATATCTAGAATAGTTCCAGTTTTTAGGGTCAAAGATTATGACAGCTTGGCCTGATTGGGCCAAATACGAACTTGTATAACTGTTTGAAGGGTCGCGGTCTCTTGACTTGAACTGGCTGAAATACAAACCTGACTTGTATTTAACCAAAGATTCACTTTGAAAAATTTGAAGAATTTCTATTTAATTTAATGAGAGTACCATCATTCATCGCAGAAACAATTGGTTCGATCGCATCTCGTTGTACTTGATTGGCGCTGTCTAAACGTTCATAATGTAATCTTTGATCATCGTGTCCCAGCCAGAGAACTTACTACAAATTCCAGATTATGAGCGTTATTTAAAAGTTAAAGTACTCCGAAGAAATAAACTGCCAGAACACCCGTTTAGGTAACATATATGAAGTCTGATGTCCACTTTAAAGAACCTAATAATTCACGTACAGTGTGCTTGAACAAAGACCTTTAACGAAAGTGATCAGTAAGATACGTAAAAAACAAATAAATCGTGATGTATAAACGTTGGTCAAGCAGCAATATTAGCGAAAATTTTTATTAAATTGAAATTTTACCTACACCAGAATGACATTTGGCATCGTCGTTGCAGCAGAAACCATGAGTAATTTAAGTTTTTTTTTTAAGTTTTTTTATGTGACGTAAAAGTTTTAAGCCATAAAGTTTTTCCATATTTTTTTATAATAATAAAATGCTACGAAAATAAAACATAATGAATTTAGTATGGCAATTAATTTCATAGCAGTTGCCTAGCTATTGTACTGTGCACATAACTTCTAATTATAATATATATCTCTGGTCGCTGTTAATTTGCGAGCGAAGACCGTCACGTGACGTCACTGTTCTCCAGCCAATAGCTATCGAGGTGAGTGAGTGCTCTTAGGAAATTATTTAGTTGATAGTAGAGGACCAAGACATGATCCTGAAGTATATCGTACATCTACATACATACTCTGCAATTCACCAAATTGTGTGTTGCAGACGGTACCAAAACTAGACTTTGTTCTGTGAATTCCAATCCCTAACGCCACAACGGAAGATAGAATTCATTTAAGCATCAGTACGGCGACTTATTTCACAAAACTGTTATTGCAACCCAAACAGGTTAATGGACGAAGCATTTCATCGCACTCGCAAATGAAAGTGATTGTTTGCATGTTTGACAATAAGTTCAAATGAAAATTGCGTCATCTGTTGTGAGAGAATCCCAGTTCAATCTGTGAATCAGTTCTGTCGTGATTTCATAAGAACTGTGACAAGAAGTCACGAATCGACCGGCTCCTATCTGTACTTGATGTATACTTTCAATCAATTCCTTGCGAAACGGATCCCAAACTCGACAACATTAGTCAAATTGTGGACTGGATGTTCGTACGCTATGTCCTTTGCTTGTACGTTACAATTTTTTTTAAAATTCGACCTTTGAATCGCAGTCTAGAATTAGATCTACCTATATTGCTTTGTGTTGCTACGCCCAAATACTTCAGGGAATCAATAATATCAATAACTGAACTGTTTACTCCTCAATAAACAAATTCTTTTTGTTAGTTATTCACAATGTCTCGCACTTTTTGCAATTTAAGTTACATGGTTCACACCATGCCGAAATAACATCTAGATCGTGTTGAATTTTTAAACAATTGGCCGAATTCCTGATTTCTCTATAGATGACTGCATCATCAGCTAATGAAGTCAAACTTTGTCTCCGAGATTGTTTACAGGAATTGAGATAAGAAGTGGTACTGGTACACGGCCTTGTGGGACGCCCGATTCAACATCTAAATTAGAATGGCTACTCAGTCAACGACGACATAATGCGACCGACCTGTTAGAAAATCTCGAATTCATTCACAAATCTGCACTGAAATGCAGTTCGTTTGAATTTTCGTTTAAGGTGGCTAAGCAGAACAAAATCAAAGACTTCCCTGAAAAAAAAAAAAAAAAAAAAAAAAAAAAAAAAAAAAAAAAAAAAAAAAAAAAAATTCATCAACTTGTGAACTTGTGTCAATAACTTTCATTACGTCATGCGTAAAGTAGGGCCAGCTGTGTTTCGCACGATCTTTTCTTTTTAAATCCGTGTTGGTTCGATAAAAGCAATTATTTTTCGTCTCGAAAATTCATAATGTTCGAGCATATGGTTCAGAACTCTAACGCAAATAGATGTGGCAGTGTATCTCATATGAGGTAGTTGAAGTATCGCCAGAAACAGAAATGGACAGACAACAGTTTTGTCATGAAACCCACAGTTTTGTGAATGGAACTGTGTAAGATTTACTTAACAATAATATAATCTCTAAAATAACAGCGGTATGCACCTTGAAAATTCCTAAAGTTGCATCATGATATCATCATGAACAAACAAAGGAAATAGGATATAAACCTTTTGTGCTTCCACATTTGGACTATTGTTGTGCTATTTGGGATCCAAGATCAGAGAAATAAGATGCCCCAATGATTCTTATATGAATTCTTTTTTCCCTCGTACCATTAGGGATTTGAATGCACAACAAAGAGATTAGCTTTGTTGCTGAGCACCCTCTGCCACCCACAATTTTGTGAATTGCAGAGTATATATGTAAATGTAGATGTCTAGATGTCGATGTAGTGTGACCACAGCGAAAGCATTTTTGCAATTATTGTTCTCCATTTTTTTTGCGAGTTTAATAAACTATTTTATGTTCAGTATGTCACAAAGTGCATTATTTAGGTTTTTTTCTCTCCAATTCAGCTACCGAGAATCACGTGGGGACACGGACCACCACAGATGGCCAGCGTGGTTCATTAAAGAGGGGGGGGGGGAACGGGGAGGGCAACCAGCGGAAAGGAATTCCTACCAAAAGTCTTATCAAGCCTGTACTTCTATGTAGAAGAAGCAATAAAGAAAGTCAGAGAAAAATTTCCTTGTGGCATAAGTGTTCAGGGAGAAAAAATCAGTATGCTACAATTTGCTGATGACACTGTCTAGTTAGCTGAAAGGGCTGAGGATATTGAGAAGTTACTAATACCATGAACAAAATACTGAAAGAAGATTTTGGACTAAATATAAATCAAAGCAAGACAAAAGTGATGAAATGTAGCAGAAATGATACCAATACTAGTAGACAAAATATAAAAATAGGATCGGATGCAAAAGGAGAAGTAACTGAAGAAACATTAGGCTTTAGGGAACAAGCTGCCCGAAAACCTTGGATCACAGAAGAAATTTTGCAGCTGATGGATCAGAGGAGAAGGTACAAACATGCTCAGGATGAAGCAGGAAGAGAGCAGTACAGGCAATTTAGAAATCAAATAAATAGGATATGCAAATTAGCAAAAGAAAAATGGCTACAAGAAAAGTATGAAGAAATAGAAAAGGAAATGGTCGTAGGAAAAGTAGATGTTGCATATAGAAAGATCAAACAGAATTTGGGAGAAATGAAGAAAAGAGGTATGAACATTAAAACTGCCGATGGCAAACCTCTTTTAACCTCAGAAGATAGAGCTAACCGATGGAAGGAATACATTGAGAAACTGTATGATGGGGACGACTTGAACAATAGTGTATTGGAAAAGGATGGCGATGTCGACATTGATGACTTAGGAGATCCTGTTTTGAGGACAGAATTTAATAAAGCTCTGAATGACTTGAAAGCAAATAAGGCAGTTGGAATTGATGAGATCCCTGCAGAACTTCTTAAATCTCTAGGAGAGGAAGGAATTGAAAGATTATTCAAGCTGATATCAAAAAGTTATGAAACAGGAGAAATTCCAACTGATTTTAATAAAAATATCATCTTCACACTTCCAAAGAAACCACAAGCCGACAAATGTGAGAATTATCGCACCATTAGTCTAACATCACATGCTTCAAAATTACTGACCAGAATAATATACAGAAGGATGGAAAAGGTAGTAGAAGAGATAGTAGGTGAAGATCAGTTTGGGTTTAGGAAAAATCGGGGTACAAGGGAAGCAATTCTGTCTCTAAGATTAATACTTAAAGGGCGGATCAAGAAAAACAAAGATACTTTTATGGCATTTGTTGATTTAGAAAAAACTTTTGATAATGTTAGGTGGGACAAGATGTTCAAAATTTTAAAGAAGTCAGGTCTAAAGTATCGAGATAGAAGAATACTCTATAAACTATATAAGAATCAAGTGGCTGTAATAAAAGTAGAGAATCACGAGACACATGCATCAGTTAAAAAGGGTGTGAGACAAGGTTGTAGTCTATCCCCGTTAATATTCAACTTGTATGTAGAAGAAGCAATGAAGAAAGTCAAAGAAAAATTTCCATGTGGCATAAGTTTTAAGGGAGAAAAAATCAGTATGCTACGATTTGCGGATGACATTGTTTTATTAGCAGAGAGAGCTGAGGATATTGAGAAATTATTGAATGGCATGAACAAAATACTGAAGGAAGATTTTGGACTGAATATAAATCAAAGTAAAACAAAAGTGATGAAATGAAGCAGAAATGATACCAATACTAGCAGATTAAATATAAAAATAGGATCGGATGCAATAGGAGAAGTGAGTGAGTTCTGTTACTTGGGAAGCAAAATTACAACCGATGGCCGAAGCAGGAATGATGTTAAAAGCAGAATAGCACTAGCAAAAAGAGCCTTCAAGAAAAAGAGAAACCTTTTAGTTTCAAATATTGATCTGGGAATTAGAAAGAACTTCTTAAAACTCTATGTGTGGAGCACAGCACTTTACGGTAGCGAAACATGGACTTTAGGAATACCGGAAAGAAAGAAACTTGAAGCATTTGAAATGTGGTGCTACAGAAGAATGCTGAAAATTAGGTGGACAGACAAAGTAAGAAATGAACAGGTTTGGAAATGATGGGTGAGAAAAGAAGTTTATGGAAGAAGCTTACAGGAAGAAGAGACAGGCTGGTAGGTCATATTTTGAGACATGCTGGATTGGTGAATTTGTTAGTGGAGGGAACAGTCGAAGGTAAGAACTGTAGAGGTAGACAGAGATTAGAATAGAGATTGCATCAAACCAGTCGAAAGAAGAAAGTTTTGTGAAACTTTATATTTTCTGAATGATTGTAATATATTTTTTGTTCTTAAACGTTCTGTGTAGCATACAATCCTGGAAATTGAAATAAGAACACATTGACGCCGGTGTGTAAGACCCACCATACTTGCTCCGGACACTACGAGAGGGCTGTACAAGCAATGATCAAACGCACGGCACAGCGGACACACCAGGAACAGCAGTGTTGGCTGTCGAAGGGCGCTAGCTGCGCAGCGGTTGGGCACCGCCGCAGTCAGTGTCAGCCAGTTTGCCATCTCAGTCTTTAACACTGGTAGCATGCCGCGACAGCGTGTACGTGAACCGTATGTGCAGTTGACGGACTTTGAGCGAGGGCGTATAGCGGGCATGCGGGAGGCCGGGTGGACGTACCGCCGAATTGCTCAACATGTGGGGCGCGAGGTCTCCACAGTACATCGATGTTGTCGCCAGTAGTCGGCGGAAGGTGCACGTGCCCGTCGACCTGGGTCCGGACAGCAGCGACGCACGGACGCATGCCAAGACCGTCGCATCCTACGCAGTGCCGTAGGGGACCGCACCGCCACTTCCCGGCAAATTAGGGACACTGTTGCTCCTGGGGTATCAGAGAGGACCATTCGCAACCGTCTCCATGAAGCTGGGCTACGGTCCCGAGCACCGTTAGGTCGTCTTCCGCTCACGCCCCAACATCGTGCAGCCCGCCTCCAGTGGTGTCGCGACAGGCGTGTATGGAGGGACGAATGGAGACGTGTCGTCTTCAATGATGAGAGTCGCTTCTGCCTTGGTGCCAATGATGGTCGTATGCGTGTTTGGCGCCGTGCAGGTGAGCACCACAATCAGGACTGCATACGACCGAGGCACACAGGGCCAACACCCAGCATCATGGTGTGGGGAGCGATCTCCTACACTGGCCGTACACCTCTGGTGATCGTCGAGGGGACACTGAACAGTGCACGGTACATTCAAACCGTCATCGAACCCATCGTTCTACCATTCCTAGACCGACAAGGGAACATGCTGTTCCAACAGGACAATGCACGTCCACATGTATCCCGTGCCATCCAACGTGCTCTAGAAGGTGTAAGTCAACTACCCTGGCCAGCGAGATCTCCGGATCTGTCCCCCATTGAGCATGTTTGGGACTGGATGAAACGTCGTCTCACGCGGTCTGCACGTCCAGCACGAACGCTGGTCCAGCTGAGGCGCCAGGTGGAAATGGCTTGGCATGCCGTTCCACAGGACTACATCCAGCACCTCTACGATCGTCTCCTTGGGAGAATTGCAGCCTGCATTGCTGCGAAAGGAGGATGTACACGGTACTAGTGCCGACATTGTGCATGCTCTGTTGCCTGTGTCTATGTGCCTATGGTTCTGTCTGTGTGATCATGTGTTGTATCTGACCCCAGGAATGTTTATATAAAGTTTCCCATTCCTGGGACAATGAATTCACGGTGTTCTTATTTCAATTTCCAGGAGTGTATAAGGTGGAGATTGGAGATCGTCCCTGCATTCGCCGAGTGGGGAAAACCACGTAAAAACACAATCAGGACAGCCGGTGCGCGGGGGGTCTGGACTCGTACCAGGTCCCGTTGTACCTCTCCAATCCAGTGTGCGGCGCTCCAGCATACTGAGCCAAACTGGAGGATATGTTTGTTTGTTTTACAAGTGCAAAGTAAACTCGTACTTGTAGCAGTCAAAATTGATGAGATGTTGCAAAAAAAGTTGTTTAAACCATTTGTTGATGTATCGACAAAATTAATCTGAGGTAAGAGACGAAAGCTATTAAACCTATATTGAGTTTAGTTAACAGAGGCGGCTCAAGGTCACTCTGCTTTATCCCCACTCCGTTGCTCTTTCCCCTAGATGAGAAGGGATAAGAGTGTCCGCTGAATAATTTGCCTCTCGCAAGCATGAATACTGGGGTCTACTCGGAGGGATAGGCTACGGGAGAGGGTGGTGAGATGAATGAGCAAAGTGAACATGACCTTGAGCCCCCAGTTCAGAGTGAACAGAGTATAGGTTTGAGGTACTTTAAAGAAGTTTGTAAACACTGAACCTTGTAAAATTTTCAAACCGACTGATTTTCTTGTCGTTGTCAATTTTAGACCTGTAAAAATTTCATCGTTCTAACAAATCTTCGGTATTACAAAATTTCTAAAAGGAGTCTTCAGAATTGAACAATAGTTAGAACCAATTAACTGTAATGATTATATCTGTAATTAAGAAATAAAATAATGGACTACTGACAGTAAAAACTTTATTCGATTCTGTTTGCGTGGACGAGAAATGAATTACTATAATCATTTTATGGTCACATTATTGCTGTCCGATAAAAGCTTAGCATTGTGTTTCAGCATTAGATATCAGAAGACAAATTCTGCTTCCACGGTTCGGCTGTTACTGTCAATATGGACACAACAGGTGGATTTAAGATATTAGTATCACTTTTTAGTAACAATGTCACCGAAAGAATATATACGTTCTCCGTGAACTTCAGATCGCATTATGCACTTCATTGGTGCAAAATTTGTAGTTTGAGATTAAACGAACGTTTTCGTTATGTGTTCTGCTAGAAAGGATTGAGAACTTTAGATTTATTATATGTATTTCTAGGATATTCGAACAGATTTTAGATATGCACCAAAGATCGCACTACATCAATCTTTAGTTCTACGTAAATCGTTTTTGACTCTGTAATTCTGATTATTTATTTCTTCATTTTTCTGAAACATAGCACATTAAAGTAAACGGAAAAGTAGCTCAAAACACTACATCAAAGATAAACGCTTCATTAAGCTTAATATTCGTAAAACCGTAATGAAAAGCAGCCAATTAGTTGAATTGGAATGAAGATTGTTGCTGTATACTACACATAGATTCCTAACATAATTTTCGGCTCTACATCACTTCTGAGAACTGTGTTATTTCCTTTTTTTATTTTTATGTTATATTAAAAAAAGTGTTTCAATATATCTTCTTTAAACAAATCTTGTCTGAAGCCTTCAATTACACCAAATAGTGATGTTTATTTTACATAAAAAAAATTACGTAACCTGGACTGATAATCACCAAAGATTCTCTATATAGTCTCGTTCAGGATTGAGTCAGCAGAAGCATTCGACATAATTTTCGTTGTTTGAAAGTGTTGGATTTAAGCTAAAATCCGCTCCGGTAGTTTCGTTCAATAATATTTTTATGAGTGGTAGGTGAGCGGTAATGGTCTGTCCTTGCGTTTGGAAGGATGCGGCTACGAATCCCCGTCCGGGCATCTAGATTTCAGTTTTCCATAGTTTCCCCAAATCACTCCAGAATGACCTCGACATCGACAAGTTATAAAGCCATAAGAAAAAAAACCACAAGCGCCTATTGATGATGTCTGTAACAAAATTAATAGCCTATTGACGAGAACTGAAAAAATGTTTCAAAAAGATCTGGAACTGGGGCTGACGACTTGTTCAAACCAAAATCAAAATCGTTATAAAGTTTCCCGCACCCTGAAGTAGTTTTTATAGTCATTTTTAGCGGTTAGTAGTATTTCCTTAAGTAGATTTATATGAGTGTACAATTCTCTATTCTGTAATCACTGTTTAACCCACCGATTTTTGACTCTTTCCTCAAAGTTTGACTCTAAACTAAGGAATTGTTTTAACTTTATTTAAATCCATGATAGAGGTGTCAACGCGACGGTTTCCATGCACGGAGTTATGAAATCAAGATGGAATGTGTAATACAGAATTGTGACGCAACCTAGATCTCTATGATCGTGATCAGAGGTATATGATCGCGATCGAGATTGACAATGCTTATGAAACGTAATGTAACAATCCAAAAGCATTTTAAAGAACCTCGACCATGAATAAACCAGTAACACTAAGCAATGGAACATTATTGATTTACCAAAATTAGGCAGCGTCCATAAATTATGTAGCTCCAGTTTGGCCTCCTATGAACCCCCCCCCTCCCCCACGCAGTCCGACGTGGCTTTTGCCTCTAACTCCCCCTCCCCCTTCCGCGTGGCACGTAGCTTTTTTGCTTATTGATTCCAGGAGACATTTTGTACTGTTTTCTCTTGTCAGCCTATCCTAAATTACATATGGAGATAAATGACTGAAACAAATATTCACATGCTGTTCCGTGTTGTGAACCTTATTTGACTGTGACAAATAAAGTGAATGAAAAGCTACGTGGTTGAGCTCGGCACCCCCCCTCCCCCCCCATGTAGCCCAGCGTAGTTTCCCAGCCAACCTCCCCCCCCCCCCCAGACCAAGCCAAGTACTTTATGGACGTTCCCTTACGTACTAACTGAAACTGTAACAAAGTAATCGGCTTGTAATATTCAATCCTATTCAGCCCCCTTCCTCTATAAACCGGTACTACTAAGGCATTTTTCCAATGTTCTGTGGGCTGCACATATCTTAATACGATCCAACAGCTTCAAGAAGCAACTGGATGGCTGTAATCTCTGGACACCAATCAGCAGAAATACCTATGTTTGATTACATCTATCGTCATTCAATATAATTATTATCTTTGTATTCTTGTGCCATACGAAGAAGATAAATAAATCAATACATCCGTAGTAATATCATCCATATTGTGCCCAAATCACATTTTTAATGTATGAACGTCCTTTCCGACCGTCCTGGTGGTTCAATGATTAAGGGCTATGATTGTGCCTCTGGACCTCGAAAGCTCCCAGGTTCGAATCGTAGTTTCGATGTGTATTTTGAATGGCCACTAACCCGTCCTTAACCTAAGGCACAACTTGCTGTGTATTGTGCTGTACGCCAGAAAGCTTCCGTCGTCGGATTCCACGATAAACTGAAGGTCCCTGTAAGTTAGGTAAGGAGGAAACGAACTGTCCACTCTACCTCATATACTGGACTAAAAATACCTCCATTGGAAGAATCCAACCAATCTTTTAGATTTCTAGTACCGCTCTGTAGCGTTTAAATAAAGATGTAAACGGCTCGAATGTTCGTTCAGTTTATGATTAAAGCTCAATTTTTGTTCAGGAACAGTTCGACATCCCTGTCGATTTAAGGAACCCGTAAGAATTTAGGTAATTGTATTCGACAGAGAGGTTACCCATAGTAGAAATCTTCTTCTGTAAATTTATTATGGAAAGTTCTTAGAGAATCATACGCTTATTTAGTTCATCGCGATCATATTTGCATATTATCGATCAGTAGAAAGCATAACAAACTTATAATGAACCTAGAGTTAAAATGCTTACTAAATACTAATGTTACGATTTCGCTAGCAAGATACGCGGTTCCGACTGTTTTAAACACATGCCCTACAAAAACTGATTACCAACGACAGACAATGCCATCAATGTACACTTGGACTCGTTCGGATTGACTTGAAACCTGACAGTGTTGCTAGTTTAATGCACAGTTTTTCCAATCATTTTATTTGCATAAATTCGAACACGATACGATTTCATGTCGAGTATAGGTGCACTGTCACAATAGGTAGGTACGCAGAGTGTAAATCGGATAACGCGAAATGTACTCAATTTCTACATCATGAATCTGTCAGTTGATAAATTCAAAAATTACTAGAAAATACTTTAATGCACTTGTGAATCTTAGCTAGAAAGCTAATACAATTCTAAATAAGCAAAACAATTTTGAAGCCTAGACTACGCGTATTCCGACATACGCTTCGTTTTTTTTTTTTTCAAAGGAAAATCTAACATTTTTCTTGAAATAATTTCGAGGATTTTCAATTTAACTGTCTAATTACCATGATTTTAAATTTTTTAGATATATATAATATATCCTTTAATTTCAAAACTACCTCTCTTTATACAAGAAAATTTACATTATATCCACCGCCGCGCCGCTTCTAAAAAACCAAACAACAGTGACGGATTGCATGCACAATGAGTTCCTGTGATTGTTGGAGCTACAGAGCGATGCTCTCTTTGTTAAGCGTGCGGTGTTGCCAATAATTATACTCTACTGTAATGAAAGAGCACAGCCCCCTGGATCGTATTTGAAAAAGCGATAGATCAACTTAAAAACAAATATTCAAAACATTCAAGGTAGACGTGTTTCGACACCTAAGGATAAAAAATGTCTATAAAAAAAAATTGTATCACACTAATTTAGATTACTAATTTCTAAATGCGGGTGTCACCCCCAAAAGGGCGACACTCGGGGCGGACCGCCCCCCTCCCCCCTCCTAGCTACGCCACTGATTCAGATCCATACATGTTACAAATGTGGCATGTTCTCTTCAGTCTGGTACATCTGTTATTCATGGTTAAATCCTCGTTGATGTTTGGAGTTATCAATTCTCAAAGATATATGAAGGCATTAGTCTTTTTTCGTATCATTGTATTCCCCAGTGTGATTAAATATAGTGCAGTTCTGATGTTGGTAATGAACTCAGTTTTCTTTACAGAAATCTTTAACCTTACTTTAGCTGCTATGTTGTTGAGGGAGGATAGTTGGAGAATAGCTTCCTCCACATTAGACGCTAGGAGAATGGGGTTATCTACGAATACCAAGCAGTTGACAACACCCATAATTTTCTCAAGATCTTACGTTCATTTAGTTCCAGTTTTCTGAATTGTCCTTTTCGACCCATGTTCAAGCACTCTGATGCATATACTTCTGAAATAGTTTTGTCCTTTCTGTAACCAATTTACAAACCAGAGCGATCTGTTAGTGTGTTCGACCACTCACTGTTGTTCTATTTTATTTGCATTACTTTATCATTAATAACAACTACACTATTGAACTGGTTAATTGTTGAATTAATCAATTTGTGAACTATTGAATTGGTGAACTGATGAACTGTTGAATTTGTTAACTAATGAACTGGTCAACTGGTGAACTACTGAGCTGGTCAATTGGTGAAATGATTAACTGGTGATATGGCTTCTTTCTACAAATTATGTATATTGGTCGTGGCAACAATTCAACGTTATACTTGTAAAAGTACTGTTTATTAAATATTTGCACTATTTTCATTATTAAATAAAGACGGATTAAATGTTCAAAGTTCTGTTTTTTAGATGGTCGTCAGTGGAGATTAACTTCACAAAAGTATCTGTAAACGATTTTGGTAGATTTAAAAATTGTAATGATTTTTAGGCACCGTTAATAATTATAAAGGATTTTAATTATTTCTGTTGACGTAGTTGTGGCCACACCAACAATTCAGTTTATGGTTGTTGAACAGGCTTCATTTCCTAATACTGCGAAGCTCCTGCAAGGAAAAGCATGCCTCAGGAGTTTTTGCAGACACAATTCATAAGAGAAGGCTGAAATTTTATGGACATCTTATGAGAATGAGTGAGAGCAGGTTAACAAAAAGGATTTACAATTACATCACTAAATTAAAGGCGACACCAAAATCGGTCGATAAAACGAGAAAAGATTTGGTAAAAATTGGAATCCATCCTGATGAGATAACGAATCGAACAGTATTTGGAACTGGAATTGATAAATTCAAGGGATTCCAGGAACAACGCACAAAGGCCAAGACCACCTGGCCTGAAGTAAGATGTAGGAACCTCAGTGAAAGAATGAAAAAATCCTGGGAGAAGAAGAAAAGGCGAATAAGTAAACCAGTTGCTTCCTGCCGTCCAAAGTAGGCCAAAATCGAAAGAAACAAGTGAATTTTTTGAAATGTATTGTTCACTTATGGTCAGTTGACACTGTACCAGTTCTCTTTTGACGATAAAAACGATTATACACATACTTTTCTTTATATGTTGTCTGAAGTTAATAATTTCCGTGACGTTTCAATTACTTCTTGTGCGAGAAAGTTATCCGAATTTCTAACTTTTTCACTATAAGTTAAAACGTATTGTCTACTTCTCTATATTGCTTGTTCGTGGCGTATACGTTTGTTAGTGCTCTTTTAGGACAACATTCACTATTACGTCCCCATATGTGTCACACACATTAAATTATTATTACTTCTGCTCTTCATATAGTGAAGCCAGGTCAGATATATAGTTCGCGAAAAATAAATATTTCTGCACTTAAAAAAAATAATCTGCTTGTTAGGGAAACACGCTTTTCAAATGCCATTACTAAATTAATACTGATCACAACGGTTGTCCTCTGTTCGAAGACCGTTTACAACGATCAGATTTATTTACTTGCTTGCGCTAGTTACATACAAATTGGTACTCCAAATTAGCGTTGAAACGGAAGTCATCTTTACGTATGCGAATGTCTTGCGGAAGCGGATGCGGATATGCAAAATAAATTTATGATTACTTAGATTTTAATATTTTATCAAAATAAATTTGAAATCAAAGTAAGTATATATTTTGTCCGAATTTCATCTTTTTTCATAAGTAAATCTAATCCCATATAATACAGCCATATTGATTTATTTATTTTTTCTTCGTGTTTTAACAACAAAAAATTGGGATGATTTCACAAGGGAATTAAATTACTTACATAACTACGCATGCGTCTCAAAACCAATCTTTGTCAAATGAATTTTGCGAAGGTTTTTTTTTTTTTTTTTTTTTTTTTTTTGCTTAAGGCTGTACGCCTTGTCGAGGTCATGAGATGGGGCAAAGGATGGGGGCTAGGAACGGGAGGGAATTCCACCATGGTGTATTAAAGGAAGCATTCGCCTGGAGTGATATGGGGAAACCATGGAAAACCCAAATCTGGATGCCCGGACGGGGATTGGAACCTGCATGCTCCCGAATGCGATGCCAGAGCGTTAGTGCTCACCCACCACGCTCGGTTCCGTGCTCGCCATCCGCCTTCCCACCGCTCTAGTGGCACATTCACAGTACAACTTGTAGGACCTACGACGATCCGATTTTCGATGAAGCAGTTCTGATGGGTCGTGAGAGGGGTTACATGACTACATGTAGCATGTGTTGGATGTTGTAGGACTCCCAAGCAACCAAAACGGGTATTTGCTGTCCAACAAGCCATGCATATTGGAGGAAGGTATTGGAGGAAACATCCTACGGTTGTTCGATAAAGACACATGGTGTGCCGCGAGAAAATATGTGTGGAAAGGATTTCTTGGAACATTTTGTTAGACTACTTCTATTAGCGTGAATGGGTGAGCGTATCCTACGGTAGTTCTATACGGATGTCCTATAAGTTGGACCGTGAATAGGCCGCTTTACATAACATGCAAGTTCAAACATATAAATAATATAACACCTCTCAGTTCATTGTTACTTTTATTGCAAGATCGTCAGAAAAAAGAACTACTTTGTTAAGCGACGATGGACAGAATATCGTAATAAATATTGCAATGTAAACAAAACATCCGCAATAGATCCGCATTAAAATTGGGGATGCAGATGCGAAAGCGGATGTAGGATTTCACGCGAAAGTTCCGCACTTGCAGATGTGGATATTCGTTACATCCCTACTCCAGATTGAGAGTAACAACAAATGTTATAACCTACTTTTGATCTTTTCCTCTTGTTCCTTCTGCCAGGTGGAGTACATTTTGGGTCCTCTCTTTAATTTCAGACGACTCCTAATGTGGGCTGTTTCATATTTTTTATCAATTATACTATTTTACCTGCAAGAAAGTATATACTCCACCTTTTTCTCATTTACATCAACAGATTCTCACCATTTTACTCAATAGTAATCACATCGACCTTCACTTTAAAACACAGTTACTTTGCTGCCATATATACTGTAATATTATGCTAACCTTACATTGTCTTGATTAATATGGGTACAGGCTGAGCTGTGCATATGATCAAACAAATTATTATTATTATTATTTATTTATTTATTTATTTATTTATTTATTTTTTTTTTTTTTTTATTTTTATTTTTTTTTCGTTCGTGATATGTGAAAGAGGCGCTGAAGTTCAACCATCTGTGATGTGGAGAAAAGATCCCGTCTGGTCTTTTTTTTTTTTTTCGCCATGGTTAACCCTTGTCACCTGTCAGCAAGCAGTGATATTTTCACATTTACATGGATTTGCGGAAATATAGAGACAAGACTCAAGTAACCGAAACGAATCGATATGCATACATAAATAGTAATGCGTAAGATTGGTCTTCTTGCACGTAAACCCAAATCAGATAGTGACAGACTATCTGTTAGAGGGTTTCGATAAAGAGGAATGGTTTGACAGAGAA
Organism: Vandiemenella viatica; assembly: GCA_031002005.1. Taxonomy (NCBI): domain Eukaryota; kingdom Metazoa; phylum Arthropoda; class Insecta; order Orthoptera; family Morabidae; genus Vandiemenella; species Vandiemenella viatica. The sequence continues at coordinate 76,420,794 of CM061918.1, forward strand.
GCGCGTTTGTGATTGACAAATAAGAGAATTGTTTATTTGAAGTTTATAACGTTGTTCACATGTTTAGCGTATCGGGAGATCCGACAAATGGCTTCCAGAGATGATTGGAACTATCGAATTCCGCTGGTGAGAGAACAACGCTTCCTGAGATATCGAGGCGGCGGAAGACAAGAGGGACTGATCCATTTTCTCTGTTCAATTTTTTTCTTTTGCTTTACGCCTCGTCGACGGCGAGATCATTAGAGGTGGGATGAGACTGGGGACAAGGAACGGGAAGGAATTCGGCCATGCCCTTATTTAAGGAAGCATCCCCGCATTCGCCTGGAGTGATTTGGGGAAATCATGGAAAGTCCAAATCTGGATGCCCGGACGGGGATTCGAACCCGCGTCCTCCCGAATGCGAGGCCAGAGTGCTGAACAGCTGGCATCAGACATCTGTGACCAAGTTCAGTTTGCAAGCGTTTGTTCTCACTAGCACAAGTGGTACTTAGATTACCTTGAGGGAAGATTGTCTTGATGTTTTGGTCCACGCGGAATGATGTATGATACTGTAAAAAGACGTCATAAACTTTAGAATAGTGATTGCATTAAAATTCAAAATAAGCTCTCTGGACCTGTCAAAGAGATCTGCTGATATGAGTTCTCTATCTACCGAACATTTTATGAGTAGAGGTCTGTTCATATGTTTCATTGACATTTGTTTTATGATTCGTTAATTTTGTTTGTAAACTGTGAATGTTTTATAACAATTTCCATGCTAGCCGACAGGTTCAGTAAGTATGTTTACAATCGCAGTTTGCTGATGATGATGTGCAGGGGCGGATCCAGGGGGGGGGCTATGGGGCTCAAGCCTCCCCCCCAAAAAGTATCTTGGTCCACCCCCTACATTGTAATTTTGGAGATTTTTTTTTTTAAGCTCTACGAATTCGAGGCCCCAGGGGACTATGAATACTACCTTTTAGCCGACTCACGTCCCCCCCCCAAGCCAAAATCCACTGAAGAAAAGGCCCCCCAAACGAAAATCCTCTCAAGCCAAGACCCCCCCCCCCCAAAGTCCACTGAAGCCCCTCCCAAACAAAAAACCTGGATCCGCCCCTGTTGGATGTGCCTTATAGCCAAGGGTGCAGTGTTTTCATTACTGTAGCTCATATCGCCCTTATGCAATATCTATTTGAGTTATGATTTAAATAGCTAGGTTATGGCGATTTTAGATTTATCTGTGATGTTATTCAATTAACTGAAAGAACCCTTTTAATTTCGATTAAATTTAAAATAATTAATTTTTTATTACTTGAGTTTGAAAATATTAAATTCATGCAAAACCTATTATTGTAATACATTTTAATGCGCTCAACCTATTTTTATATACAGCTATACAATTTTTATTGGAAAATCTTTCTTATATCCATCCTTTTGGCAGCTTAAGTGTCCAAGTTCAACACGACATCTTTTTTGTCAGTTCATCTCTTGCCTCTGCCATCTTTCTTTTCATCTGTTTCATGATTACTCCTAGCTATCGGCTCTCTCGTGGCCCACTTTACTCCTTTTCAATGAAGAATCCTATTATATTTACGGCAGTTCTTTTACACAATAAAATACATTTTCGTTTCCTGCCTAGAGTATTATTATCTCTTACAATCTTTCACAGATTTTTAAAATTTGAAGTTTCGAACCAAATTGCTCTTATTAATAGCATCTTTGGTTCCAAACAATTCGACGTCTCCCGAAGCTTCGGTCTTGCAGCTATCCGCATTAGAAATTCAGGCCACTGCGCCGAGGAATTTTTTAGTTCTCTGTATTCCCCCCTCCACGGATGCAGACCGTAGCCTTCGTTTGCTGCTGCCAGATACAGAACCGGAGAGCGAATTTAATAATTCATAAAACGTACGCGGCCCTCTCACCCCTAGAGCCGTGCGTAGCGAGCGAAACAAAAAAACGCGTGCGTCGTGGGTACGGTGCGTGAGAGGGTTGCTTGTTGTGCAACATACGGTGGACCAGTTCAAATGTCAGACATGTTCATCGCCCACTCAACCCCCTACGCCCTGCTCGACCACACTGGAGAGCTGCCGATTCAACTTTACACGACACCTGAACGAAAAAAAAAATTACCCTGCCAACGCAGAATTTCTGAGTATATTCGAATTCCTGATATTGGACTGAAATTAACATCGCTTCAGGTTTAATGTGACGGCAATTAAAAATCAGCGTGAATATAGATAACGTCGGAATCCTATGACCATAGAAAGAGAAATTGAAAATTGCAAAATTCGTGTATGTTACGCATACTGCAAATCAGTAGACCTAAAATGTATGACATTATAAAGTTTACTTGTTACTATATTAAATAGAAAAGAAAATAAGGTTAATCGACTATTTATTTTTATTGTTACGAGGAAATGTCGTAAAAGACGAATAGGAAATATCTGTGGCGACTGAAAGAAGCTCTGTGTGTTGTGGTCTTTGTTTCAGAGAAAGGAGTTAAAATAGGATCTCTGCCGAAACAGCACGTAGCTTTAGAAATGGATTTCGCAAGATTTTTGCACGTTATTTGAACTCCAAGCGTTAGATATTGAACAAACAAACATTAAATCCATTATTAGAATCCAAT
>CM061918.1:76424401-76534269 GCA_031002005.1 Vandiemenella viatica
ACACATTATGCCTGGAGTATGAGGGACACGTGAATAAAACATATCTGGCATAACATGATTCAAGGACATTTCAATGGGATCGCCAGAAACTTGTGCGCAGTCATTAAAAATTTCCCGTCGTTTCTCTTTCGCTTTCTGTTGGCTGCATTCCCTTTGAGCTGCCGGTATTTTTACAGCCCTTGCTGTGGGGTTCAATGATCCATTCAGGCGTCGTAATAAAGAGCAGGAAAGATGGCCTACGTTGCAACTGGGAAATAAAAATATGGCGCCGCTCCGGGATGCTTTCACGAAGCGGCAGTCCGAATGCGTTCACGGTGAATTACCCCTCTCCCTTCACCCCTGCAGGAGTGGGGTGGCGGCATGGGCAACACAAAGGAACTGACATCGTAGGTCGAAAAATTACGAGACGGTTACGCAGCAACGAAAGACGCAATCACGATTATCGATTGCCTTGCCCGATCAGAAAGAGGGAATCCACTGAACCATTATTCTTTATGCTAACTTTTTCTCTGCGGATGCATAGTTGAAAGGCAGTCAAATTAAGACTATATTTTATTCGAATTTAAGATCACACTTCTGTGCTACAACTTTTTTTTATCGGTTAGTCATGCTAAATCTATGCTCGATGCTAGGTTGCCTATTTTTGTTTCATTTCGGTACGAGTTAATTCCATTTTTTTGTGGGGCTTTACATGTCGTCGATATCGATGTCACTGAAAGCGGGGAAGAACTTATGGAGAGGGGTAAGAGAGGGGAAAAAATTCTGTCACGAACTTTTAAAAAACCACTTGTGCATTCGCCAGAATATTTTTTTTTTTTGTCTCTTTGACGTCGATGTCAGTAGAGGTGGGATAATACGGGAAGGAGGGCGGGAAGGAATTCGGTCATGGCATTTGGAGGAATCATCCAGGCATTCGTCTGGAGCGATTTGGGGAAACCATGGAAGTCCCAAATCTGGAGGGCTGAATTGGGATTCGAACCCACGTGCTGTTTATTGCGAGGCCCCAGCTTAACCATTCACCTCCTAGGTTAGTTACCTGGTTACAATGTCATTGAATTACGTCACTAATTAAACTGATCAACAACGTTGAAGAAATCAGAGTGCGATGGTTTTAACTTCCATAGAAGTTGTACATTTTATTACTTAAAACATTTCAGTGAGTTCAGGGTGTAACGTCTTGTTTGTGACGTTATTAAAATTAGAATAAAATAATGCGATGCATTCATTAATAAGTTAATTTGCAAAATTAATCCCGGGTAGGCGCCAAGAATGGAAGTGTTCTCTATCCGAGAGAAGCGACATTCCAATTCTGAAATACTTTTAATCAAAGCAATTGTAATTTTAAAATACCATTTAAAAATACCAATCTTCATCTATTCAAATGATATACTGGTACATTGGAAAGGAAGTTATTGAAAGCAGGGTTTACAACACCTATTATTTTCTTTGAGTATACCGTTGATTGGTTTATTGAACAGAACTGAATATTAAAAGTTTCTTTTGAACAATTTAGAGCATGATTCTCATCTCAGAGCGTTGCCTAGGGTTGAATGACGCAAGAGTGTCTATACATCGTCGGCATTCTTTACCGTTGCAGATGACGAGCAGATAAAACAGAGTCTCATAGACCCTGTTGGTCAGCTGGGCGAAGGTCACTTGGCGAGGTAGCTCCCCGCAGGTAGTGACCTCTCCGGCAATCTCCCGTGGTGCGCCGGTGTGGATTGTTTTCTGGCCAGAAACAGAATGTCTTCTTTCCCGCTTGTTCGCTCCGTTGAAAACTTGCAGGCTCCCGAGTTTTAGCAAACGCGGGAAATTTCAGTGAGTCGCAGCGTTTGGCGGGTCGTCCACTCTCTCCATTGGCGCTCCTCATGCAACATAAAAAACTTATGGTTTCTAAAAGTTCGTAACACAGTTTGATTCGCTGGTTCCCAACAGAGGTGTTTCGCAACCTGACTTTTTCTCCGAAGCATCGTTTCTCTAGTTTCAACTTTCTACTGTACCAGGAAATCCTCATTTCGGCACAGTCCCTATACTGTCCTTTGAATTTCATTGAATGCGTAAAGCTTTTAACTTTACGGCCTGCCCTAAATCGTTCGGTATTTCAGCGCAGGTATGAGTCACCTGGCTCTCGCCGATGCCAAAGAAACGTGGAATTAACACGCATAAATTTACCGTCACCAAGGGATATTACAAGGGTATTCCAGAAACAAATTAATTCAGCTCACATTTATTCAGAAACCACGACACCGCGCTCCATAGTTGTTAAGCAGAGAAATTTCTGAAACTGACAACGGGTGCTCTCCATTTGGCTTCGATTTTTTTTAGAATCTTATATCTTTAAACGAGCAATTCTTGTATATATATATATAAATTTCGGAGACGGCTATGACGATTTGGATGAAATTTAATATTTATATAACGTCTTGACTTTTAAGATTACCTAAGCAGTTGTCTTCCCTGGAAAAAAGCGAGTTTACAAAATACGAACAATTTTTTCGTTCGGTATCTCGAAAACGGCACTTGCGCCATCTCGTAGACAATTGAGAGACCAGAAAGCCTACAAATAGTTTCTCTTTGATTTCAAAGAATATTTAAACGAACAGTTTCTTGTATACTGGCTGACCCGTGGAAATATTAGCACTGCAAGTTTAATTGTAAAACATTTAAAAAGGAAGATAATTAAAAATTATCATTGGTTTTGTCAGAGGTGATACTTTAAAGAAACTTCTTTGAAAATAATATTACCGGTACCAGTTACAATATAATCCCGATGTTGACGCGCCCTAAAGCACAAACAACAACAACAACAACAATATAATCATCATTTACTTCTTGACCGTAAAAAGTGGTTGTTAGATTGTTATTAAATACTACCGCGCGAGGTATGACCATAGTTTTATCGGAGTGAATGAATTTAGCACTGATGATGTTCTATCATTGCCGTGACGTCACAATCTGATGATGTTCTATCATTACCGTGACGTCAAAATATGATGATGAATTCTTATAGAACACGACAAAACATATCGAAAATAAAGAATAAATGTTCTTGATATCTCGCTTGGTTTTCGAGATATAGCATGTCAAAAGACAGTTATAGGTATAGTTCCTTGTGCTTTTGGTGACGTTTCTTCTGGTCCAGGCCGTATTTCAACCTAACAACAACCATTAGGATCAAATTAAAAAAATGAAAGTACATTTTCACCGTATAGGTATAGTGGTTTTGGTGGATTTTTTTTCTGGTCCAGGCCAAATCTAATCCTAACCTCTTCACTTGAGATATCAGAAAGGTAAATTCTTTATTTTCGATTTGTCTCGACGCGTTTCAAACGAATTCATCATCAAACTAGGCTATGGCGAAATTTATCTTCTGGTCCAGGTCGCATTTCAACCAACCACGTCAAATTTTGAGATACGATATCTCGAGAACTAAGGGAGATACATACAAAAAATATATATATTTTACTTTCAATTTTTCTCGTCAATTTACATAAGAATCCATTATCAAAGGTTATCGTAAAATCCCCTGAATTACCATAAATCTGGCACCATTAATTAATCCCTGACTGGCATTAAGATTTCTATTTAACATAATAATAGCATTTTTAAAGCAATTTATGAGGCAGTCTCGCAAATGAATCTAGCGATTTGGATGAAATTTCATATGTAGATAACGTTTTGCTTTTCAAGTTTTTAAAACGATTTTTTTTTTGGTTTCTCGAAAACGGCTCTAACCTCATTACGTAGAAGGCTCAGGTATCAGTAAGCCTACTGATGTTAGTTAAGCTTCTCTTTTGTTAACTGTGAACCTCAAAACGCCTAGGAAGCCTTCACGCCTTTTACTTTAATCAAACTTTACTCGAAATCTTGGATATTGAACAGAAATCGAAAGATGCCGAGTGAAGATCGGTCACCCAGGTACTAATAATAATGTCTGAATGCAAAGCAATACTATTGTATGATTCTTTAATGACAATCAAAATGCTCTTATATTTATCCAAAAAATGTATGGTATTGATTTTGAACATTAATACGAATAATTTAAAACTTCCGAATATGTTTTGAGCGTAGTAAACATATTGTAATGTCAGAAACGAGTTGAAATATAACACTGATGAATAATTCAAACGATTACAATATTACTTTGAAGCTCAGTAAACAGTTTGAAATACCTAAAATATGACAGTCGTGAAACACAAACCGTGAGTAAGTCTTGTCCCCAAATTCTTTGCTCAGCCTTCCATCCGAAACACGTCTACTCCGTGTCGATTGGTCAAGAAGAAAACAGAATATAGTTAATACTAGCCCCAAAGCCCGTCAAAAATGACAAGTTTAATAGAGTGTTATGATAATTTATTTCTCTGCAGTTGCTTAACCAAAAATAATTGTTATAAAATAAAGCTCTTTGTAATTTATCGTCCCTTGTGCTGCAGCAAAAAGTTTCTGTTGTCAACTTGGTCCAGGTTGCATTTCAGCCTAACCACAATCTCCACTGATATTGCCGCTAGAAAGTCAAAGCTTCTATCTCACGCGAATTAATATATTCCCTGCATCGCATGTCAATGTCATCATGCATCGCGATATAAACTTGATCCAAAATTTTCACGTGTTCATACATCTTCCTATGATGAAGATCGATAAATAAAAAATAAATCTTAACAACTTACGTTATGCCACGAAATATTAGTTTTAATCATGGTTTAGGACGCATAGATGACGATCAATCTGGAACTTTTTTCATTCAAACCAAGTAATAATTTCAGTGAAAAAAGCAAGTGATAATTAATATACAAATTTAAACAAAATGTATACTTTTCTTTCATTGTTCTGGCAATTCATTTCTTAACAATTGCTGAAATAAATAGAATTGTTATAAAATAAAGATCAATGTAATTCCTAGTACCTTGCGCTGTAACAAAAGTTTTCCGTTACCATCCTGGTTCAGGTTGCATTTCAATCTAACCACACTGTAACAGCCCTCAAACCTAAAATTAAATGTAGTTGGATTTTATAAAGTATTGGTAGTAAGCTAGAGTTTGGTTGAGTATGATCTGGTACGTTTGTTTTGCAAATTCCTGTAACTCAATGTAAATAGACTTTGATTTATGAAAAGAAATTTTGTAAATACCATTTAATATGTTTAAGAACAGAATTGTGCAAGAGAATTGCTTAAATGTTTGTAATTCCAAGTATTAAGGCAAGTTACGATGTCTAAAGGACAATTTACTACAGTTTAAAATGATTTCTGTGAATAATTTTTTGTTTAAGTATCTTTAATTTCCATTTTTGACCATTTTGTAATGATGTTAAATGATTATGTATTAATTCTGTTTGTTTTTAATGCGTCTCAATTGTTTCAGTAATTGTTAATGTTCGAGAAATATCTGGCGGAAGCTGTTGAAGAGTTCTAGAAATTTCGATAGTGCCTATGTAAAGAAATCAGCAGAAGGACAGGAGTAGTTTATACAGATTCACTTTGCGACTGCTAAGGACTGCGTTAGTAGTATTGTATACAATCTCTGGATTGTATGAATGCATGTAAGCTGTATCGTTGATATCGTGTTTGAGAATAAAACACGTCTAAACTGAAATACATTGTGAACTACTTAATTATCGCATTAATTAAACCACGAAGAATCTGTCAACATGGTACACTAAACTGGCCGCCAGAGAAACAATACTTCAATCACAAGCATATTAATACACGTACTGTATCACAATTTGGTGGCAATAATGCATCGCAATGTAAACTAAATAAAAAAATCCTCACGAGTTCTTAGATCTGCCTTTTTTGTTATCCGTGATTCAGACCGATATTGCAAGGGTTGAACGGCTATTAATGCAGTTACATACAGCTGAAACACGTCATCAGTAAAAGCAAAGGAAATTGAAAAAATCTTAACTTTTATCGTCATGCCAGGTAATATTAGATTTAATTGTAGTATAGGTTGTATAGATTGCGATCAGTGGGGAACAGCTATCATTCAAACGAAGTAACAGGACACTTTTGAAAACAATTTAAGTTATTTTAAAAAAATAATTTACTCATGACCTCTGCTTTGAAGCCAAGTGCCGTTTATAGTAATAATCTAATCATTGCTAAACGAAAATTAAAGGTTTTATCTTACATATCTATTGCCAAAGGTTTTAACTAATACTTTTACAACAAACAAATATTAAATAAATATAATCATCTAATAATTATTTGGTTGATTTAAACGGAATACGTACTTTTCTTTCAGTGTTCTGACAGTTACTTTATTTACAGCTAAATAGAACTGTGCATACCTAGAACAACATCTCTGGTAGTAAGTTGTGCAACGAAGGCGAAAAGCGCGACGTCCTAGTGCGACGTCATAGGGTGACGTCACCGCTTGACAGAGCGTGACCAAATAAGCGTTTTATTAAGAACTAGCCACAAACCCCGTCAAAAAATGACGGGTTTAACGGATTAACTGATTTCTTCTTAGTAGTGTACCTAAATATAATTGTAATAAAATAAATCTCAATGTTCTGTAATTTCTCATCCCTTGTGACGTAGCAAAAAGTTTCATTGTCTGTTTGGTCCAGGTTGCATTTCAGCCTAACAACAATCTTCGCCAATATAGCCGGTAGAAAATCAAAACTTAATTCACACGCGAATTAATATTTTCCCTGTATCGCATGTCAATGTCAACATGCATCGATACCAATCATGCATCATGCGATACAAACTTGATCCAAAATCTTCACAGTTTCATACAACTTTCTTATTTTCTATGATGAAGGTCCATGTTTTAACGCCTGAAATAATGACCCCAGTGAAAACGAAGGATGCTAAAAATAAATCTTGAAACCTAAGAAGCTATGTCACGTAATATTAGTTTTAATTATGGTTCAAGTAGCACACATCGCGAACAATTTGGAACTTCTTTCATTCAGACCAAGTAATGAGTTCATTAAAAAAAGCAACTGTTAATTAATATGCCATTCTAGCATTATATTTCTTAGCAATTACTTAAATAAATATAATTGTCATAAAATATAGTTCAGTGCAATTCATAGTGCTTTGCCCTGTAAGAAAAGGTTTTCGTTGCTATTCTGGTCCAGGTTGTATTTCAACTTAACCACGTACTGAACTTGCGATAAATGAAACAATGCTTTAATCACACGCATGGTGATACATTACTTTATCGCATTTTAGTGGTAATAATACATCACGATATTAACTAAAACAAAAATCTTTACGGGTTCTCCATCTTACTATTTTATATTCGTGTTTCAGATAGATACTAACAACTTTGAATGGCTGACACAGTTACATGCGGCTGAAATATGGCATCAGTACAAGCAAAGGAAAATAAAAATAAATCTGAACAACTTACATCATTTCACGTAATATTAGTATGAATGTAGTCTATGTTATGTAGATCTGAAAAGTGTGCAACTACTTTCGTTAAAACAAAGCAATGATGAAAGTAACAGAACACTTAAGAAAACAAAATTAAAATTATTTTTAAAAATTAAATTACTTATGCGCTCTGCTGTCAAGTGCCAGTTCTAATAACAATCTATCCAAATTGCCGCTAACAATGACAAAATATCTGTTATATATCTATGGCCAATGATTTTAACGAATACTTTGACATAAAACGAATCTATTATTAAATAAATCAAATCTACTAATACTTATTATGTCGATTTAAACTCAATACATACTTTTATTTCAGTGTTCTGACAATTCACGGCTTAGTGTAATTCCTCGTGCCTTGCGTTGTAGCAAAAGGCTTCAGTATCCATTAGGGTCCAGGTTGCATTTCAACCTAACTACGTTAACTTCTCGCCAGAAAAACAATACTTCAATCTCACATGAACTGTTTCCCGTTTTAGTGGCAATAATGCATCGCGATATAATTTTGATCAAAAATCTTCAAGGGTTTTTGCACATTTCTTTTTTGTGATTCAGACTGGGAGTAAAACGTATGAATGGTTGACACAATTGCTGGACTCATAGGCTCAGTAATATTAAGCAGTGAAAGCAAAGGAAATTAAAATAAACCTTATGAACTTATATTATGCCACGTATTATTGTTCTAAGTGTAGTGTAGGATTGCACAGTTCCCGGATCAATGTACAACTATTTCCATTCAAACGAATTAATGATTTCAATAATAGGACACAGTTTAAAATATTTTGAAATAAACTAAATTATTCATGCCCTGTGCTGTAACATCAAATGCCACTTGTAATTCTGATCCATACGAAGTAATACTCTAACCAAAATTTTCTCTACATTGATGCAAGAAATACAAATCCTTTATCTTACATTTCTATGAACAAAGAATTTAAGGAATACTTCTACATATCAAAAGAATGTTACGTAAATATAAGCATCTAATGATTGATATGTCGATTTTAGCGCAATACATACTTTTATTTCAGTGTTCTGTGAGTTAATTTATTCATTGATGCTTGGAAATGTTATTAAATAACGCCCATTCCCACAAATAATATCGTAAAGCGTGACGTCATAGTGCAACGTTATAGATTGACGTAATGGTATGACATGACGTCAGCGTGACACTTGTCTATTATACTAATAGATAGATTTTTAGATGTTTACCGTTGTTCAATTCTTTTCCAAAGTTGTCATTAAAACTGTATGTGAAAAATATTATAGATTGTAAAATTCTCTTTAAACAGTTTTAGTATAAATTTCGATGCGTAATAAACCTCTACGAGAATTGAAACACCCCGAAAATAATATACCTCCAATTATTGTATCAAGCTCTTGTGTATTATTGACATTTAAAATTTAGCCAGTGGGTTATTTTAAATGTAGGAATATGAGAATAATTTGTCTGAGGAATTAGGCACAATTTTGTGTGTAGCTAAAATTAGAGAATGTCAGTTTGAAATAAAAAATCGATTTGTCGCATGGAAATTTGTCTCATGGCATATGAGTCGGGCATTAATATCCACCCAGCGAACTACATACCCTGCACCCGACTGCAATTATAAATTCAAGCTGAAACAACACATCCTTTCACTATTCATAATTTAAACCTTTCACTTCTGCTTTGCAAACTAGAGGCATGGTCCATTCCAGAAATTACAGACGCGAGCATCAAAAAGCTGATATACTTCGTCCTGCCACAAGCCCAGAGAGTTCGGCAACACTCAAAGAGACTCCTTTTTTTACTCTTCCCTTTGAGTTCATATTTGCGCCCGGAGGTATTCAGATGTTTGCCAGAGAGACGTATACATATATCGCGCGGAGCGACAGTGGCGAGATCTGTGGGCGGAAGACGGAATTCAGTCGCCCGAACCCCCGCCGTGACCTCATTTCCGGTGGCGCCAGGTCTGGGGGGAAAAAAGGGGGAGGGGATGAAGCTCGTCACGAGACAAGAAATAAACAAACAGAAAATGAAGGCCCGTAACGAGGTTCGGGAAGTCGCGCAGAGATTTTGGAATGTCCTGCTGATATGAAAGGAGTTGGAGGAATCCTGCCAGCGGCGTAGCGCTTTGAGAGATACAGGGCTCGTACTGAGAGGAAAATTCAAAACAGCATCGGAGTTTCGAGATAGTTTACCGGGTAGTTTTGGAGGAAGGAAAGGATCTGAGATATTTCTATCGTTTTATCCTAAACATGATTTTAGGGTTTAATTCCCTAAGTGAAGCGAATGCCTACAACTGAAGTTCTGCTGTCTGCCCGTATGTCTCAGGCTTCTAGCATTTAAATCAAATAAAGTAAAAACTTCAAATTTGTACATGTTATGTGTTTATTTTACCCAAAACAGAGTATTACATTTAAGCTTTGGAATATTATATTCAGGGAGGCAAAAAAAAAAAAAGAACAAAAAAAAAACAACATCAACATCATCATCATTATCATCATCATTATCAACAACAACAACAACAAAAGAGGTAGAAAAAAATTCTGTCTCAGCACGTGTGGTTGTAAGGTTACATAGGGCCGAATTTGAGGAGTTTTTAGTCGTTTTGACTCGTTTTAGAAACATGAGTGCGAGTCGCAAGGTCTGAAAATATTGTTCGAGGAAAAAACTTCAGCTCAAGAACCGTCTGCAATATACAAGTAGATAAGTTGCACCAGATTTGTAAATTTGAAAAAAGAAGTATAAATAGAGATCTGCAGGTTTTCATGTAGCAGTCAGAATGCGTGTAGGGTCAATTCCAAAATATTGTGAAAGATCAGATGGATGTTTTTTATTGAAAGTTATATCATACCTGGATGGTGAAATTCGTGTGTCATTTTGTCGTTTTGGGAAGAAATCACTAAAAGATAGTGAGCTAGTTAAATGGATGAAGTGCGGCCAAATACTGATTTCTTTCATGGAAACGTCTGTTTGAATCTTTGAGAGCTGAGAGTATTGGCTGAGATCCGGAGTTAGCTTTTGTATTTGAATTGTCGACGAATAGTAAAGTAGTGTGGTGTTGAGATCTAGTTAACTTCATCAGTGATTAAATGCGATTCAGTGGATCTTTAATACGGGTTATCACGCCAGATAGGTAGGTCCGTGTAGGAAAGAAAATTCTGGAGGACGCGGATTCAAATCCCCGTCCGGTCAACCAGATATGGGTTTTTTCGTGATTTCCCCAAATTATTCCAGGCGAACAGCGGGATTGTTTTTTCAAATGGCCATGACAGAATCCTCGTCCCCAGTAGTTTCCCGCCTCTAATGATCTGGATGAGGTGTAAACACATAAGTAAAAAAAGGGATGTGGGAGAAAAATGAAGACAGTTAAATGCGGATCTTTATTTACGAATGTTTAAAATGTTAGGTTTCGCTACAGAAATCTATGTTAACTTGTTGAAGATTGCGTAACATGTTTGAAACTAGTAAAAGAGACATGAATGGGTTTAATTAATGTGAAAATTTAGATTTATAAGGAACTTTCATCGTGGAAATAATATTTTGAACCGAACGGCTGTGTCAACAACTGACAGTAAAACTGCTACTGAAGTAAAGAACCATGTATGCGGTGGACTTGTGACTGGGTTTTGTAAATAACAGTAGATGAGGAGGTGGAAAGAATTGACTAGTGTCAAATATAAGAATTCAGATTATTATACAAATTTACTTGGTTGATTTAGGTGGTTTGAACTACCTTCTTTTTCTATAGTTTTTTGGATTTCAGGAATCTTAAACCCTCTAAGTGTTTAATAACTGCAGCTTCCAACGGATAGTGATTATAATTCCTTAAATACACCACGAACTGTAATTAATTCTCAGTTATAAGGGAATAATTTCGTCACATAACGCACCATTCCAGGATAATGTGACTCAGCTTTCCTCTTATCGCCGTAGAGATTATTAGAGACGGGAAAGGACTGGCGACAAGGAACGGGAAGGAATTCCGCTGTAGCCTTCTGAAGGAACCATTACGGCATTCGCCTGGAGTGATTTCGGAAAACCATGGAAAACCCAAATCTGGTTAGCTGGAATAGGGAACCTAAATATACTTCAATTTTTTTTGAAAGTAATGACGTAAGCAACGTGGTCGATTTTAGACCATCTGTCTAAAAAAATAGTTTTTCTCAGGAGCTTGAAATTTATACCGAATGTCGACTTCGTCCTATATTTAAACGACAAATACGAGGCGTATTTTATAAGTAAGTACCGTTTTGTCACACCGTGGCTGCAGCGCTACGGTCGGCGTTCCGCGCATGCGCACTGGGTACCATCTCTTGCCTACGCACTGACGCCATTACAGTCTAATTCTTCCTTGTTTACGTTGTTCACTGAGTGTTTAAGATGCCTCCGATAGTCGTGAGTCCCGCCGACTGTGAAGTACCCGCTGTTATAAGATTTCTAAAGGCCTAAAACCGATCGATATTCACCGTGAGATCTGTGCAGTTTACGGACAAAACATTATGAGTGATGGAATGGTGAGAAAGTGGGTGAGAGCATTTAAAGATGGCCGCACAAATGTGCATGATGAACAACGGAGTGGGCGTCCTTCGGTCGTTAGTGAAAGTTTGGTGCGGAAAGTGGACAATAAGGTGAGAAAAAACAGACGCTTTACGATTTCCTCCTTGTGTGATGGCTTTCCTAATGTTTCTCGTATTGTTTTGTATGGCATTGTGACCGAGCACTTGAATTACCGAAAATTTGGCTCACGTTGGGTACCGAAAATGTTAACGGATGTTCACAAAACCAAACGTTTAGGCAGTGCATTGACTTTCCTTGAGCGGTACCACAACGATGGTGATGATTTGTTAAGCCAAATTGTTACGGGCGATGAGACATGGGTGGCCTACGTCACACCTGAATCAAAGCAACAGTCGATGGAATGGCGGCATTCAGATTCACCCAAAAAAGTGAAGTTCAAGCAAACGATTCCTCCCCGGAAAATCATGTGAACAGTTTTTTGGGACAGAATAGGAGTATTGCTTGTGAAATTTCTGCCTCGTAATGAGACAATCAATGCAGCAGCTTATTGTGAGACATTGAACAATCTGCGCCGTTCAATCTAGAACAAAAGACGTGGCAAGTTGAGCAAGGGCATCGTTTTGCTGCATGACAATGCCCGTCCACATGTGATCAGACCAAAGATCACATCACATCTTTTCGATGGGAAACTCTAGATCATCCTCCGTACAGCCCTGATCTGGTACCCAGTGACTACCATCTGTTCCTGCACTTGAAGAAACACCTGGGCGGTCAGCGTCTTGAAGACGATAACGAAGTCAAAAAAGTTGTGGTTAACAAGTCAGGGGGCAGACTGCTATGAGGAGGGTTTTCAAAAACTGGTACTACGTTATGACAAGTGCCTCAATATTGAAGGGAATTATATAGAAAAGTAGAGTAAGGTACAGGCTTTCGTGTAAAAATAAAATTATTGATATATATTTGCACGTCTTTTTTTAAATTTCAAAACGGTACTTACTTAAAAAACATGCCTCGTACTAAAAATATTTGCTTCTAATATATGAATCAGTGTTTTTTGAATGGGTGTACGTGACCAAAAATAAATTTTCGGAAAACTATAATGGAAAAAAAGTTCCAGAAGCCTTATTAGAAATTTTTGTTCAGTTTTGTATGGTATTTTCATTTGAAATATGTTACCTTAACATGTCCCACTATTTGAAAAACAACCTAAACTTCTTTTTCTCGCAATCATGGAACTTTGAAAATTTCATAAGCACGCCTTTTTTTTTTTTTTTTTTTTTTTTTTTTTTTTTTTTTTTTTTTTTTTTTTTAAAACAAGTTTTGTGGGATGCAATAATCTTTAAAGAGGTATAATTTGCCATTTATTTGTTAGACATCCGTCAAAGTACACACTGAATTAGTAGTAGTTAAATGGAGAATTAATGTATAACTGTGTACTTTGTTACATTGTCTGTATTAGGCGGACTTATGTTCATAAAAAGTATTTTTATTTTTCTTGACTTTCGATCTCTTCTTCGACCCCGCTGTCTGGAGTAGCGCCAGTGGTTGGCCAGGGAAATATCTCCTCATAATACATGACATAATCATGTGGAATCTAGTTCTTCAGTTTGTTTAAGTCTTTTAACTGAAAGAAATGCTCACACAGAAGCATTTACAAAAGAAAATGATATCGCTATTGTCAAAACAAAAAACAAAAAAAATTGTGGACGAGGTCGATTACGCCCTTTTAAAAAAATCTGATTCGTATTTTGTAAGTTCCGAACAAAATAAACAAACGTTTTTATTCTGATGATATACAACAGTACAGACATTCATTTGGCTTACTTAATTTGCATTAAAATTACTTCGATAGCAATAACGGGACAGTGACAGCTCAAGTGGTTATTTTCAATCTATTTTAACTTGTTTCAATTTGTTATTTCATTTAAATTTCTTTTAACAAGCTTTCAGTAATCGTTTAGAATCACCTTTTGTATAGTTTAAGCCAGTATAAGTAATTAATTATATAATTATTATTTAACAAGTTAACAATGTTCTATAGTTTAGTTTCTGCGAAGGCTCCATTTTGTTACATATACCGCTGTGGGCGTCAATAGTTGCTGAGTTTCTTTAATTTTTTTTTTTTAATTTGCTGTTTATTTTTCTATAACAATAAATCACTACTGAGTTCAGAATATATTTTCTAATTATTGTCAATTAACGTACTATATAGTATTTTAGAATTGTCGAGAAGACTTTACGGCCAGAAATATTTCTCTTAAGTCTCTTGTTAACAGTTTAGCTTCCAAACTTTTCAGAGGCCTTGAAAGACGAACAATAATTAACAGTGAAGCACTTCAACAAATTGCACAAGATTTCAGGCATGAGGAAAGGAAACATTTTTGTCAGTAGTAATAATAATAATAATTCCGTTTGGTCGTAATGACCTGGTGACAGAGTTTCTATTAACTTCGCATTCCGACCCTGTCGTAGCCGACTTAACCTAACCCAGCAATCTTGCGGGGAACAGGGGGCCTACAGTTTAACGTGGAATCCTAACCACGAAGGCTTTCTGGAGTACTTCACGGTACACAACAAGCTGTGCCAGAGGTGAAGGTCGGATTAAGGGCCTATGAAAATACCCGCCGAGACAGGGAATCGAATCGGGGACCTGTTGACCTCCAGTCAGACGCCTTAACCCTTTTTTTCCACTTTAATCTTTATTGAGAAAAAAATATTTCGAGCCACCAGACCACTCTTTTGTCGGTAATTTAATCAGGGATTGGAATAAATTATCAAGGGAAAAGATGAATAATTTATGAAAGAAGTGGAAAAATTTTGAAATTAAAATTCGTTAAGGGCAAAAGAAGATCGGTTCCGGAATTTACATTCAAAGGATTAAAGATAATAAGAAGCAGGAGGTAAATAGGTTACTAGGGAAATTGCCACCAGAACGTGAGCTCAATTACTATTAAAAGTAAGTAAAATACGTAAATGTCGATTCAACCTAAATCAGCAGATAATTCCAATTTCTTGGTTAAAGCTAAAGTTTCACTGTAGTATTGTTATTTCTCTCTCCAAGTTCTGAATGGATTTTTTTAATTTTTTAAAAAATGAAATTTACTTTAGGATAACTTTAACCGCATTTTGGGTTAGTGATGTGATACTTTCTATGCTTTCATACATATACTTCTTTAGCAGTTATGTCACACTTCCAACTCTCTGTTTCGCGAAACGTTGGATAGATTATTGTGAGATAGTTGAGGAGAAAATTTTGTGACTAGTGATACTCAGTTTGGTTTTTAATTTTAGACGTTAAACTAAAAATTTTCACGAAAATCATTTAACGTCTCCACGTCGGCGAATTATCTACATGTGCGGTGTTAATGAAGTAGTCATCAAGTTTAGTGATCACGAGAAATATGTATACTCTGACGTGAAAGCTGCTAAGAGAGACCAGTAGTTATTTTGGAAATAAATAATAAGGTAAATAAGTGTAATCTTTTTATTTGCTACGCATTCCGCCTCAGTCGTGGCTTCCCAATAAGCAGTTAACAGTAGGAAAACTGTTTTTCTTTGCACCTTGTAATGTCCATCTTATGCGGTCATTAATTTTTCGTCGCCTCTCCATGTATTTGTGAGACATTTCGCGCAGCCGTTTTGTGAGACGGCGGAGGGTGGAAATTCTGTCTGGCGTCATGTTGTCGGCTGGACTGCTTTGTTTGACGCAGGTGCAGATGGCGCCCCCGAAGACTGGAGGAGTGCGAGTGGACATGTGGTAGCGAGACATTTTGGGACGAGACCCCGGATAGTACGCATGTATGTGTGGATGCGCACTCCAAATACATGGAAGCTGCGATTTGTCACGACATCGTTTGTCGTGGTATTTTCTTCATGTGCCTCCACGAGTGAATCCACCTCAGTTTATAGATAGATAGATATGTTCACTTTGATCCCATGTGAGAATAATCTCGGGGATGTGGAACAGTACATACACTTATTTTCAATGTCAATATTACTATATAATTGATAATATTATTATATATTGACAAGTTAGCTACAACCCATTAGTATAACCAATATCTCCTGTATTCTACACATACAATCCGAGTTAATTAATATTTATTATGTGGAACAGTGTATACACTTGTTACCAGCATCTAATAACCAGTTATTTTCTTATCAACCATACCATGATATGTTTCGCTGTAATTTGCGACTACATATTATATCATATTAGTTGCTATTTATGTGAAACAGTACACACACCTATTAGCAATATCAATTGTGGATGGTGTTAAAAGTGTTCCTTCATCGTGAATGAAACCTCAAGACTGCCAATGCCGACAGCTTCCTGCAGTAACTATAAGTGACAATTTTATATGAACATTTTTTACCCAGTATACGCCAAAACTTACGGAGTTTTCTTTCTCTTCCTAGCTGGGAACATTTTGTTTATTGTCTGTTTGCTTCCGTTTCATTTTCTTTGCTGGCTGAGTTTAATCTTTTATGTAATGTTAAGTAAACATGTTTTTTTCAGTGATAATATTTCTAAATTAATTATTTCTTTAAATTCTGCATTCGAGTTTCCTCTTTGTAATTAGCGTGTGTAAACTCAATTTACACCCTATTAATGCAAACCAAAATTATTAAGAACACATTTTTAACAAATGAATTTTTCCATCTCATGCACAGAGAATGTGAATGTTTAAGGTCTTAAAGAAGCGAGACATTTCAACCTTTACTAGATCCTTTAAATAATGTGACTTTCGTTATTAATATGCACTGGTTAGTGACCATTAAAATCTTGAACCCACTTCTATAAAAGCCGTTGTGCCTGGCAAATGGAAGTTACCTCCATAACTCGGGAAGCTTCGGTGAGTCCGATGATGCCCGAAGTGTTAGTTACACTGGCCGCCACCACAGCGCTGCTCGGCTACAGGGTTTTATTTTAATCTGCCGTGGAAGTACCTTCACAACTAGAAGTAGTAAAAAAGATAAAGGGCACAGATAAAAATTTATAATGTGAGGTAGAGATATAAAAAATTATAATTCGTCGTTCATTTCCTCGCTGTGAGCCTAGCTGAGTCATTGTGTGTCGTGTGTACCTCTCACAGCTTGCTGTTGACACAACTGCACATAGAAAAGGTAGGAAGGTTGTTTTTTTTTTTTTATC
Source organism: Vandiemenella viatica (assembly GCA_031002005.1). Classification (NCBI taxonomy): domain Eukaryota; kingdom Metazoa; phylum Arthropoda; class Insecta; order Orthoptera; family Morabidae; genus Vandiemenella; species Vandiemenella viatica. The sequence goes on from CM061918.1 coordinate 76,441,451, forward strand.
ACAGACTATTCCTATTTTAAAGGTAAAAAATTTCAGTAACTCCGAGATATAATCAGAGAAAGTTATTAATTAAAAAGGTTCTGGTGGCTCAGTGCCTAGCGCTTGCTCTCAAAACAGTTCGCTGCTCCTGCCCCGGGCACAAATCCCGGCAGGCGCGGGAATTTTGAGAGTTGTGTTTAATCATATGAGCTATGCCAGGACGCTCCGTGGTTCGGATTCCACGTTAAACTGTAGGTCCCAGAGGAAAGGAAATGGCCGTCCTACCTCTGACACAATGGCTTAGTATGCCTCCTTCTGGAGGATCCAACCAACCTTCGGGTTGTGGACTAAGTTAGTGAATGGTGTGTTTTTTAACACACTACTTTTCTTTGACACTTTTCTAGAACATACAAGCTTTGGTCATGTCTGTGACCTTCACTTCTGCTGGGCATTTTAAAAACTGACCCGTAATAAGTGTGTCTAACCTGGAAGTTCTCTTGTATCATTTCGAAGTTTCCTTTTTTTTATCGCAACGGTGTTTTTTTTTTGTATTTTTAGTATCACCAGTCTTTCGATTGGTTTGATGCAGTCCTCCCATCGCTTCCTATCTTGCGCTAACCTCTTCATCTCAACATTCCCCTTACACCCTACGTCCTCAATAATTTGCTTCATGTATTCTAATCTCTGTCTTGCTCTACAGTTCTTACCTTTAACTATTCACTCGAGTAACAGATTAATCAATACCGCATGTCTCAAAACATGACTTACCATCCTGTCTCTTCTTTCTTTTGCGTCTTCCACAAACTTCTTTCCTCACCCACCATTTCCAAAACTTGTTCATTTCGTACTTTATCTGTCCACCTAATTTTCAACATCCTTCTATAACACCACATTTCAAATGCTTCGATTTTCCTTCTTTGAGGTATTCCTAAAGTCCATGCTTCGATTCCATAAAGTGCTGTGCTCCACACGTAGAGTTTTAAAAGCTTTTTTCTAATTAATATTTAAAGCTAATCTATTTCTCTTTTCCATTGAAGCTCTTTTGGATAGTGCTATTCTGATTTTAACACAATACCCTCTTCGGCCATCAGTTTATTTTTACTTCCCAAGTGGCAGAATTCACTTAATTCTTCTATTGAATCCGATTATATTTTTATATTTAACTTACTGTTAATGGTATCATTTCTGCTACATTACATTTGTCTCCCTTTGCTTTACATTTATTCCAAACTCTTTCTTCAGTACTTTGTTCATGCCATTCAGTAACTTCTCAATATCTTCAGCCCTCTCTGCTGACAAGACAATGTCATCAGTAGTGTTCCTTCTGCCTTCTTTTTGAGCTAAAATGCTGAATTAAACACTGATTCAAAGTTTGTGATTGTATTTAAACGTATTTTGTATAGCATAAAAATGCATTTTCAGAGAATTTTCCTAGTTTTGGTCATATTTCGATAATATTTTTGGTCATATGGCCATATTCTGAGGAAAAATCCGGTAGTTTTTTTTAATAGTACCGGGAATTCACTAGATATAGATGAGAAGAAATTAAGATAATTATTCACAGAACTGTACTTCTGCTATACAGGAAGGGAAAAAAAACTAATTTTCACTGTGGTCAGAATTGGCCAGTAAAGAATTAAAATTATTTATTATCGTCACTCTCTAAACGTAATGTTCCGCCCGCATTTTAATCTCGACAAAGCAACAGAAGCATGCCTGTGTCGATCCGCGTCAATCAATGTCTCAATGAAATATTCTCGGTCATCTTTACATCTGCAGTAGATCAGTGAATAGACCTACCGCCACACCGAAAATAAAATTTTCTGAAAGTGGAACTTACGAAAGGGAATTTAGAGAGGAGTATTTTAGTACAGATGAAAGAGTTCTATTCTGTAAGTTATCTGAAATTTAGGTGGCTTCAACAAAGCGATTTAATATTTAATTTCCCAATGGTGCAGCGAGTGCACGGAAGCAAATTATACTGTCTACATGAAAGCGACACTACTAGAAAAAATAAATGATGTATAGTAAATTTAAATGATTGGTCATATTTTGTCATTTTGGGTCATATTTACCCATTATATATTTTGCCTGCATGTTTCTCTACTTTTTTGGTCATAAAGATCGTAACCCTAGTCATCAGCAAATTGTAGCTTATTGATTTTTTCTCCTTGGTCACTTATGCCCATACAAATTTCTCTTTCACTTCCTTTATTGCTTCCTTGTTCTTAATATAACCCCCATAAACAATCTTAGTGTAACACAGAGGATACACAAAGTCAGATCAAAGCATTAAACTATTAAGTATAATCTTTCGCATTGTTATTCCAGATTACCGCGCATCTGACCTAAGCGGTCAGCCTACTAGAAGGATTATAAATAAACAATAGCGTGCGTGTAACCGCGAACCCTAATGGACGGGGCCTCCCTCGCGGTGTCGCTCTAATCAGCCGCACTAATGAGTTCCTACTGTCACGTGGGAGCGGATTGGCCAGTTAATCAGCGCTGAGATCCCTCCACTGACACAGGTAATTTCCTCCACACGAGTCGGTTTCTCAAATCGCAGCCATCCACCTGTAATCTCTTACCGATAGTGGCAGCTCCACACTGACAAAGGCCGTGATATCGACCAGTAGTTGGCTTTACCAAGTCAACAGTCCGACAGGTATGTTCTCAGATTTGTTATCAAAGAATTATACTCTTATCACCGCAACACTCTCATCTGTAAAAAAAATTCTAATTAAAAGAAAAAAAAATCAGGAGCTGAATAAACAGGAATGAAAATCTACAAGGATAAAGAAAATATGTAGTAACAAAATAAAATTCTAAACATACAGGAAAAAAAGAAAAGAATAATTTGAATGTGGGTTATGCTACGATTTGCTGTTGACATTGTCCTGTTAGCAGAGCAGAGATGTTACTGAATTTGCTGTATAAATTACTGAAAGAAGATTCTGAACTAAATATAAACCAAAAGCAAGGCAAAATTGCTGAAATGCAGTAGAAATGTTAGCAGTAATGGTGGATTAAACATAAAAATAGGATGTGTCAGTATTTACTGGACAGAAAAACCAAGGGAGCCTAGCTCACTGAGATGGAAAGAGATATACAAGAAATTCGAATCGAAGAGCGTGATTTCCTCTACAGGAAACTCGAAATACACCGGTATTTCCGAGAGAAAAGCCGACGTTAAGAACAGGCATGGCGTGGACTGCAACAAGGACGCAACAACACTGCAAAACGAATGAGAGAATATTGGAAAAATTTTAAAGCCCAAGGAAAAAAACAGTCAAAATAACGTGGAATCCTTGCTGGCCGAAAATAATAAATAAAAATAGAATAAAATATACAATATTTTTTCCGGTTTGAAACTAAAAAAAGAACGAAAATGGCTGTTTTGACACGTTACAGAGATTATTGTTTGTCTGTAGCTTTACCATTCTTTTAGGAGGTTCTGTTCGGGAATAGACTGGCAAAATGTAAAACTTTCAATGTGTTGATCTAACAAACGGAAATGTTGTTTGGCAAAATGGCCTCTCCGCTGTACGAGGTGCGTCGAGTCTTTGCCCTACCCCTGCAGGTGTGAGTGTATGTGACCTGCAGTACAGAGATTTCTGTATTGTGGTTTGCTAAAAGTATTTCTTTAAATTTCATCTAGACCAGTGGTCCGCAACCAGTGTGCCGCGAGAAGGTGAAAGGTGTGCCGCGAAATTTTACCCATTATAAGGAATTAATTGTCAAGTTTTTTATCATTTATATTTTAGTTTCATGTTCCACCAATTGTTACGTTTTATCGTATTCTAAAAAATTAAATGTTATTTATTTACTCACAGTTGCTGTTAGTTTTGTTTATTCATTTTTGAATTCTGTTCCTCGTCTCTACTGCTGCACTTTGAGGTCCTGTTATATTTACCGCATGAACGTGTATGTGCTTTTTTCTCATTCTAAACTCCTTGGATAAGCAGGACTTTCCAAGCCTTATATTATTTTATTACGTTGTCGGTACTTCTCCAACAATACTTTGTTTCTGTACAGTTGCACTGACGCATTGTTAGACATCACTGTAAAAACAAACGGCATGGTATATGTGTCTTCTTTGAAGTGTACAAATCCCGCTTCTTACAATTACTCAAGTTCCACCATAGCTGTGCTCTGAAGTGGTCCGAAAACTATGTTAGTAATTGGTCTTGATATTTTCTACTACAATTAGCAGACTTATGTTATTTCTTCAAGATGGACAAATTCCTTGAACTGAGTGTTCCGTCAATGAGTGCAACTAGTGAAAGCGTTGAGCCAGAAAGAAAAAAAGAAAAGTTGATGCAGCGGAAAGATAGTGATAATTACTTATCCTATGTTGTTTTTTTTTTTTTTTTTTTGATGTGGTGAAGTAACATATTCAATTCCCGAGCGTATCGTTTGTGGCGAAAAACTCAGAACTGCTGCTATGGTTCCCAGTAAATTGAAACGACATTTTTCAACAAAACATTCTTCTCTGTCAAGTAAAAATGTCAATTATTTTCTTCGGTTGTTGGAAAATAAGTAAAAAAACAAAGAACGTTCATGACCGCTATAGAACGTGTTTCGGAAGAAGTACAGGAAGCAAGTTATAAGGCAGCCGAACTTATCGTAAAGACAAAGAAACCATATACAGTAATTGAAACGCTGTTATAACCTGTTTGTAAAGAGATGGTAAGAATAGTTCTGGGTATAGAATTTGCTAGTGAAATTTCAAAAATTCCTTTTTTACTCTGACACCATCAATCGCCGAGTTACCTAAATGTCTCGTGATACTGAAGACGATACGAATGAGAAAAGCAAGAGTAGTCAGAAGTTCTCATTTCAGATCGACAAGTCCACAGATATTAGATGCCATGCACAACTTCTGCAGGTTTCGATGTAGATATAATTGTAAGTTCTTTTGCAAACAACTTCCAGAGAAAACTACTGGTGAAGAAATATTTCGTTTGACTGATGAATATTTGCTCCTTAATGAATTAACATGGAAGGATTGCGTTAATGTTTGTACAGATGGAACGGCTGATATAATTGGCCCAGTGAAAAGATCTGCAGCTAAAGTGCTTGAAGTAAATCCCAACCTACGATGTGATCATTTTCTCATTTACCGCGAAGCCATTCTTGCTAAGTCTCTGCCACCTTCTCTGAAAGATATGCTGGACGAATTATTAGAAGTCCTGAACTTCATAAAATCGCGGCCGCTAAATTCGCGACTTTTTTCCGTTTTATGTCAGGAAATAGTTTCAGAACACACTACACTCCTGCTACATACAGAAGTACGCTGGCTGTCACGAGGGAAGGTGTTAACGCGAATATTTGTACTTAGAGAAGAGGTCCAGGCATTTAGACTGTTGAAAGACAAGTACGCCGATTGATTCGCAAATGGTGGATGGGTATGTAAGTTAGCATATTTTTCCTACATTTTCGTACACTTGAATGAGCTGAACATCAAAATGCAAGGTGAGGACGAAAATTTTCTCATTAGTATGGATAAGATTAAAGGATTTGTGATTAAGCTGGATTTGTGATTACAGAGAATATGAATTGGGTCGTGTGAGATGGTCCAGACTGTATGGTCACTTGATGACTGTAATAAAATTGTGATGGACATAGTTATAGAACATTTAGAACCCCTGCTGCAGAGATGCAAAAAGTTTTTTGAAGAATGTGTTGAAGATTTCAATTGGGTTCGTGATCCATTCGTTGCAAAATTGAAACAACTTCCAATTAATATTCAAGAGGGACTCACAGATTTAAAAGCTGACAGAACTTAGAAACTCTTTTAGATACATTTTGGTAAACAAAAATATCCGGATATGTCAGACGTGGCAGTAAAAGTGTTATTGCCATTTCCAACTACATATTTATGTGAATTGGGCTTCCCGACATTGACTGAGATTGAAACATTCAATAGGGAAAGACTCAAATCCGTCGATGAAGAAATTTCTCCATGGATCAGCCACCTGTGTGCAGTTAAGCAGGCACAAGTGTCAATTGAAGGTATGTGTACAATTATTTACTTTAATAGTAACATAAAACTGGCGTCCGACCTGTAGGTGTGCCGCGCGATTTATGGATACCCTTGTGGTGTGCCGCGAGTGGGAAAAGGTTGCGGACCACTGATCTAGACATTATTTATCTAGTACATTATTTAGTGAACACTTCCTCACGGTGGTTTTCCTACGAGTCTAAACAGAATCGACTGCACAACTGGAATTTTTAAAGCTACCTGCATTTAATTAAATCCAGTGAATTGCTGGCGGAACCTTTGATCCCCTAACAGCTAACCCCTTAACAAGAATCGGTGTAGAAAACGACGCAGATAACTATTCGAAAGTGCTGTTAAGTAAACATGTAAATTAAAGAAATAAATTTATTTGCTTGTTAGAATTTGTCAACCAAATAATACGTTAGCCATTTGCGTTCAAGTTATTAGTTCGGATAACTTGTCTCCTACAAAAAACGTCTCGTTATGAAGACTTTATATTTTGTTATGATGTAATGATATACTGTGGACAGCCATCTCTCTTCGCTTAGGTGATAATTAGCAGTAAAATCACTGTTGTTGCCTCATTTTATTTTAAAACGTTTTCGGTACAATAAAGAACATTCATGGCGCCTGATTTCTCTGGAGCTATTGCTTAGAAGCTGTACCTGCTTTCTGTTTACTGAATTCTTTTTACCCGTTTTCAGAACAGCAAACATCAGCCCTCCAACATATACCGGAGCAGTGCAAGTTTTATTTGCTTTTTTTCGGAGGTATTATTCGTGTGCAGTATTCCTAATGTAATATTTACTAGAGATGAAACAGATAACCGGCAACTATCCGGTATCGGGCCTATCCGGCCAATATTTACTATCCGGCCGGATACCGGATAGTAGGTCAATATCCGGCGGGTATCTGATTCTCAATCAATTACAAAACTTTCATAAAATTTTATTTAAATTCACAAATGATAAGTATGTAATAAGTCTAAACGCAAATAAAAACACTGTCTTCAAATCAAAATACCGTTTACTATTGTTTTTAACATAAAACATTAATTATTGCAAAGAATGAACAATTTCTCTGTAATAAGAGGTAATAACCTGTTTTGCTCGTCCTCGTAAATAAGGCCAGGTTCAAAGATAAGTCTTTCGCAATATAAACCACTGCAAGGCACTGAAAAATAAATTCTAGCAAATTTTGTCAAATTTGGATTCTATGTCGCATTCCTTGACCACCAAATTATATGGGTCACGCTTCCGATCAATTAGAGATTATTTTAAATAAAAGTCAATCTCACTAGCAATCACCTTTTTTTCATTGATATTGGTTATCTCGCTAAAACAGTTCCAAAACGTGTCGTGAGCTTCGTTAGTCACAGTTGATTCTGTCTCGTCCCTTCTACACTGCTTTTTACAGCCGTTGACGATGAACTGCTACTGGTTGATGATTCTCTCAAGAAATGTTTATACATTCCAGTAGAATTATCTGACGACCTTCGAAAACTCCAATAGTTTTTCTGGAAAAGTTGCAATCAAGTAGTTTGAACCGAAACGACTTTTTAATTCAGTTTTTTTTTAAAGAGGATCTCATCATTATCTAACAATTCTGATACAGTCAACTGCTTTTGTTTCAATGTCAAAGGCGAACTTGTTCCGGCATGTCTAAAGGCAGTATAGGCACGGTAGCTGCTGTAGCTTTCCTAATTTCATAAAAATTTACTGGAGTTTTCATTTTCAAGTGGTTTGTTATGGCAGAGCTATCTATCGGAAGAAAGAAAAAAGTACGTCATTTTGTTTTCTTCGTGTTCACAAAGAGAAAAACTAAATGATTCAAACTTCGCCACAAAACGTATTTGACGAAAATTAATTCAAAATCATAAACTTATTGTCATTATTTATATCAAAATATTCCCAAATAGACGATCCATTCTTTACTGACAACATTTTTATTTTTTATAATCTGAAATAGCAACGTTCAGCCGGAGATTCGGCAGCCGAATATCCGGCTATTCGGCTTGAAGGATCGTCGGATGACCGGTATCCGGCGAAACAACTATCCGTTTCATATATAATATTTACGAAAGAATTAACCAAACTTCATGGTTCGATTTTTTCATCAAGCTATGTTTATACAAAGCACTGCCGCGAATATACAGTTTGTTAACTGATTTGCAAACCACTTTAATTCTTTGAGACTCTCTAAAATCAGCAGAACCTTTTGTTAAAAACTTCAAAAAACTATCATCATCTCAATCTCGAAATTTCTACGACTACGATTCGTGCCGTGTCTAAACTGTATAGCAGCAGTTCGATCCCTCCTTAATGATGAATGATTCAAGTTGCGAGCGAAATCGTAGGTACTGTTCAGCCTCCTGTTTGAAGAAAGTCTATTCTGAGTAATTTTGCTTACTCGGTAGAAGCAATAAAAAAAGGTGAATCGAAGAGTGTAACTTCGATGTTGCGTGAGTTAATACAAGAAAATTCAACTGGCATTAAAAATAAACAATTTTTTTCATTTAAAAACTTACATTCAGATTATACAAGTTTCATAGCTGGATCAACATGTAAACCAATAAATGCTATTCTCTCTTTAAATAATAATCCAACAGTTCATCATTTGTCTGGCTGGTCTTATTAGAGTTACCTCACTCAGTTCTATACACGTAATCTTTCTTTTTCGCACCTCCAAAGATTGTCCTTCATCAAAGTTGGTACTGTCAACCTTAATATTTGGCTCCACAGACTTCGCTTAACTGTCTTAAACTCAAAGGTGAAAACAGCTGCACAAGAATTGTCCGCGTTCAGTTTAAATACCCGCCAGATATAAGGTGCTACCTTAAATAACCCACAGTTGAAGACTGTGAACAACTGCAGGGTGACCTGGATAGAATATCTAAATGGGTTGGTCAGCATGGAATGAAGATAAATGCCAAGAAAAATCAGCTTATTAAGTACACAGACAAAAAACAAAAGGTTAATTACTATTATGGGGTTGAAGTGTAAATATCTTGGCATAACGTTTTATAACAAACTCAACTGGGCAGAGTACGTTGGGCAGGTTGTAGGAAAAGGTTAAAAAATCCTTAATTTACCGGAGAGGGTAATTAGAGGATGTACCAGAGAAGTTAGGGAATTGGGTTACAAAACTTTGGTCAGACTATTGGTTGAATATGGTGGTATAGTTTGGGACCCACTCGTATTGGTTATTAAATACAGGAGTTGGAAGGAGTGCAAAGAAGAGCAGCTTATTTCAGGACACAGTCAGTAACGGATATGATAAGGGAGCTGGATTGGGACTCATTAGAAGAAAGGGGGAGGGTGAATAGAGTGCTGGGAATGTATTAGAAATTCATTTATCTATACATTTGTGCTGACTAATAACTTAACTACTGCTAAAGAGACTGCGTAAAAAGACCTGAAGTCAAGTATGAACGTTAGACCATTTTTTGGTGCTCCAACCTGTGAGCTATCCTGATATTGGTCGCCAAATGTAAGCTACCAATTATCCTGGAAATGGTCAGCCAATTGTGATCTAACCACTCCATCAGAGAATGACGGCGTGTTATTTAGATGAAACGGCCCAATTCTCCTCTCTCAACACATGCAAGCTGTTAGCTCGGATAGTTTTAATTACGGTTTTCTAGCATATAACCACCAAACAAATTGAGAGATATTATGACATAATCTGGAAATGAAAAACTCACTGTTCTGTTCGAAATACCACTACATTTCATTAATATCGTTCCTTGGATCCACTTTTAAACACTTATGTTACATTCAAACACATTTCACACGCTATTTTACCTTGTGTACAAAGAGCATGAACTCTTGGCATACAACCTTCTCCAAGTGGCGGAACACACACACTGTCCGCACTCTGCCATGCCACAATGCAGGCGCCCAGTCAACAATTGAGGTTCGCCCAGCAGTGCCGGTTAACATCAAAGATTGTTACTTAAATATAGCAACACTATGCTACCCGGATTACTAAACAAACTACAATCTGTTAAAACCGAATAATAATACAAATTAAGTTACAAACATTAATACAATTATTCAGAATGCTTATAATTAAAAAAATGAAACATAATCCAATATTATTATTATTAATACTAGTAAATTAATAAAAATGATTGGGGATTAGTGATAAGTTACCAAATCTGTCCGCCTGTGACAGTCTTATTACTGCTGCCAGTCAAATTAGAAATTTGTGCTACTGCACTATTTTGCTTTTACTATCCTAAACATGAAGAAAATGATCTGCATGAAGTAATTGTTGGTGGTTTAAGGAGAGATGGGATTATGGGGAGGAGGAAGTTATGGGATTTAAGGGGAGTTTGATGGGGAGTTTGATGGAGGAGCCAGTGGGGGAGATTAATGGTGATCAGATAATGGGAGAAGGTTGATGGTCGTGTTTTAATGGGGGGAGGGGATTGAATTAAAACTTTTTTTGACATATTGATTACTATAAAATGATAGCTGACAACTCGTCGACAAATTTTTAGACAAAAAACCATAAATCAACCTAGATTTGAAAAATCACTGATACGAAAATTCTTTCCTAATTAACAATTTAGTCTCCTGAAGATAACAGGAAAACTACATTGGTTGCTGTGTAGTTTATGGTTATCGAAAAACTACTGGATAACTTTAGCACATTCGATTCTTCATCAAATAATTTAATTATATATGCCATTCAACAGATAATATATATCTATAAATCATGAAAAGAGATTTCTCGAAAATTTTCAAACAGCCACTGTAATGTTTCTTAAACCTATAATACAATAGAGTGAAATGAATAATGAAATAGATTTCATAACGTTTGTACAAAATAACTGAATTAATATATTTTATATTTCAATCCTGTGAAAAACTAATTTTCGTAGTTTTGCTTGTCGAATTGTGATGCAAGAATTGGAGTTGACCAAATCCCTGATAAATTTCTGAATATTTAGTTTTATCGGCTTGCGGGTTCTGTTTGGTGGCGTATTTTCTGTTAGGGTATTCAAGCGAGAGTTATCACGTGGCTTTACGTTTGTTAGTGACTGCTGACCTTTCTGAGAGGCGACGCAAAATCCGTAGGCAAACTCGCCGAACAGGAGGGGGCTGCATGTAAACAGTCAGCGGTCCGGAACACACGATCACCAACACGCGGATAAAACACTCTTTGGTTGTTCCTCAGCGCGTGAAAACGAATGCGCCCCACAAAACTCGCTTTCTGCAAGAGGCAACGACACGGAGTCGGTCAACTCGAATTAGTTTGAATTTAGCGCCCATTACAAGAAACAATACCGTGCCCCGGGTACTCCCGTTCCTTCTCACAAGTACTTTACGAGCTCTAATGAACCAGAAGTTGACGAGATGTAAATCCATAATCAAAACAAAAAAAGTCTATCGTGATTAGACCTACAGGTATTGTAGTTATAGCGATTTAAATTGACCTGAAATATGAACCAGGGAGCGTTCTGAAGTATTACATGTGAACGATGTAAAGCCAGAAAAATTCCTGGAGGCATCGGATTTAAACCAAGGCCTGCACATTAACGACTGAGGCCGCGTTTACACAATGCGAGTTGACCGGAACGACAGTTGTCCGAACCGTCGGTGGTGGAGGTAAGAGAGTTGACTAGCATGCTAGTATTTTTTTTTTTTTGCTTGGGATTTACGCCTCGTCGACAGCGTGGTCATTAGAGGCGGGATGGGATGGGGGACAAGGAACGGGAAGGAATTCGGCCATGGCCTTTTGAAGGATGCATCCCGGCATTTGCCTGGAGTGATTTGGGAAACGATGGAAAAACCCAAATGTGGATGCCCGGACGGGGATTCGAACCGGCGTCCTCCCGAATGCGAGGCCAGAATGCTAACCCTTCACCCACTACGCTCGGTAGCATGCTAATAATAATTAGAAGACAGTCCACTGTCCACTGTAAGGACAGTTCTCTACTCCTACCCTGTGATCTCGTTGAAAACAGTATGTCTATATTACAGGAAGGAATTGACATAGTAGCTAACTGGTTGATTATAATGTTGAATGATATAAAGAATAACAAAACAAAATGGTTAATTGGTTAAAAGAGTGAATGTTAAAAAGAAATGCTTTAAATGCCTCACCGCCTTTTTTAAAAAAAAATAAAGTTGCAAGTGAAAATGTAGAGTTACATCATTTAAGACTAACTATATCTCAATTTGAAGAGCTGTTGTCAAATATTTTTGCCTATATATAAAAAATGACACCGTTATGAAGCAATTTTTTGATAGCAGAGTCTCTAAAATCTTTGTTCTTATAATTTTTATTTCTTAAAATTCCATGCTATTTCCTCACTTTCATGCAGTTCTAAAGATTTTGATGCCTCTGCTTCACTCCGCTTACGCGACTTGTTAGTTGTCGCCATCTTGTTTGTTGAACTCGCACGCCAAAAGTTGGTCGTGAACCGAGTCCACTATCCTCAGTCAACTGTCTGTCTTGTACCTGTTCACACGAGGAGAGTCGACTATCCAGTGCTGCGCACGCACCAAGACAGTACACTCATTCCAGTCAACTCGCACCGTGTAACCGGGGCCTGAGGTACTTGATCGCTAATGCTTTTACCTGTGTTCCTGTTATAAGGCAATGGTTCATGTTATTTCTGAGACTACCGAAACTTGTGTCATTGTGCGTGATCATGGATTTCAGTTGAGCGACGTAATACCTAGTACCTGACAGTGAAAAATGCATTCAATTCGATTCGAACCATTGTGGTCACATTTTTCAACGGCAGCAAAGAATATGTTGCCATGAATGTCGTGTTTTAACACTGCGCAAAGAAAATTTCGATATTTCAACATTCAAAGTTCCTCCGCATTTCTACAATTTTCAATTTTGGACGTTCACATTGTGCTGAGTAGCCCTCAGACGCATTTATATAGGCCACGGCTAGGGACGTCACTGTTGCTGCACGCTCAAGAGATGGGGCAGCGTGGAAGAGTCTTTGCGTTAGCAGACTTCCGCCCGCAACATACCCTCCCACCTGTTAGGAGCGCCGAAGGTTTCGTGAGTCTGTCTGTTTGAATGTGCGGCCAATGAGTGATAGTCGCACGACCCACGCCGCTAACGCATGTGTCTCAGATGTTCCATGTCGGGGCCCACATGAGTGATAACGAGGAACTTCTGCCTCCGCAAAGACCTTGCGGTGAGGACTATGAGATGGGGCTTGCCGGCCGACCACAGCGGGGTGACGACGTGGGCCACCAGCCGCTGCCGGCACTAGGTGCTTCGCAAGTCGCACACCAGACACCTCGCCAGGAATGGGACGACTCCGCATGCAGCGCGAGTGTTCGTGTTCGTGCAGAGGCGGTTCTACCCCACCTTTCCGGCCGGTTGTGTTGAAGCACTGGGGAGCTTCGATTTCCACGTGCCCGCCACGCTTTCCGAAACCGGTCGATCCAGGACGCTGCACTCAACTGCCGCCTCACGCTGGTAATGTACACTTGGTGATATCGCGACCACTGTGATTCGAGTGTCCCACCCAGAATGCGCTCTGAGCCTAGCAACAAAGGGAAATTTCAGACGGCCTCCGCAATATTATGTTCCTTGCGGTGCCCTGTTGCGAGAGCTCTCACGCTCTCGCCAATATTTTGTGTTAGTTAGTCGTAGCATATATTTGACTGAGAACAATAGCGTTAATACAACTAGTGTACGCTACTTTTTGACCTTGCACCGGTTATATTTAAGCGTTTCTCAGTTTGTTTGTATGTACTAATTATGACACCCATAGTTTTCTTGTAATTGGCAGAATCCTTTGTGTAGAATTACAGGTTTCAAAGTGCAGTTTTTTCTGAAATTACAGGAATAGTTCTAAGAACCTCTCTACATTCCAAGTATAAACATGAACTTTGTACATTTCTGGTCTATCCTTATCTGTGTTAGCGGGAAAATTAGTTACTGTATCAAAACGTCAGTTTCACGGGTTGAAACATTACAACATATAACATCAGTGTCCACAAGGTATCGACGTGATCCTAACAATATGATCACCTGCTTAATAACGTGCTGGTGCACCTTTGGAAGGCAATATAGCAGCGATTCGGCGTAGCAAAGGTCACGCAATTCCCTAAAGTTACGGGCAGCTGGTTTGTGGGCGTGGAGCTGGCGCCTGATAGCGTCCTAGATATGTTCTATTTGGTTAGTAGCAAAATTTGGTGGCCTAGACATAAACCTGAGTTCATTATCGTGCTCCTCAAACCACTGTAGCACAATTGTGGCCTTGTTACACGTACAGTTATCCTGTTGGAAGATGCCTTAGCCGTCGTGAAAGACATGAAGCACGAATGGATGCAGATGTTCTGAAATAATTTTCTCGTAATCCAATGATGTTATGGTGCTTTACATCACGACCATAGGTCCCATGGAAGCTCAGGTGAATGTTTCCCCTGGCATAACACTGTCTCCACCGGCCTGAATCCATGGCGCGGTACATATTTCGAGCAGTCGACCAGGTGAAACAAGAAACTTCATTCAATAGATCAGGCCACACGTTTCCATTGATCCAATCTCGATTATCTCACCGAGCCTGGAGGGTGAACGGTTAACGTTCTAGCCTCGCATTGGGAGGGCGCTGGTTCGAATCTCCATCTGGGTTTTGAGTTTTCCATGGTTTCCTCAAATCACTCCAGGTGAATGCCTGGATGCTTCCTTCAAAAGGCCATGGCCAAATTCCTTCCCGTTCCTTGTCCCCAGCTCTATTCCGTCTCTAATGACCTCGATGTCGACGAGGCGTAACGCCATAAGTAAAAAAAGAATCGATTATCTCAAGCACATTGTAATCATAATTTACTATGACGTTGGGTCAACAGAGGAAAATATGCGAGCGGAGCCCAATTCTCAACAATGTGTGCTGAACGGTGTGGTTCGAAACACTTGTGCCTGCACCAGCATTGTACTCTGTCGTCACATCCGCCAGAGATGATGCCTAACCCTGCTTTAGAAAGTGAGCGAGCCTCAGATTTCCACGTTCTGTGATGAGGCGTGGACGTCCACCACCTAGTTTACTCGTAGTTTTACTGCCCTCTAATCACTTTCTATAGACGCTCACTACAATATAATGCGAACAGCCGACCAGCCTCACCGTTTTTGAGATGGTCGTTCCCAGGCGCCGAACGATAACAATCTGCTGTTTGCCAAAGATGATTTCATTATTCACATACGTATCATCGCTAGAAGACTCTCCATGCATCTGAGCTCTGTTTAAATGCTTTGCTTACGTCATGAAATATCCACAATATCACCAGACATCATTCATTGTTGCGGCGGACAATGGTCATTATGATTTGTCTCATCAGTGTATATTATAAGTCCAGTATTCCACGGAAAAACTGTGAAATGGTCGAACAAACTAACCAGCGGCCAAATTCTTCCTCATTTCTTGTTAATAATTCCAGTTCTGTCTCTAATTACACTATAAGTAACATATCAAAAGTTTCGAGTGTTTGCTTGGAAATACCCAGAGGCGAGAGAAATTCTTTTTTGTTTTGCTGCGATTCGTTAATCAAGACTGTTTTGGTGGTATTGTAACCGACAAGCACTGTTTTCAGCTCGGACTCCGTTTAATGAATGGTAGTGAAGCCTCCAGAGGATCACACGACTTGATTTACGACTGCGCCCGACAAAAGCCGACCAAAGCCGACGGGTGACGAATGACTCCGAGCGCGCAAGCTCGGCAAACATTATTTCGCTGGCGTTTGCTTGCTAATTAATCCGATTGGTGAACGCTTCTGAGTTCCTTCCTCAGTCACGAACTATTGTTATAGAGATGAATAATAGTTTACATTTCAAAACTGTGATTTTTTAATTGAATCGTTCTAACGTCGGATATTAAAAATCATAACTTTAAACGAGAAATTTTTGCATTCTGCTATTTCGGAACAGTCTCTAACGGTTTGGATGAAATTTCATATTTAGATAACCTTTTGCTTTTTTGGTGTAGCCAAATAGGTGTCTTCCTTGAAAAAAAAATTGATTTTACAGCTCTAACGTTTTGGGTGAAATTTCATATTTAGATAACGTTTTGCCTTTCAAGTTTATCTGAATAGGTGTCTTCCCGGAAAAAAACGCGATTTTTTTAAAAAAATTAATCGTTTCTTTATAATGCCATCTCGTGGGAGTTTCAGGTACCAGTAAGCTTGAAACGATTATATATGTCTGGATAAAATTTCATGTTAAGATAATTATTTACTTTCTAAATTTAATAAGATAGGTGACATCCCTGAAAAAGAGAAAGGTTTACACACAAAAAATTAGTGAAATAGGTGCCATCCTTAAAATAAAAAAACCCTCAATTTTACACAAAAAATTTCTAACACAATGCTATCTCATGGAATTTTGAGGTGCCAGTAAGCCTATTGGTACCTAGGCATTGCATTCAGTAGGAACAATGCAATTATTGTCTTAACTAATGAACGTGTCGTAAAATTATTGCTACCAAATTAGGCATCAAACAAAAAAATGTTAGCTAAATTTTTCTTTTGTATGAGCAGAGAACTCAGGAAGCCTTCAACAAAAACGTTTAACTTTAATCAAACTTCACGCAGCCGTGACTCATTTCAAGAAAAATTCGAAGAAAATCGTCTCAACCAGGTTTCTCGAACTTCATCCAGTCAAGAAGTATAGTAAAAGTACTCCTCCCAAAGGAAAATTATCGACTTATCCGTAATGTAGTATGAAAGTAAGTGTTAGTTTAATTTAAAAATCATATAATTAATGGTAACCGTAAAGTGAAAATGAATAAACACCATAACATACCTGATTATTTAAAATAAAGTGTTAACTTTGTGCATTCATGAATTCTGTATTTAACCAACTGCAGTTGTTATGTAGGTAAGGACGAAATATAGTGAACATATAATATATGTATATGTATTATCTATAAAATACTATTATACGAGCAACTCTTGCATATAGGTAAAATTAATTTCTCACAAACGTCTCTGACGATTTTGATGAAATCTTCCATGCTGAACAGAAATCGAAAGACGTCGAACAAAGCTCGGTCACTAATATATAAAACACACTCAAGGATCGATCCGCTATACAGAACATGTCTAGTATTGACTGAACGATTGATTGGTTATTTGCGATCTGTAGCACGCCTGTAGCATCGTTATTGGTGACCAAACAATTTTCTTTCAGTATTGGTCTCCCAACTGCGTTGACACAATCAAATCTGTTCTACCTATGAATATTTTGTACAAACCGACCGTGTCTGCTTGATACATCATAACTATTATTTCCTCTAAAAGATCTTTCTTTTAGCTGTAGTCTCTGAGTAGTTATTGCAGTTGTCAGTTTGGTAAGTTTCTTGCATTACGCCTACTTTTCATTTAATATTCTTAGAACTTGTGCAATTTGTATCTTAACGAAGAACTTAATTTCATAGCACCACGTTTCATTTGTTTCTAGGAATTTGCAATAGCACACGGAAGGTTACATCGATTTTTTTTCAGATTTTACTTTTGGTGCTTGGGGGGGGGGGGAGGGGGAGTGAATATTTCACTTAAGAATTATTTTGCGGTCACACACATCCCTTTCTTTTTCTTCCTTAGCGCTTGAGCTGAGAAATTCTCCTTTGAAGTTTTTGCCGACTTGGCATTTCCTTCATCTTTTCTTATTGTTAGTCTTGTAAATTTCTGTTTAGATTTTCTTTACATTGCGAGGTATACTTTCATATATTTTTTTTACTGCTATTTTTATTTTATCTTTCTAGCGTCGTTAATGAAAGAAATCCTGGTTGGTCTTACCATTCCTTCCAGGTTCTTTTGCAATCTCTTCTGTAATTCATAGCACGCTCTGGACGATAAATGTGTGTCCCCAGGATAACGTCACCGTTTTTTGGCTATCACCTCGCAGATTAAATTTAGTTATACTCTTCTCTATAAAATCAAAGCATTTGTTGTTTTATAACAACTACTATTTATTAACACATCTTAATCAACTCAAATAATTACACTTCTCGCATTCATGAAGTCAAATACAAACCAACGGCGCTTTATTACATACATTAATGTCACCGCCATCATTCTTATATCAATATGTATCTCTTTGGCTAAACAAACAATACCATTACAGTCTACCAACTCCAACACAACAAAACATATTACGAAAACTTAAATTTACCCCTTTTTACACATACTACTAAACAGTACGGCCTTGTATTAAAAAAATACATTCATACATTGCATAAAAGGAAGTCGTATAATTATTACTATTATTATTATTATTATTATTTCAGTGTCTGATGAAGTGGGATCTCAAAACATGTTTGGTTTTATTTTATTATTTTTACTTGTGCTATGGTTTTTTAGCTTTGTATACTCACTCAGTTTTTTTAGCCTTGTATACTCAAACTTTTTTTAAAAATAGCTCAAGAAGACTTGTGTGGTCCTTCTCCTTGTATCTCGCGAGATTGCTTATTGTACTGTTTCGGCTCTCTTGCGCTCGGTTGTAAAAGTTTTCTGCTAACTGCATATGCCTCAGCGTGGGCATCCCTGACGTCTGGTGTAGGTGTGCTGTGGGAAACCTTATTGGCAGGTGTCAACAGAATACACCTACCTAATTTTTAGCACAATTTTGACGAAGGTGGCAAGTTAATGAGTTTCTGACCTACAGACGGACGGAAAGACAGACATTTTGCCTAAAAAGCTGTGTTAGGTGGCAGCATAGATACTTTTTTACCACCCAACATATTAGGGTTAGATGCCTTTGATTTTAATCATCTTGGCATGGTCAAACTCTTGCTGACGCCAAGTATTTTACACCTATTGAAGGCAGTAGCGTAGCTTAGTTAACAAAGGCTCCTGTGCAAAAAATATTTTGGGCCTTCAGGCCAGATGGATGACCTTTATTATTTTTTAGCTCTACCGAGAGGAGCTTGGGCCCCTTGAGTCTGCGCTTTGGGACCCCCTAAGCTGCTCTTTGGGGCCCCCTCAGCGGCGCTTGGGGGGTCCCGGTGCACGGCACCGCCTAGCCCGCCCCTGAGTGTAGGTCGTACTACATAGGGATTATGTATAAACTACGTGGCTCGGTCTGGGGGAAGGGTGGGGGGGGGGAGGGCGAGGGGTTGCCTGGAAAGCTAGGCTGGGCTACGTGAGGGGGGGGGGGGGGGGAGGGAGTTCAGAGCCAGACCACGTAGCTTTCCTTTCATATTATTTGTCACAGTTATAATGAGATACAGAATACACAGAAGCATGTAAATATTTATTTCCGTCATTTAATTATCCCCGTATGTAATTTACGATAGTCTGACAAGAGAAAACAGTACAAAATGTCTTGTCATGGGAGGGGGGGGGGAGGTTTCAAAGGAGGTCAAAATGGAGCTTCGTGGTTTATGGACGCTCCCTTACTAATGGCGGAAGTGTTGCCATTGGTCTGACAAACTAGTATCATGTTCTGTGTGTGATAGTATATTTTGTGTTTGAGAAATGTGTAGTTTATGAGCGGAGAATGCGATCCGTCCTAGCATTCGCATTGTGGTTGCGGATACATGGTTAAAAACCGCGGTAGGGACTGCCGGTACGCAGTTGTCCGGACTCGTGCCCGGCCCCGTTGTAACTCCCCTATTCAACTACTGGCGCCTCAGTGTACTGTGCCACAATGGCAGCTTTGTGGCATAGATACTGTTCGCGCTAAATTTATATCCATTACTGACTAGCGATAAAACAGAATAAAAAGAAAAGCCAGTTTAATAAACGTCATTAAATATTTCAAAGTGTAATTTACGAACATGTTAATCAATAATGATAACCAATAAACAATGAATTACTGTTTCAACGTACTGTATTTGGTTGTTTCTTGGTAACAATTCATTGTTGCAATATTTAAAACGACCCTGTGTCATTAATTTAGTCTCGACGTCCCGCCATGACGTAATTAATAATCAAAATTCTCTGAAAGCAATTTTCATCTGATATTATTTTCTGTTTCACAAATGGATTTCTTTTTACATACGTATATTTAACATTATTAGAACTTTTTTTCGGAAATTAAAGCCACTTTGTTGGCCGATTAAACCTTTCGTCTGGTTGTATGTACCAAGTTCTGACGAAACAACCTATGCTAAGAATCATTTATTGTACGAACAACAGATTAGAAAACTTTTATTCTGTATCTGTATACGTTATTAAGGTGTATTCAATATCAGTTTTCCACAAGGATGACCGTTAGGTATCCTGTTATTCTCATTTGTGAAAACGAGTTCCATCTTGTACTGGTCGTTCCAATGTATTATATATCTGTTCTAGTACAGAACTGTCCAATTAATCTTCAGAACGATTGTTATGAACATTTTTTATAAAATTTTCACGTCACTTTTTCTTTACAGTTACTTGTATACTACTGATGTTTTAATGTTTTTTTTCTTGGTGCGAGTTATGGTTTGTAGTTTTTATTTCTATCTTTTTTTAATTGAAAAGTTTTTATTAAATTAAACACTCTTTAATGGTTAGCGATGGAAATAAGTATTCAGCAGTTTAATCGGGAAGTCAGTTTCTAAAAACTATCTAAAAAAACCAAACACTTTTTTTGTGCGAGCAACAGTTAAATTTTACTAGACTAGAAAACTTTCAGTAAATTGGTCTACAATAGATCTAGTGTTGGTCAAACCTGTATGCTACGTCCGGTAATTATTTTTTTTTTTAGTACAGACAAAAATTTTGTCATTTGTATCCCTGAATACCTATTTCGTCACGTTTTAGATTCATACAGGCCTATGGTAATCAAAAACCTATTCAGGTTTAGAACAGGAGTTAGTGTCCAAAATGGCGAATCAATAAATTTTCAGACTATAGAATTTCTCCACTTGAAGTAAAATTATCGAAAAATGTGTAGTTTGAATGTAGCTAATATAGAGGCAGAAAGATAAAAACCTCTATTTGAAGGGTATTGTTTGTAATTAAACTCCTGTTATGACATATAATTAAAAGCTTTCGCAGGTTTCGTATTATTTCCCCGGTACTGCAGTTCATATTTTCCAATTATAATACAGCTATGAAGTGCACTTAGCCTGTTTGATGTTAATGTAATATGTTTTTAATATCAGCTAACTTCATTTTTTTGCGACAGTGAGACGCAACGGGAGTATTCCGGGATTATTAGTTCCTTCGTGGTTTGACCTTACAAGCAATGCGCATGGTTTCCAGGTTCTTCCACATTGCAAGGTGACTCAATGATTTTATGCCGTGATTTTATTTCAGTCATAATGGAGTGAGAATTTTTTTTATATAGGTGAGGGAGTTTGGAACTGGATTAAATTACCAAGGGAAATAATATAAATTTACCAGAAACACTGAAAGAATTTAAAGTTCGTGAGGGGTAACAGTAGGATAGTGGTGATAATTTATTAAAAAATGTTAAGATTAAAAAGTAAAATCATTTTTATCTTAAATTTTAATCTCAAATTATTATTATTATTTTTGAATGTAATATCACCATTATTCTACTTTTGCCCCTCACGAATTTTAAATTCTTTCATTGTTTCTTGTAAATCATTGGTTTTATGCTGGCATTTGATTTCAGTCATAAGAAAGTAGGAAAATTTGGTTTTATAGGCGAGAAAGTTCGTGATTGGATTAAATTTCTAAGGGAAATAATAAAAATTTACCAGCAACACTGAAAGAATTTAAAATTCATGAGGTCCAACAGTAGGATAGTGGTAATAATTTATTTTAAAAAATGTTAAAATTAAAAAAGAAAAATCATTTTTATCTTAAATTTTAATCTCAAATTATTTTTTGAATGAAATATCACCATTATTCTACTTTTTCCCCTCACGAATTTTAAATTCTTTCATTGTTTTTTGTAAATTATTGATTTTATGATGGCATTTTATTTGGGCATAAGGAAGTACAGAAAATTTTATTTTACAGGCGATGAAGTTTGTGACTGTATTAAATTTCTGATGGAAATAGATAAAAAATTACCAGAAAAACACTGAGACAATTTAAAATTCTTAGAGGCAAAAGTATGATAGTGGTGTTATTGCATTCAAAAAAGATTAGGTTTAAAAAAAAAAAATCATCAAATACGAATACAGCTAAGTGGACGTATATTCTATCCAAATTTAACTTAATAAACACTACATGTTCGACACAATGTTTGTCATTAGCTTGTAGCTGAATGAAACAAAGTAATGTTAAAAAGTTTCATGAAAAAGCTCTGGTGTTTGCATTCTGGATTAGATCTGCGTTAGAATACCTGTTTCGACAGGAATTTTGACGTCCAGTCAACGTTACAAAGTATGCTCTTTATACACGAAGAACTCCCGCGCTGGGAGTACGCTTTCAGGTGTTACATCCTGAATGAGAAAGGACCGCCCGGTTACGATAAATCATGCTAGAGGTGGATTGCGCGACAAATTGAAACTCTAATACACCGGTCATAGAGACGATACAATGTTCGTAACTCTGCAACCACTGTAGTTAGTTCAGACTAACTAGTTCTGTTAAGACGTAGAGATTGTTATGCGGGTCGATGTTTTCGGCACTGATTGTAAGTGAAGGTTGTCGACCGACTGTAGTGGCGGCATGTTGCCGGTCCAGCAAGCGTGACATGGCTGCAATCGATACGGCGTGGTAGCAGGAAGCGACAGCCGACCAAATACAAACATCACAAGCTGACGCAAACTGGCCCGCCGTCTCCAAACATCAGCAGTGTCCACACAGAGCATGGTAGAAATACCAGACGCCAGTAACTTATGGCGGAACTCGACCAACTTCTTGTAATCCTTTTTTTTTTCGCTCTCTCTCTCTTTCAGCACATTTAATTTTAAAGGTCTGAAAGTACAAATGATCGCATAAAACTCTAACGATCTGGTAACGGTATAATTTAAACGTAAACATTACTTCGTTTTAGTTAAGTTTCCCCTTGGACCGATTTATTTAAATAGTTGAATTCAGACTGAAAGACATTGAGCCAGATTTTATATATATATATATTTTTTTACAAAGGAAGATTCAAACAGCTTTCAAAATATGTATCATTTTTTTATTACCAATCATTCTTTTCATTTTTTAAAAATAAATTGCGACTATCTGTTTCCTGAAAGATTTTCTTCAAATTGGCGTCTGATATCATCCATTATTCCTTCATATCACTCCATATTTTACTTATAAAAATATATTCAGCATTTGCAATAAATACATTTTTTTTAACAGAAAGAAAGGCCATTGTTTTCAATTGTCATTTCGACACTTTTATAATTTTTTTTTTTAAATACATTCTATACAAATGCTCACTTTTTTCAATACTTAGTTATCTTCCCTTCTTTGAAGAAGTCATCTCAAATTGTTTGTTTGTTTTATTTGGTAATTGTACAAAAATATGATTTATATATGAATTAAATAATTTCGGCTATTGTTAACCCCTGAAGCGGTGCCTTAAAGCGACCCTTGTGCTCGACGGGTTACGTCTCGCGTACGCAGGTGCTGTGGAGATGTAAACTGTGCCTGTGGACCCATTTTGAATTTAAATTTTGAACAAACAGTGTGTCTGAATGTAAACTAAGTATGCTATATCAGAGATCAGTAAAAAAGTATTACCCATTGATACCTTACGTATCACTGAAAAAAGTTTTTTGTGGCTTTAACGCCTCGTCGACGTCGAGGTCATCAGAGGCGGGCAGGGACTGGGAAGAAGGAGCGGGAAGGAATTCGGTCTGGTCTTTTGAAGGAAGCATCCCGGCATTCGCCTGAAAAAAAAACCGAAAAAAACTGAAATTTTTACAACGGAAATAGTGTCACTGCGTATCAAAGCGTCAGAGAATTGATTCGTAGATTGGGCCATTATACTCTGGTAGACAGAAGACGAAGGTTTCGTTTGAAGTTATTGGTAAACATGCGTGCACCCACTTTCATTTACGAGTACGATTAAATACTTTGTCCACCAACCTATTTAACTCGCAATGATAGCAGAGAAAAGATTAGAGAAGTAAGTTAGCGCACTGGTGCTTATATGAAGTCTTTCTTCCCTCGTGCCATTCCGGATTGGAATACACAGAGTAGAGATTAGTTTTGGTGCAAAGCACTCGCCACCCCTCATAATTTTGTGAATTAAAGAGTATATATATATATATATATATTATTAATCATTATTGCCCTTGAGGACAGTGTTTAAACTCAAATTATTCATGATTACTCAGTTTTTGTTTGTATTTGTCTTCTTCCTCTTCTCTTCCCAAAACCTCTTCATACGCTCACTGTGTTCCTGTTTCCTTTGTTCAGTCCACTTTGTTCCTGTTTTCTTCTGTATTTTAAATTTTGAGTTCATAATTTTGTTCCTGAATTGTCCCCTTTCCCGTGTCATTTCCTTGCTGATCCCTGCGTGATCCAAGTCCTCTTCTATTTCCTGGAACCAATTGGTTTTCCTGAGTGAACCATTTACCACATCAAAGATCCTCTTTGTGAGTCTAGTGCTGTTCATTCGCTGTAAATGTCCATAGAATTGTAATCTACGTCTTCTGATCATGTCTGTCAATCTATCTGTATGTTCGTATAGTTCTTTCGTTGGTCTTTTCATCCACATGCCGTCATTATATATTGCTCCAAAAATTTTCCTAAGGATTTTGCGTTCAACTTTTTCCGCTTCTGTTATATATATATATACAGGGTGTTACAAAACGGTACGGCCAAACTTGCAGGAAACATTCCTCACACACAAACAAAGAAAATATGTTATGTGGACATGTATCCGGAAACGCTTACTTTCCATGTTAGAGCTCATTTTAGTTTCGTTAGTATGTTAGTACTCTCTCCTGACCTCAACCCTCTTGACTTCCATTTATGGGGGCATTTGAAAGCCCTTGTCTACGCAACCCCGGTACCAAATGTAGAGACTCTTCGTGCTCGTATTGTGGACGGCTTTGATACAATACGCCATTTTCCAGGGCTGCATCAGCGCATCAGGGATTCCATGCGACGGAGGGTGGATGCATGTATCCTCGCTAACGGAGGACATTTTGAACATTTCCTGTAACAAAGTGTTTGAAGTCACGCTGGTACGTTCTGTTGCTGTGTGTTTCCATTCCATGTTTAATGTGATTTGAAGAGAAGTAATAAAATGAGCTCTAACATGGAAAGTAAGCGTTTCCGGGCACATAACATATTTTCTTTGTTTGTGTGTGAGGAATGTTTCCTGAAAGTTTGGCCGTACCTTTTGGTAACACCCTATATATATATATATATATATATATATATATATATATATATATATATATATATATATATATCTGTCTATGTGTGTGTGTGTGTAGATGTAGTGTCTAGGATATATCTGTATCAAGGAGCTGATTCTGTCTTAATAATAGTGTTTTGTTAGGGTCTGAGAGATGAAAGAACAGCGGAAAATTTCAGCCGGGCAGTTCATACCTGTTCTTCCGTAAGACACCATAGTGATCACCAGGTTAAAGTCTCCATCTAGCCGACGATTCAGCATCAATAGTGTCATATTCCCTCACTCCATGCACACTGTGGAGAAGTTACGGATTTAAATCAATGTGTTTCATTTGCTACATAATGACTACGGGAGGCCGGGTTTAGTTTTTTTTTAACTGCTTTACGTCTCTTTTTAACATCGAGGTCTTTAGAGACGGGAAAGGATGGGGGGCAAGGATGGGGGCAAGGAATGGGAAGGAATTCGGCCATGGCCTTTTGAAGGAAGCATCCCGGCATTTGCCTGGAGTGATTTGGGAAACCATGGAAAACCCAAATCTGGATGCCCAGACGGGGATTCGAACCGCTATCCTCCCGAATGCGAGGCGAGAACGCTAACCGTTACACCGCCCCGCTCGGTCCGGGTTTCGAATCCCGGTCCGGCCATCCATATTTTGATTTTACATTATCTCTCCATATCACTCCAGGCGAATGCCGGGATGCTTCCTTCAAAAGGCCACGGCCGAATTCCTTTCCGTTCCTTGCCTCCAGTCCTTTCCGGCCTCTGACCCTTTACGTCGACGAGGCATAAAGCCAGAAACAGTGGTGAAGAACTAATCTAAACCTGATTGCCAAGTAGCTAAAAGGGGTTCACTCTGTGAAGCGAGTCATGTGTGGGACAACATAGGGGCGAATATACAGGGGTTGGACAAAATAATATGAACACCATGCGATAGAGTACGGGTTGTTGCATGTTGACACCACTATTTCCGTGTGAATACTGCGATGCGCATGTACGGCGTAGTTGATGTGACAGGTCTTGAAGGTTATGTGTCAGGTTATACGCTTTGTTACAACAAGCGATCGGTGAAATGTTTGATCTCTCAGACTTCGAAAGAGCGCAAATTGTTGGAGCTCGGTTAGCGGGAGTGTCTGTGACGAAATCAGCTGAACTGCTTAATGTCTCACGAGCGACAGTATCCACGGTAATGACAGCATACACAAAACATGGTAAAACATCTTCGGCGAAGAGGAATAGTGGAAGAAAACCAAAGTTAACCGACAGAGACCGACGAACATTAAAAAGGAATGTGGCCAGATAACACAAAACTACCGCGGCAAAAGTGACAGCAGAACTCAACACACACGTTAATAACACTGTTTCGACAAAAATAATACGGATGAAGGTCCACAAAGCTTACATTCATGCAAGGGCTACAATTGCAAAACCCATCATAACGGCAACCAACCCTAAGCTCTGATACAAGTGGTGCCATGATCAGAAAAACTGGACACTTGATGATTGAAATAATGCGATATGGCCCAAGGAATCATCGTTCACATTGTTTATGTGTAGAGAACCCCAAAAGAAGCTTATGATCCCCACTGCCTGTGCCCTACAGTCGAGCATGGGGGAGGTTCCGTTATGATTTGGGCGGCTATATAGTGTTATTCAGCTGGTCTCCCATTCACATCACTAGCCGGATGACTGAGAATGAATATCTCGGCATCCTCAATTATGAAGTTCATACTATGACCAGCATACCGGTGCCAAACACTGCCATCTTCCAAGATGATAATGCGCCCCTTCACACGTCCAATAATGTTCTGTTCTGGTTCAAGGAGCATCAGAGTATCGTCAAACATCTTCCCTATCCAGCACAATCGCCAGACCTCAACATAATTGAACCGTTGTGGGGAGTTTTAGAGCAGAGTATAAGGAGCAGATTTCCACCTCCAACATCATTGAATCAATTGTTGGATGCTTTGATACGAGAATGGGACAACATTACGTTTGAAATTTTTCAGACACTCAATGAATCTATTCAGTGAAGAACTGCAACTGATCTACAGGCAAAAGGTGGCCCAACACCCTATTAATAAATAAATAGTATGTAAATGTCAGGTGTTCATATTATTCTGTCCAACCCCTGTAACTGTTGTGATCATATTTTGCGATGTTGACTCTAAAGAGACCAGGACTGGCGAGATATTCCAGCCGCTGTTTTTAAGGACAAGGCGTTACGTCCACCATAAACCAAATTCGGGCTGATCCCGCCTACGAAGCGGCAATTTCGCAAACGACGGGATTTGGTTTTGGGCGGAGGGAGGCAAAGCCCTTGGGATATATATCCCGGGGGAAAGTGTCGGGAAGAGCTCAGCTGCAGGAGGGGAGAGGTAACGGCCGAGAGGTCAAACACAGGCAAACAACGCATAAAATCGGTACTCACCGAGAGAAGAGCGTTCGCTTTCACGGAACGGTGCACCTGCGGGTTGAGAGAGAAGGCAATTCCGATGTTAGGGCTACCTTTATTGATAACTATAAGTCCTCTGGTCTCCATAGCGCTGAGCCTAGGATATGGTTGGTTTTAAATCAATGTTGTGTTCGTCAGGCAAAATACAATCTATATCTCTAAAACGAAAACCGGATGTATTGGTCTTATAAAAACTCGGAAACTACTAAACAGATTTAAATGGGGTTTTAACCGTTTTAATGCTCAGAATCTCAATTCAGTTGTTTGGCATGTCTTATGTTTCAACGTTAAATAACGCAGGAGCATTAACTGAAATTCTGAACGTATGATGACAAATTTCAAAGATGGAAAGATTAGATGTTGCATACTACGCACTAAACACACAACCGTAATGTCTCTGACCACAGCCTTTAATGAAAGCAATAACTTTACAATAATAACTATTTTGCACACTAAACGGAAACTTGACTTTTTCTTTCCTTTAATTCGGGATACTCAATTTTTAAACGCCATAGATAGCCGTAAAAACAACAGAGATTTTCTTTAAGCACGATCTCTCGTCAATGTCTCTGGCCTTCAGCATTAGTCTCCTGTTTACGATAGTATTATTCCGTTTTTTTTTTTTTTTTTTGTAACTGCTTTACGTCTCTTTTTAACATCGAGGTATTTAGAGACGGGAAAGGATGGGGGGCAAGGATGGGGGCAAGGAATGGGAAGGAATTCGGCCATGGCCTTTTAAAGGAAGCATCCCGGCATTTGCCTGGAGTGATTTGGGGAAACCATGGAAAACCCAAATCTGGATGCCCGGACGGGGATTCGAACCGCCGTCCTCCCGAATGCGAGGCGAGAACGCTAACCGTTACACCGCCCCGCTCGGTAATATTATTCCGGATTCACTTCTGATATTTGTATAAAAGGCTGAATCTGCGGAGTTATAGTATCTGGCGTTTCGAGCAAAAAGTACACAGACGGAAAAAAAAATCCCAACACCAAGAAAAAATTATTGTAGAGTAATGAAATTTGGACAATGCATTTGTCAAGTTAACATGTTTAATTGATTAAATTTTCAAGATCACAGGTTAATTTAAGCTCAAGAAAATGCATTTCAAATGTGAAATACTGTTAAATTAATAGCCGGTGTAACCTCCAGAATTTTGAATGCAAGCCTGCAAACGTGAATGCATTGTGTCATACAGGTTTCGAATGTCACTTTGTGGTATGGAGTTCCATGCTTGTTGTACTTGTGCTGTCAATACTGGGACGGTCAGTGCTGGCTGTGGATGATGCTGGAGTTGTCGTCCAATGATATCCCATACGTGTTCAATTGGAGACAGATCTGGTGATCTCGCAGGCCAAGGTAACATGTCGACACTCTGTAGAGCACGTTGCGAGACAACAGCGGTATGAGGGCGAGCGTTATCCTGTTGAAAAACTCCCCCTTGAATGCTGTTCATGAATGGCAGCACTACAGGTTGAATTACCAGACTGACGTACAAATTTGCAGTCAGTGTGTTTGGTATAACCACAAGAGTGCTCCTGCTGTCATAGGAAATTGCTCCCCAGACCATGACTCCAGGTGTAGGTCCAGTGTGTCTAGGCCGCAGACAGTTTGGTTGCAGGCGTTCCCCTGGCCTCCTTCTGACCAACACTCGGCCATCACTGGCACCAAGGCAGAACCTGCTTTCATCAGAAAACACAACAGATCTCCACTCCGTCCTCCAATGAGCTCTGGCTTGACACCACTGGAGTCGCAAACGGCGATGGCTTGTAGTCAGTGGAATGCACGCTACAGGGCGCCTGGCTCGGAGCTGTCCTTGAAGTAACCGATTTCTAACAGTTCGTTGTGTCACTGTGGTACCAACTGCAGCTCGAATTTCTGCCGCAGACGCAGTACGATGCGCCACAGCTGTACGCCGAATACGGCGGTCTTCCCTCTCAGTAGTGCCACGTGGCCTCCCGGAACCCGGTCTTCTTGAGGCAGTACCATCCCTTGACCACTGCACCCAACAATCATGCACAGTGGATACATTCCGGCCAAGTCTTTCTGCAATATCGCGAAAAGAAAATCCACCTTCTCGTAGCCCTATTACACGACCTCGTTCAAACTCGGTGAGCTGTTGATAATGGCTTCTTCGTCTTCTTAAAGGCATTCTTGGCTAACATCAACTCACTATGTCAAATCTCAGCGGTAAATAACGTTCACAAACTTTACAGCGCGTATTTAAAGCAAACCTGATTTGCAAGCTCTGAGTAGCGCTACTAGCGCCACACTTATGCGCGAAGCGCGAAATTTGAATCGATGTCATCTTTCAGATGTATAAACACGCCTACCAAATTTCGTTTATCTAACACAAGTCTTTCTTGGTGTTGGGATTTTTTTTTCCGTCTGTGTATATCCATTCACTTCACAATTGAATCAAATGTGGGTTCTAACATAATCTAGCGTTGTTCAGTAATGTAGTAATGCAATTTCTTAACCAAATTAACTAAGCTTGATATACACGAATCTTTTCGGACGAATGAATGTAGTGTACATACAAATAATCTTCTACCCACCCGTTTCTTGGTAGAAGGGGGGTGAATGTAGGTTTGCTTTAATTCCGAAAAAAGTTGGCGGGAATTTTATGAAACAATGTACAAATGTTTCTCATTGCGGGAATAAAAATAGGGTAGGGCCTACGGGTAAATCTAAGGCTACTATACCAGGCAACGCAGGGAACTCCGCTAGTTTTCAATAGCTTTGCTGGGCATGCGTTGCAATGACTATTTTTATACGTACACTTATAGAAAACAGACACAGTAACATGTATCGAATAGCTGAAAGACAATGATTTTCATCCATTTAATTAAAATTGAAAAAGTTCATTCTGGTGCTTTGGGTCATACAAAATTTTCGGTCTTCCATTTTCTGCAAAAGCAGAGTACCCATCGTTACTCGCCAGGTGGACATGAAAGTTCAAAATGGGTAGAAACTGTTGCTTTGTATTAAGAACAATGGCAAAAATTAATGGGGTGGAAATAGTGAGAGGGGTTGGGTTTTTTAAAATCAAATTTAGTCAGTATTTTTCTGTTTGTTTTCATATATACGTGTGCAAAGGACCATAGAAATCGGATGAAATCTGTGAAACGTGTAAAGAACATTGACAAAAATTAATGTGGTGGAAAGTGTGAGAGGGGTTGGGTTTTTACAAACCAAATGTAGACGGTATTTTTCTGTTTGTTATATATATATATATATATATATATATATAGATAGATATATAGATACATGTGCAAAGGACCACTGAAATCGGATAAAATTTGTGGGATTGTATTAAGAACGTTTACAAAAATTAAGAGGGTGGAAAGGCGGAGAGGGGTGGGGTTTCTGAGAACCAAATTTAGATAGTATTTTTCTGTTGGTTTTAAGGGGACTTGTATGTGTATAACTATCAAAAAATCGATTTTTCAATTTTTGTTTTAAAAAATTCTCTGTAGTTTTCGCACCAAGAAAAAGTTTATTTTATGGACATTGGCTCGAAGGAAGCCCCAAAATTACAGAAATTTAAAAGTGGCTGCACACAAGAATACGTCCCGTTGCCATGCAGACAGCTCTGTCAAAAAGAGAATTTTGGTGTAACTTATTTTGTTTTTAGGGTTTTTTAGTCGCTAATGTTGGCTAGCCTGTGAAAGCATCATAGTCGCTTCGCTTTTGTTTATACAGAGAGTTTAGTCATTGTTCGGATGCTGTTGTGCCGCGAATATTTGTGTTTGCAGTGCTCCCAAAAGATGTTTTAAAGTATGGTCAACATTGCATGGGCTTATGGTGAACTACGTTGTTTAGAACTCTGAAACAATTTTCAAGATTTTCCCTGGTGTTAACAGACGAGTCCGCTTTAAGTATAACTATGAAAATTTCCTTCGAAAGTGGATATAAACTGTGGGTATGTGTAGAGAATATTGACAAAAAAAAGGCGGTGGAAAGGGGGAAGGGTGTTGGGTTTTCGCAAAGCCAATGTATACAGTATTTTTCTGTTTGTTTTAAAGTTTACGTGTGAAAAGCTCCGTCGATATCGGATAAAAATTGTGGGTGTGTATAAAAATCATTGGCAAAAACTATGGGGGTGGAAAAGGGGGGAGTTGTTGAGTTTCTGAAAGCTAAATGTTGACACTATTTTTCTGTTTATTTTACAATATACAAATATACGTGTGCAAAGTTCCATCGAAATCGGATTTGAAAAAAATGTGAGTTCGTATAAAATTAAGGGTTGTAAAGGGGGAGGGATGGGAGATTTTTTTGATTTTTTCGTCAGAAATCTAAGCTCACGTGCACACAATAACTCACCAAAGTTTCATCGCAATCAGATGAATGGAACAGGAACAGATAGAAGACGAACATAGAAACATTCATTTTTATATATAAGATACATATAACCGCGAATTTGAGATTTGTGGACATCCCTATCAAAACGATTATCTCACAATTAACACAACGCCAGTGGGTCAAAGAAACTATCGCATTCAACAACAAAAATTAATAATTTGCAAAAAATTTAATCTTTAATTTCTCAGCTTTCCAACTTCACATCAAAATGAAACATGCCCTATTTTACATACCGAATGCTAAGGACACTAAAACAATTTCTTTTCGACCAACAAAAATTTACTACAGGTAAAATCAGCCAGACAAAATTGTGGTCAACAAAACATAATTGAACTCGCGTTGGAATATAGAAATTAGACTGTAGCGCAACGGATAGGAATGAAACGTAACTAAAATTTAATATTTGAATTGGTAGGAAATTTTGTGGTTTCACAAAGCAATTGTACGGGATATTAATATATGTTCATATTTCACAACCAAAAACTTTTATCCCTGCACCTTGATTGTAAAACAAACAGTTTTGTTATTATTTGGACTTTTTAATAAATTTGCTATTTAGCTTTCGTTTGTGGTTTCGTCCACGTGTAAGAGATAAGATTTCCGCTGTTTCTTTGTCGACCTATGAACATCATAATTAATTTGTCTAGTTTCCTCCAAGTGACGCAGCGTATCGAAACAAACCTCAGATCTGAAGTCAGAATCTAAAGTTTGAAACTGTTGATTTCGCCAAAATCGATTCAGTAGACTTCGAGTTATAGGAGGATACTGGTAACCAAAGTTTGGAATAGATTTTAATTTATTGTTGCCACGCCTGGTGTCGTTGTGTGATGAGACATATCTCAGATTTCAAGTAATGCACTAAGCTTTCAGATCTGGCCAGTAGTTTTGGCATCATACCGGAACAAACAGGCATTGTCTCGTTACAGATTCATTATAATACTAGTAGAGAACCCTGCTTTTCCCAGTCTGGTTGGGGTTGAGATGAAACTGAAGAGCGACTTGCATCAGATTGATGCTCCCCCAAATTGCGAGACCTGGAAATGTTCTATACATTTGGTACACACGTCTCTCATTGAAAAACTAAAAATACTGTAGCCGTAAATCATCCCCCACTCACTCCCCTTGTTCGTAGGGTGGGGGTGAATAAATATTTCGTTACGTTCCTGAAACGGCTGGAGCAATTTTAATGAAACATGGTTCACATGTTTCCCATTTATTAATAATACTGAAGGGTTACAGTCGCACAAAGACTTCAAAACGTTGCATAAATTGACGCGCTCCCCCTGTGGAAGTACAGAGAACATTTTAAACAAATGATTTTCAGAAAGCCTTCATTCATTAAAAGAGTTGTAAGAGTAACACGAAATTGTGAACCCGTATGTATTCGTTACTAAACCAAACAGAATTAGTTACTATCTTATCGTTACTTTTGGTACAATCCAGCGCTAGCATGACGCATTGTATCGATTCGAACCGTGTACGGTACTACTTCGTTACTATCGTATCGTTACTCGTTAACCGTTACTTTCGACACAATCCAGCACTTGTATGAAGCATCGTACCGAGTCACGTCGCATACGGGTTACGGGATGACTCGTTCGTACTTTGTAAAGTTTAAGTGCACTTTAAAATAAAATAGAAGTTAAAATAAAGCACTTTAGATTAAACACATTTTATAAATTTCAAAATCTTGAGCATGGCAGCATCAACAGCAACGGCATTTCTTCAATTCTATAATGAAAACACAGCCAAACCTGTTGCAAATAATCAATTAATTTATTGACCGGTGTCGACCCGCCTTAAGGGAGTCTTCTTCAGAAACTAGTTAAAATATATTACATAAATCTAAAAACACTTCTCAATAAAATAGTGTAACTCTAGTACAAAAGTGTACTATTTTATTGAGAAGTGTTTTTAGATTTAAGTAATATATTTTAACTAGTTTCTGAAGAAGACTCCCCTATGGCGGGTCGAAACCGGTCAATAAATTCATTGATTATTTGCAACAGGTTTGGCTGTGTTTTCATTATACAACATTTTATAAATGTTTGAATTCAATAAAATTTCACTAAGGTATGATCAATTAAAAAAGAAATAACCATCTCAAATTAACTATCCAAATTTTCTATTTACAAATTATGCTCTGTAATTTTCAATGTTCTTTTTTTTTTTTTAAAGTAAAATTACCCTTTATGTTGTCAAAATTACGTACCTCGTTAAAAATATCAACACTTAACAGTAAATAATGTACGCAACATGTTTGTACTTACAGATTTTCCTTTGTAACGAATCGAATTCAAATAAAAATTCCCAGGAAAATGTTCAAACGTTCATTCTCTCGGTCAGATTCATTTAGTCGCCGATCCAGTTCCCTCATGATGCATCGTATTTGTTCGTTTATCGAATCAGACAGAAATCCATCCATACGACAGTTTTCTAGGATGTACCATCCTTGTTGCGCGGCAAGGCGAGGAAGACACTAGGTGCTGTTCCTGCCTTGCCGAACCTACATTTACCCGCCGAGCCTTCGTTTGTCCACAGATTGTTCGTTTGTCCACCGAGTCCTCGTTTGTTCACCGAGCCTTCGTTTGTCCACCGAGCCTTCGTTTGTCCACCGAGCCTTCATTTGTCCACCCAGCCATCGTTTGTCCACCGAGCCTTCGTTTGTCCACCGAGCCTTCGTTTGTCCACCGAGCCATCGTTTGTCACCGAGCCTTCGTTTGTCCACCAAGCCATCGTTTGTCCACCGAGCCTTCGTTTGTCCACCGAGCCTTCATTTGTCCACCAAGCCTTCGTTTGTCCATCGAGCCTTCGTTTGTCCACCGAGCCTTCGTTTGTCCACCGAGCCTTTGTTTGTCCATCAAGCCATCGTTTGTCCACCGAGCCTTCGTTTGTCCACCAAGCCATCGTTTGTCCACCGAGCCTTCGTTTGTCCACCAAGCCATCGTTTGTCCACCGAGCCATCGTTTGTCCACCGAGCCTTCGTTTGTCCACCGAGCCATCGTTTGTCCACCGAGCCTTCGTTTGTCCATCGAGTATTCGTTTGTCCACCGAGCCTTTTTTGTCCACCGAGCCTTCGTTTGTCCACAGAGTCTTCATTTGTCCACCGAGCCTGGGAAAGCCCCAGCGGTCACAGCTCGCCCGAGTAGAGAGGACCAGTCATATGAATAACCGACAGAGTTCGACCGTGAGTAGACGGCAGTTTGCATGACACTATAATGCATGTATCATGGTCTATCCAGCCTGCATCAGAATTATAACATTACGAAAATATCAGTATTTGTTTTTAACACTTGAGTAATAAAGATTATTAGATTATTGGAGTCATCATTTTGTATGGAGTATACAAGGTCTGGTTAGCATCTGTGGTGTTTCTGAGGTTAAGATCACATTTTTAATTCCTGTTCTAATAACGCAGGAGAGTAGAGTTCAACTCTGTTTCTAATGTTTTAAACTGTGAAGACCCAATCGGAATTTGTTCAGTAGTTTTTTCGAGGTTTTGGAACAAACATACACCTGTTGACTTTCATGGGTAGAGAAAATATATAGTGTAGATTATTAAAGATTTGTACTCACTGAAAGACTGTAGATCCTTATTAGAAGGTCGAAATGCACAAATACTTCAGTCAACTTGCTGAAAACCGTTTTAGGATGTTTGACTAATATTTCTAAGTAATTTAATTATTTTTCATAGTTTCTGTTTGACGTTATTGTACTCAAAACGACAAAATGCGGTGTTGTGATTGTTCCTAGACGTGATTGTAACATTCGGTATCGTTACAAGTTTAGCATGTTAATTCTTGTTGAAAGATGGCTGTGCACAGAATACTTCCCACTATCATGAAACAATTTTCAAGGCTCAATTCTTTAGTTTAATCCTTCAGGATATCTTCGACGTTTACCTCGTATTATTTTTTTGCTTTGCTTCGGGATTTAAGAGAAGGAGGATGAAGGGCAACGAAGACGAAGGAATTCGGTCTAAGCCTTTTGAAGGAACCATCCCGGCATTCGCCGTGAATTTGAACAAACGCGCTCCCAAATTCCAGGACCTAGTGTTACCGCTCACCCTCCAGAATCGAAGTTTTAAATTAGAAAATATTTAACCTAACTATTTTCGCATTCAGTATTACTTTGAATCGTTATTGTTGCACATGTAAGCAGTTGCCCCGTCCTTCTATTGGCTAATGCGGCTCTCCGTTTAACTCTTAAGAAAGTAATGGACAACAGGTCTTGATTTCACTTGGTTTCATACCTGTTTTAGAGGAATTAATTGCTACAGAGCGTACCATTATATTTTTTTGGTGCTTTCAAGTAGTCATGACCTTGGGCGTACCCAGTGTGGGCCAGGGTGAGGCGCTTGCCCACCCTGGCTCCCTCATTCAAGTAGTCGAACGAAAAATAAATGAAAATAATTTCCACTTTTAATTCTGAAAAATAAATGTCGTCAAAATTTAGCCTGAATACTAAGAGATAAGTGCTTTAATAAATTAAGTGAGTGTTTCAGTTTTTTTTTTTCAAGTAAAACCATTTTTAACAAATATTTTTATTAAGTTTCCTGGTTTTTTTCTCCATTCTGAAGCTAATCCTGTATATGCTGTTTTTTTTAATTAATTAAATTTATCTGCAATGGAGCTCATGCTCAGGTGGCAATTTCCCTACACACCCATCTTCCTCCCCTCCTATTCCCACCGACATTTGCCCTTCACAAATTTTAACTATAACTTCTTTCAATGTTTTTGGTAAATTATTCGTCACTTCTCCTGGTAACTTATTCCAATCCCTGACACCCTTCCCCAAAAAAGAAAATCTTCCTACACCTTTATTCCTGAAATTGAGTGCCAGATTGTGGTCATGGTCATCTTTTCCCTTCCATGCACTACTTTTCATACCTACAACAATATCTTTCCATATCTCATCACCAATATATGCCTTGTACACTCCCAAGCCGATGCCCATGCCCCTCTTCACACTCCTCCTATCGTCCAATGAATCCTATTCCAGCTCTTTTATCATATCTGTTACTGATTGCATTCTGCGATAATTTCCAGAAACAAATCTAGCAGCCCTCCTGTATGGTCTAGATGTTGCTGCAGATACTATTACAAGCGTCTGGGGGGAGGGGGGCAATCATGCATTATGTGAGCTTTTGTTTGTGTCTGTGAAAAGTTTTCGTGAATGTCATCAGAACTGAAATAACAATAAAATCTGCATGAATTGCCACACTGTGCGACAACTCTGATATTCGAGGAGGGGAGTGGAAGCAATGGAAAGCGCTATTCCGTTGACGGAAGTGCTCGCTTGTCACAGACCAGGACAGTTTTATGGACTAGCCTTTCATGTGGAAGATATATATATCTGTAAATTGCGTGGCGGTTCTTTTGTGCTAAACGAAATTGCTAGCCCTCCAACAAAACACATTGTCAAAGACTGGTAGCTCCAGTTAGGATCTTATCACTATAATAAGTAATCCAGGAAATCGGCGGAATGCGTTAAAGCATCGGATTAGTGAACGAATGGAGATACCATTTGAGTCAGACTGTCAACATGAGAAAAATCTCTGACTATCTTAGATATTATTTATTTAATGAAAATCCCTTTTCTCCGCCAATAGTGAATAGTTCTCAACAAAACTAGCCAAAAGTGACATGTTGAACTCAATGTTCGGGCAAGTCAACTGTTCTCTGTTGCTAAACTGAATAGAATTGTTATAACATAACGCTCAACGAACCTCACAATGCAACAAGATGGTTCACTTGTCATCCTAGTCCAAGTTGTATTTATACATAAACACAATCTGAAGTAATGAAATCAGTAATACGGCGTCAGTCAACGCAAAGAAAATTATAAATAAATCTTAACAACTTACGTTATCTTAACTTTATCCATAATAAATGGATTTACGAAATTCTGACCGAGCGTGATGGTGTAACGGCTAGCGTTCTGGCCTCGCATTCGGGAGGACGGCGGTTCGAATCCCCGTCCGGGCATCCAGATTTGGGTTTTCCGTGGTATCCCAAATCACTCCAGGCAAATGCCGGGATGCTTCCTTCAAAAGGCCATGGCCGAATTCCTTCCCATTCCTTGCCCCCCATCCTTTCCCGTCTCTAAAGACCTCGCTGTTAGAGAGACGTTAAGCAGATTTAAAAAAAAAACGAAATTCTGTAACTGTTACAATTGATGAGTAAGAAAATAATTATACCGCAACACAGTTATTTTTGATGACTTTTTCCTCCTTTTTTTCCGCTGTGCCTGAAGCATTTGAAAATGAGATTTATTTCTCGAACCGCGTCACACACAGAGTAAAAATAAAATATAGACAAAAGTAAAGGTGTTGCAGTATAAATATTTGCTTACACGTCAATTTAAGTTATGCTTTGTAGTATTACTTTTTATCCTGAAGTAGGCCGCGTAGGTACACAGCTAATAAAACAAAGTAATGATGTCAATAACACGGCGCTGATGAAAGAAATTTAAATTATTTGTAAAAATTTAAATAACTCCTTTTCTCTGCTATAAAATGAATGCTTCCATCGCATGCGCGTTAATACATTCGCTTCACGGCGATAGAAACTTGATCCCATATTTCGTAGATTAGTAAAACAGCTACATCGAACGAATGTAAATAAAAAAAGTAACCAATAATTAATATGTTGATTTTATTATTATTATTATTGCCATTGGGTTTGCACCCATACAGCCACTTTCAATTAAAGATTAACATCTCTGGTATAACTATACTAATATCATGAAATTAGCTATTTGATTTTGCAGAATAACATCCATAATATACCGATAGTAATATCGTGCAATTACATATATGTTAGTTACAATTAATTTAGATTGTGGCGCCAATATTTTCCATGTGCTGGTATAAAATCTTATAAATAGCAAAATCTTAAGATGCAAGGAATGAGGCAGTGACGTAATACCTGCTTTCATGAGAATATCTAGGAAGCGATCAATTTGCATCTTCTTCCGTCGGCAGCCAAATATCAGATGGTTTATATCTTCAATTTCTCCGCACGGACAGTTGGGAGCGTCTATGATGTGTAATCTCTGAATGTGTTACTTGCAGCTACCGTGGTTGAATTTTAGTCTAGTAATACAGGTGTGTACCTTATTCCATTGATGGGAGGGTACCTTTGGGTGAATGCGCCCGTAGTGTTGGCCTTTGGTCAGAAGTGAGCTCATCCATTCCGTGTTCCACATTAGTTTCATGTCGTTTTTGATCTGACCAATTGTGTGTCAAACAGGAATCATTGTATTGTGTGTTGCGCCACTTAAATGAAATAAATACTTTTGTTCTCAGTGTTGTGTCAATCATTTCTTCGCAGTTGCTTAATTAATTTAAACTGTAACGCGCGTAACCTCGACATCTCTGGCCATTGTTGGTTCTGAAACGAAGGCCGGTAGCGTGACGTCAGTGTCACGAACGCGATGACACAATGACCAAGCTTAGCCTTTTATCACTATTTATGACCATCATGAGTTAATAACGTAGGGTAACCGCCCAGCGGCGAATGGTGTTTTTGTTTCGTATAAAAGGACTTTTCAAATCCTAGGAAATGGAAGCTCGCAACAGTGAACAAGGTCCGTTGACAATAATTCATGCGTTCAATCCCTTATACAAAATCACTATTACTTAACCAAGATCACAACAAGAAGTGCATTTTAAAGAAAACGTTTTGATTTATAGTTCACTGTACGAAACATTAAAGACATGAACTTGATGCCAGGACATAACAAAATCGATATATCGATCGAGAACATTGATTCAATTTTTAGTACAAATATCCAAGCCACTGAAATTTGTTGAATTTAATGGTTTATTGTTATATATCTCGACGACACCAATCAAAGGTAAAGAATAATTTTTTTTGATATCTCGCTTAGTTCTGGAGGTATTGAATAATAAAAATCAGTTATGGGTACAGTTCCTTGTGCCTTTAGTGACCGTTTCCTTCTCGTCCGGGCAGTATTTCAATCTAATCACAACAGCTAGGCAGAAAACAAAATACCTGTTGTGTAGTTTCTAGTTTCTTCGACTATTATTTTTCTGGTCTGGGCAGCATCTCAACCAAACCATCTCAATTTTGAGATACGATATCTCGAGAACTAAGTGAGTTATCAAAAACTGTATTCTTTACTTTCGATTTTTCTTGTCGAGGTATATAAGAATCCATCATCAAATATGATTTTGGCGACATTTTTCTTCTGGTCCAAGGCGCCTTCAAACCAAATCACTTCAATTTTGAGATACGATATCTCTAGAAATAATCGATATATATATATATATAAATTTGTCTCGTCGAGATAAATTCGAATCGACGGTAAAATTCATCATATTTCAGTGGATCGGATATCGCATAATCCCCCATATAGTCGAGTAGTAGTGCAAAATGTGTTAGGTACCAAACAGTTAACCTTCGAAACATTAAAAACATTTGTACAAACGCCTTCCTTTTGGCAGGGACTGAGTCTTTGACGATAGTTGTGCAATGTACCATAAACAGTGAAAAAAAATTAATTAAAAATACGAGTAAGAAAGTGGTTACCACGGTTTCTGTTCCGTTGTAATTATTAATCATCCTTAACGCCTTGACTAAACCGGCTGTACTAATATTTCTTATTGTGTGTATCCACTTGTGGACTGGGTTGCAGTATGCGTTGCTAAACAAAGCAGAGCCGCACTCCCACCCTCAGTTTGGCGACAGCTGGCTCGTTCTAATTGGCTGCTGCCGAATCAGAGGGGTAGGCGCGAGTCTGCACGAGGGAGCAGATACCGCAACCAGACAGATATTTAATTTGGAAATTATCGCGCGAATTATGGTCCATGAATCCGCAAGGGGGACGATCGTCAAGCAGGGAGAGGCTGCGAACAATAGCTGCCGAAAATCCCCGGATTGTCCGCGTACAGCAGTGGACACGAGAAATTCCACACAGGACAATACCACTTATACCGCTCCAAACAGCCAACACCGCAGTAATTTTGGACTGGAGGTTTTCGTATTGTGAGTTTCGACAACTTCCGATATGCAGACAATGTAGTGGAAACAATGATCACAGAAGATAATTCCTTAGGAATCTTCTGTAATTTGGCTAAAACCTCTGTGCTTGTGTGATTTATCGCAGAATGCAATCAGTGACGGATATGATAAAGGAGCTGGAATGGGATTCATTGCAAGACAGGAGGAGGATGAGGAGGGTCATGGGAGTGTACAGGGCGTATACTGGCGATGAGGCATGGAAAGATATTACAATAGGTATGAAAAGTAGTGCATGGAAGGGAAAAGATGACCATGACCACAAGCTGGCACTCGATTTCAGGCACAAGGGAGTGGGTAGATTCTCTTTTTTAGGTAAGGGTGTCAGGGATTGGAATGAGTTACCAAGAGAAATGATTAATAATTTACCGAAAACGTTGAAAGAATTTAAAATTTGTAGAGGGCAAATGTAGGTAGGTGCAGGATAGGGGGAAGATGGGTGTGTAGGGAAATTGCCACCGTAGACTGCGCTCCGTTGCAATTAAATTAAATTAAAAAAAACAGTAAAATTCTCATAGTTAAAGGGATGCGGAATCGCCCATCCCCGCAAGGTTAAATTATGCCTACTACAGGGAACATTTTCTTACAAACTGCTGGAGCTAGAGAGATAAAAATTTTACTGTATGTGCATTGATATATTGCAACAATACTGAAACAACAGTTTTTTGTCAAAGTATTTACTTACAGAGATATTTTAATAATATTTTATCCATAGTGGATTAGCGGAACTCAGCGACTGTGATATCCAATTTCTTGATATTAAAAAACAGCAACCAGACACAGTTTGTTGTTATTATATTTATTAATCATTACCGGTTTCGAACAAATTGTTCATCATCAGATGATTTGCATTTATATTTATAATGTAATCAAATATGCAGCTGCAAAATGCAAGCGTGCGTCCCATAACAATAGAAAGCAGTATTTATTGAATGATAGTAATTTAATTTTGGGTTGATAAAGGTAATCTCAATTATATTACTTACGTTAAATAGTTGAATGTTTTAAAATTTAATTCTTCTTGATGCCAAAAGTATATAAGATTCTGAAGAGATCTTATGAGCACGCTAGAAATTTGTTTTTGCATAAACAGATGTAGCAAAGATGTTTATGTACAATGAGTTTTGCATAATACTAAAGATGAAATTAGATTGAATATTAAGTTCTATGAAAAAATTACAGCAATATGAACTAGTTATTTGAATACAAATGACTGATAGTTGTTAAATTAAAATTTGAAATGACATCTAGATTGATATACTGTGATATGACAGCGTCATCCCCCAATGAATATTAATATATTCCTAATTAATATTCAGATTAATTATATTTATTTATTCAAAAATATAAATTTTAGGGCTAATTAATGGGTAGATAATTATTTATTAAACCCGGCTGGCCAAATTTATTATTATATAATTTTAATTCATTGCAAGATTGCTGTTAGGGAAGGATTAAACGGTGGAAATGTTAGAACTCAGTGGCAGTTTTTGAACATTCACATAAACCGACAATGCCGATTGCCGGCGGCAGCCCGACGCCCCGGCACACAATGGAAACGGCCAGTGAAGGGAGGGCAGATACAGTTACCTGGCGAGGCCAATGTCCCCCGGCTCTCCGCTGAGGGCGCAAGGTCACTGAAACTGTGCGCGAAACGAACCAACGACGAATGATAGCAACTCCACGACACACGTGATTGTGGACTACTTCATTTCACCAATCGTGTTTAGCCACAGGGTCTACTTTTTTTAATGAAAGGCTTCTTTTCCAAGTACTGGGAGAGGGAAGCTGACTTCTTCGTGGCGGCAGAAAAGGACGCCATGAGAAGGGGCTTGCTGTTCAGACGAGCTGGAGTACACACGTACTGTCCTTCTGGCTCAGATGTTGCCGGAAGCAAAGTGTCTCACCTGGTAGAGGCCAGCAACAGATGCACTAGCGCGGATGGGCTATCCGTGGATTTGCATCTAACTGTGACACAGTGTGTCGCAGTTCTTCAAGCAGTTGCAACAACGGTCATGTACCAACGCAAAAGGTCATTGGTTTCATAGAGTTTTGACGTGGCTTACAAACCCGTAAGCGATCCCTGTGAATAGACTCTCTGCTCTGATCATGAGAATATTTACGGAGCTAGCTAACTTTCCACATTCATCAACTTGGAACCTTTAAGCATCTTGCTCATCATGACGTAATTCAAATGATGTTTTTTTTTTCACTTTAATTGGCGTCCCTGAGAATTTTTTGTAAATGTTTAACTTCAATCTGTTGGCCTGGGACGCCACGTTATTGTATATTAACTTTGCAAAATCTCTGAAATATTTAAAATCTATTACTATTTGCATTTATCCGGCAAAATTATA
The DNA here is from genome assembly GCA_031002005.1 of Vandiemenella viatica. Lineage (NCBI taxonomy): Eukaryota > Metazoa > Arthropoda > Insecta > Orthoptera > Morabidae > Vandiemenella > Vandiemenella viatica. Next base: position 76,484,847 of record CM061918.1, read on the forward strand.
AGCGCCGAGTATTGCTTGCTTGTTTTTGAATATCTTGTGTTTAATATAACATTAAATATACCCAGCATTGTATAAGCCAGAAGAGAAAATAAATTCGATACTTTTGTTTACATGTAATTCTTGCAGCATTCAAGATTCTGGTTCACCAAATTAACCAAATTAGAAAATTAATTTTAATATTCCCGATAAAATTTTCAACCTAATGGCATCTCTCCACTCCCCGCCCCCCTCTTCATCAAACCGACCATTATAATACAGAGTTGGAATTAACGTTTATTGATATATAATGAAATTTGTTACATCTAACATTTAAGTCTACAAAATATTTAAACACTAAGTAATTTTTTTTTAAATGGGACTCCCTTCATGGATCGCCGAAACCGTGTCACGTTGTAATGTGCATATTTTCACTGAAATTCTTGGCTGATAAAAACAATGAAGTTTGTCAATCCTTCAACCTCGTAATAGGGTGAAGGTGATGCGGTGGCTATCCGACTGTCTATGACTTAAGAGAGGAACTCCAGCAGTTCTCCTGTGTCACCTCTGCTGGTATAGCCGGTCAGGAAACGTTCATTTCGGGCTCGCACGTAGGCAATGGCCAATATGAGATTAGCAGCTCTGACCGGAAACGGCACTGCGGATTGCTATCCCCAATAACGGACATTGGCGTAAGCTCCCTATTGGGATGAAACTTCCTATCACAGTGACAGAAATGTCTTCACAGCCTCAAGACGTTTAACGTTCATACTCTGGAAATCTTTCTACCTTTCTTAACTTTTACTTATTTAGTATACCACAAATAATTTAACATTCCGAAGTATGTCTTGTTACAAATATAATTATTGAAATTATCTCTGTATAAGGATCCTCCTAGTGAAGAGATATTTTGCGCTCTGCGTTATGCATTAGATAGATTAAAGAGAAAATTATACACACCTCTCTCTCGCTTACGTAGAGAGCTCCGTCAAGTTTTAGAACAGCACTAGCAGCTTCGAGTTTCACTTAAATACACATTTATTCTGCAGCCTCTCGTTCATTATACTGCACTTATCTTTTTATACAGTTTTATCTCTCTTCTTGCTCGTAGCCGTAATAATCTTTATATAATTCATTTCTTTTCATTGTTTTAACGCCTTTAACGACTTCAACTGTTCAACATAGCATCATTTATACACCATCTCTTGCCATTACTCATCCTTTCTATTGTTATGTCTAACGTCTTCTTGACATCAGGTCACTTGTGCCCCACTTTATCCCTTGCAGTCAAGGATGAACCAAAACAGTACTATTATTATTGGTGTAATTCACAGAATTAAATACAGTCTATTTAGAATTATATACACACTTGGAAGTTGGTATGATGTGTGTCGTTTACAACGTGTTGAAGGTGTCGCACCAAAGTACGCAATATACATCTTTTTTTAACTGCTTTACGTCTCTTAACAGCGAGGTCTTTAGAGACGGGAAAGGATGGGAGGGGGGGCGGCAAGGAATGGGAAGGAATTCGGCCATTGCCTTTTGAAGGAAGTATCCCGGCATTTGCCTGGAGTGATTTGGGAAACCATGGAAAACCCAAATCTGGATGCCCGGACGGGGATTCGAACCGCCATCCTGCCGAATGCGAGGCGAGAACGCTAACCATTACACCACCACGTTCGGTTTCGAGTTTGCGATACCAGTGAAAAAGAATAAAGTGGAATCATCTTCGTCGAAAATAATCACCTTATATGCTCGTCGAAAATGACGGATAAAACGTAGTTCTGATAGTTCACATCCTCGCAGTCTTTTGTTTACTGTAACAGTGATTTTTCTGGACAGAGAGTATAAGAAGATATCTACACTGAGCGACTATAAATAAACAACAAGCAACTAATAATTAATATGTTAATTTAAAGGTAATGCATACGTCTTAGGTAGAACTGCTATTAAATAATGCCCATAGCCTCAAAGTTGCATTTTCACCTCTGGCTACGATTAATCAGCTTTAACGCGCGTTCCCACGGCGCGTCCCTCGGCGTGTGGTAGTGGACGCCTTTCATCTTTGCCGCATATGCTGGCAGGGACAGCGCGCCTCGACCCACCGCCAGGCGGTAAAAGATGAAAGGCGCGTACTGCCTACCACGCGCCGTGGGAATGGGCCTCTGGAATGCCGGGGGTGTTACGTCAACAGCTTTACAGATACAGCTACACTGTAACACAATAAGCTAAGCTTTTTATTAGTATAGATTAAAGATAATATTTTACAATTCAAGGAAAGAACGATCGGGTGCTTTCTCGGTATTCCCGAAACAAGTATCTGTCAATAGCAGACGTTACCTTTCTTTTGGGGGCGTCCATTAATTACGTGAGGTGTTTTTTCATAAATCTGATCTTCACCCTGTGGTATGACCCCCCCCCCCTTCTGACGTGAGATCGACCTCGTGATTTTTGGAAACCTTTTTTATTGTATTTTCTTTTTTAGCTCTACTGTTGTTTGAAGGGCGACAATCTGAAAAAAAGGTTGTCGCGAGGTTTCCGTCAACCCCCCTCCCCTCCCTTCCTTCCTTGGTGAGATTTGGAAAGATTTCACCGGACACCCCCTACCCCATGTGACTCACGTAATTAATGGACACGCCCTTTCTATCTGAAGTCAGATTGAATGAAACAAAGATACGCAACACCACGTTGTGGTGTCAACTGTAGATCACATATCACTGAATGTATTAATGCGCGTGTTGTAGTTCTCATTTTATGGTAGCAATATTTGCGGCAGTCCTAGTTGGTTTGAAATACTGCTTCAATCAAAATGACAACAGACATTCCGTGATATAAAATAAAGCACGTTTAATTCAGTTTTTATTTCTAATTTAAGTTACCATCAGGAATGCCGTGTTATTGACCTTATTCGGATGGAAGTAGTTCCGTATGTATCACGATTAATGTGGCACGCGCGAGAATTATGACTAACATTACGCGGCGCGGTAAAACTGATTGGATTTCAATATTTGTTTTCAATTTTCTTTATTTTACTGGCACCATGTTGCTGGCATCATTAATTCAGCTAAACGTAAGTAGCTCCTACATTATCAGAATGGCAGGTATTATTAACCGCGTGACAGGAGAAAATATGGTTTTACGTGCCAATTTCAATTTTGATTTGTACTTCTTCCTTTCCAGTACTCCTTTATTTTTACACTGTATTACCTCTTCTCACTTTAGAATATTTTGCACATGTTTTCGTCCCCTCTCTCCCTTCAAATCCTGCCATATTCAATGTCTGCTTGTGACAAGTCTCTCTTTCCACAATGTCTTGTACACTGACATCATTTTGTTTCAAACCTTTCTTAACCTCTTGAATGCAGTTGATTTTTTGCTCCCAAAATATTTGAATTTCTTTTTTTGTAGGCTAGTGATAGGTGCGTCAAAAAAGTTTGTTATCGTTTTAATGATTGATTCAGTTATTTTTCCAGTGTTCTGGTATATTTCCTCCTTAGTACTTCCTTCCATAAGACTGCGTTTTTCAAAGTACATAATTTTTTCCTTATAATTCTCCTTTTTAATACTTCAATTTTATCCAGTTTGTAATTTAATACTAAGCATTCACTTGCATAGAGACCTTCTGGCTTACCACTGTATTATAGTGCTTTATTGTCAGATTTTTAGATAGGCGCTTCTTGTTGTAGAAACTGGCAGCAATGTTATACATTATTACCATTCTACATATCCTATTTTATAGCAAACTTTTCTTAGCTTCTTGAATTATTTCCCCTAAATATTTGAAATTCTTTACCCTTTCAGTTGGGAAAATATATGTCATTATTGTTTCGGTTTTTATGTTTTCATGTTTTCTTATGTTCTTCGGTTTTTATGTTTTTGTATTTTTTATGTTTTTTATTTATTTATTGGTTTTTTATTTCTTAATATTTGAGGCTTACAGTTCGTTCAGTTTATACAATTCATAAACAAACAGATTTGACCCTCATGAAGACTGCGAGCAAGGAACGAACCTTATGAATGCTGACGTCCACATTTCGGAAAATCGTAACACCTAAATCTGGAAGCACGAAAACTTTCGGATCTGACATTCAGCGGGAAACTGCTTTTCGTGTCCGACCACCTAGCCTTCGGTTTTCTAAGATTTTCTGAAGTCACTTAAAGTGAATGCGGGGTTGGTCCCTCGACATTATCTGCAATCCTCTTTCGGCTGTAATGACCTTGTCTTCATGCAGCCATTAAAAAAAAAAAAAAAAAAAAAAAAAAAAAAAAAAAAAACCTTAGTTTAAGAAAAAATAAACGACAGCTAAGGCGTCTATAAGCTTATTCGTTCGCCACTTGTTTTGTAATTACACCTGTTACCTTCTGTACTGATGTCAAGTTACAGTCTTCCTGATAGTAAAATCTCTTTGGAGTTGTCATGATCATTGATGAGGCATTCTGCTCCTTTCGTCTTTTTAGAAACGCCTTACCCTTGTCTGAGCGTAGGCAGTTGCCATCGAAAATGTTTACCCCTCCCAGACACAACTGGGAAGATAAATTGGACTGGTTATGGTTGCCTTCCTCAATGTGACAAAATTTGTAACTATTGTTCTATGCGTGGGTGACTGTGATAGTGTGTTGTGAATGAGAGATGAAATAAGGGCGGGGGTGAAACACGGTGCCGATGCATTCAGGCCTACTCTTCCGAAAGACACCTAAGGGCCGCCAGGCTTGAGGTTCCCATCAAGCGGACGAATCAAAATCACTTCATACTCCCTGTGGAAAGACTTCTGAATTAAACCAGAAATTTGGAGCACAGTATTGTGATTAGGAAGTGTGTACTACCACCACTTCTCATACTCTGCCAATGATAAATATATCTTCCAGCGACGGGACTCGTGCTAGCTAACCCCGCCTCAGAGACGGACATTTTCATGGTGCTGCAGCATACTCAACCAACGGGGTGGGCTTTCAGTGTCTGCATCACTAAGGATTTATTTTTTTTATTTTCATTCCTTAGGGGGCATCCACAAATTACGTGAGGTGTTTTTCTGGATTTCTGGACCCCCCCTCCCCCCTGGTGAGATTTCGTGAGCTCTGGCTGGGACCCCCCTAGAAATCGCCCTGGAAACTTTTGTAGACCTTTTTTTTTGACGAAATACTCTCCTAAAATCGACTTTGGCGCTAATTGTAGACCTTTTTTTTTTGGCTCTACTGTTCCCAAATTTTTCGCAAAATCTCACGTGAGATTTCCGTAGACCTCCCCCCCCCCTCCTGGTGAGATCTGGTGAGATTTCGCCGGGCCCCCCCCCCTATTTCACCTCACGTAATTAATGGATGTCCCCTTATCCGCCTTCAAAAAGTATTTAGCCATTTCTTTTGGTAAAAACTCTCTTCTTATACCATCATCAACCACTCGTTCACACTCACATGGGTAAATCGGCGTAATAATCATATTGGTCCCACTCCACTGAACACCGCAGCATCTGGAACTCTACTATATTACTGTCCTGTACCGTCTGTCGGGGATGCACCATGTGGCTGTTGATATATCGCGAGTACTGATATCCATTTTTGCTCCGACTGTTGCCACGCCACCAAAATTTACGACCACAGCGGCCACCCCGGCCATATTTCTGGCCGGACTTTTAAAATTAAATTTCTCCACCGCATAGCGCAGTCCTCGCCTCTATTAATTGCGGCAGGAGTCGCAACGCAGTATTAAGGGCCATTCAAAAAGCTGGATTAAACGCTGAGCGCGTCTCCAGCAGTGGCCGGTTAGCAGTGAAGAACTACGAAGATGCGCGATAGAGTTTGATACAAAACTTGGTGCACGGCAGTGCACCTGACAAGTCGAGTTAACGGCGGCGGCACTGCCTATCCATTTTTTTTTCTTATTGCTTTACGCCTCGTCGACGGCTAAGGTCATTAGAGGCGGAATGGGACCGGGGACAAGGAACGGCAAGGAATTCGGCCATGGCCTTTTTGAAGGAAGCATCCCGGCATTCGCCTGGAGTGATTTGGGGAAACCATGGAAAACCCAAATCTGGATCCCCTGACGGGGATTCGAACACGCGTCCTCCCGAATGCGAGGCCAGAACGTTAACCGTTCACCCACCATACTCGGTACCTATCACTTTCTCGAAGCGATTCGGGCCATATTTGTACATTAATTTGTTCGGTCTTATTCATGCTACATGCTTCATATTTCTATCAAACATGGATATCAGCAAGCTTATCAAAGATACCAAATTTTGTTTTGTTCCTGGACTTAGTTTGGATGTTATTGATGTGCAAATTTCACCGTTTTTATCACTGACTGACTGATAATCATCAAAACACTAAGGCACCTCTCGTAGACGTAGAAAGCTGAAATTTGGTACCCAGATAAAGTTTTAACTCCAAATTATAAGAAAAGTCTAAAACTATAAAATTTCAATATATTTCTCCCTTATCATCCCAAATGTGAAATTGCTTTCAATCCTAATAACGTTAAGTGCCTTAGATTTTTATTATAGACGGGGATTACTAAGTTTAACTAATCTTTTATATTTGATTTTCTTTCTCCCCTCACTTTTGAAGTTAGAAAAAAAAGGAATTCTACCGTATATTTCGTTGTTCTAGAAACTGGTAAGTTGTTCACATATTTGCTTTCACCCCCAAATAATAAGAAAAGTTAATATTGGTGATTTTCCACGTATTTATTAAATGGCAACTTAAAACGTGAAAAACTTTGGCGAGTATTTGCAAGTTACTTGCATGGCCCAGAATGAGACTATATGCTCGTCGAAATGTCTTTCATGCACAGAGTTCAGCAAGTGTAACCAATATCTTAAATTTTACTTCCATCCTATGTTCAGTTTGAAGGTTATTCCTTATTTATTTATAGTGGTAGTTAAATCTGCTCGGCCGTGGCGCACACCCATTGTTTGAAGAGTGAGTAGCTATTGTTGACAGCGTTTATTGATGTCTTGAATTCTGAAATGTTCTCTCACATACACTGATTTTCAAATTGAATCGTTACATTTGTGCAATAATTCAAAATAAACGATCAACTTACAAAAAGAAATGAGAGCCAAAAAAAAGGCCAAGTCTCGCGGCTGTTAGTGACAAAAAGTTATGAAATCTTGTTCTGAGCCAAGGTTACACTCTACAGCAGTGTTTCCCAACGTGGGGCCCACGCCCCACAGGGGGGCAATTTGGTTTTTTTAGGGGGGCAATTTAGAAATTGACTTAATGCGACTTTTCCGCTTTCTCTTTGGGTTATTTAAACGCAATGCCAGATATGGTTACAAAATATAGCAAAAAAGCAAATTCTTAAAAGGATCACACTAAATTGCCATAATAAATGTTTATTATAAATCTTTTGGATTTGAATTTTAGTATTTCATTATATGTTTTCTAATTTTACTTACTGTGTTTTATGATAATATTAAAGTGTTTTCTTTCAAAAACCATCCTATATTAGTTTCTTTAATAACAAATAATTTTTTTTATTAAAAATTATGTATGGGGGGCAAAAAAATGTTGAAAGTGGGACATGACCCAAAAAAGGTTGGGAAACACTGCTCTACAGTGTATATTCACCTTGCTTTGTGAAACAATGGTTTCTCTCGGTGTTATAGATCGTTTATTGACCATTATAGATGTTATAATTTTTCTGAAATGATATGTTGTATACGATTATATATGCTTCAGAGATATTGTTTTTTTTTTTTTTTTTTTTAAAGTTAGACATAGCAACACATTTAAGGAATTTGAATAGATCTGCAAAAACATGGCATGTATAATGGCCAAGTCACAAGAATTTTCTTTATTGTCAATAAACGATCTGTAATACTGACAGAAACCATTTCGTTTCACAAAGTGAAGTGAATTTACACTGAAAAGTGTAGACTTGGATCAGAACAAGATCTGAAACACTCATGAGACTTGGACTATTTTTAAAAAGTGTCCTCATAGGCGCATACATGCTCATGGCCAACCCAGCTGCTGGTCACCTGTATGAGCCAAGAAGACCTCGAAGAAATCAATAAATTCCTAGTGCATAAGATACAGTATGGACTTCCAATAGAACGCTCGGTATTCAACAAAGGGTATCCAACAAAAAGAAGTAGCTCCAAGAGACTCTTCCAATATGGATGAAGGAACACTCCAAAGTGGCAGTTCCACTTCACGCCCAGCACCAGATAGGAGTGAGCCTAGGTCAATCAAGTCCACCGCCCCGGCCAGCAGCCAAGATACGAACAGGAGCAAACTGAATTCCAACAAGCGGCCACAGAAGCGGAGACCGATGGCAACGTTACATCAATGCTTTCGTTGCCAAGGCTTCGGGCATCAAGCTTCTGACTGTCTCAAGCAAGTGCGCTGCGTTCGCTGCGGAGGGAGCCATAACAACTTGGTTTGCACACCTCCACGTGACGCAACGCTGACGTGTGCAAACTGTGGTTCTGACCACGCCGCCAGTTACGGGGGATGCCCCGTAAGAAGAAAGCTTTAAGCCAACATCAGAAGCCACCAACGCCAGCCCAGTCACTCCCAACGAATGTAAAGACCGGAAGGTCCTCAGAGATGGTCATCAAGCCACTTCAATAATCATCCGCCGACCAACTCAAATGACCAGAGAGCCAAGACGAGCAAATCAGCTGGGGAAAATCGTCGAGTTGCTAACACAACTGATCCCCAACTGACTAAACGAACCCAGTCAACAATCGAACGAATAAGAATACCAAAGGTGTTTCCACATAGGCCGTAATTACTACGGTAAAAGGCGGTTCACCCCCAAAGTGTACAGTTCGAGAAAATAAAATCCCTCAAAACATCAGTGAAACCACAGATAAAGCTACAAATCGTAGCGGGGCTGTATAACGCCGTTGAGGCAGTGAATTAAAAAAAAAAAAAGAAAAAATAGAGAGAGACCGAACCCCGCTTGTTTGTCGCGTGAATTGAGGAGAAATAATATGGAATAATTCACCAGTGTGGCGCACACTGCATTGGGAAGATACAGCGGGTCCAGGTTTGAGTCCAGGTTCCCGCATACCAGCCATTCTAATTGAAATTAGACCCGGTTTTCGGCAATTACAAATTCGAATGATGGGACGGTACCCAATTTCCGCAACATAGACTACACATCTCACAAACAAAAATACTCTTATCATACACAACACGGAAATTACATTATCTCTAAGTTATGTTGAGCTGCAATGGACAGGAACAGTCGAATAGAGTCGTACCTTACTGGTTTTTTTTAAAATGCTTAATGTCTCTCAACAGCAAGGTCTTTAGAGACGGGAAAGGATGGGGGCCAAGGAATGGGAAGGAATTCGGCCATGGCCTTTTGAAGGAAGCATCCCGGCTTTTGCCTGGAGTGATTTGGGAAACCATGGATGCCCGGACGGGGATTCGAACCGCCGTCCTCCCGAATGCAAAGCCAGAACGACCTTACTGTTGGTGAGAAAGTCTCATCATAATCAATTACTTCAGTTTTAGCATATCCCTTTGCACATAGTCTGGATTTGTAACCTGGACCAGTTGGACACAGACTTTCCTTCTATAGATTAAGTACGCCGGGTATAATAATTCCGGCATGTATTCGGGTAGGTATCAAATCCTTCCCCTCAAGATTACACTTATCACTCGCGTAAAACATGGGACAGGTCCTCAGCAGGCCAGATCGATGAAAAAAAAAAAAGAACTAAAAGTTTTACACTACGGTGGACGATTTACGATCATTCCACGATCGACAAAGTAAAACTCGAAAAACTGAATTTCGAAGTGTCATAAGCGGCGTATCCACTACGCGAGGCATCGAACATTACTGTTCTTTTCTTTTTTTCTATCTCTCTCGCCTTTTTCGGAGTGTCATTGTTGTATGGTTGACAGGCAAACTGTAAAACAATTTAGAATCACAGACTTCTGAGTACATACGCTTATGGTGTTCTGAAAGGGCCGTAAATTCGTATTATTTTTTATCAGTTACATTTTCCCTCGTGATTACATTGTCTTCGTCCGTTTCCGGTAACTTGTTTACTTTTTCATTCAGGCATTTTGTTTTTTAAAAGTGTACGATAATTGCCACTTTTATCCAGTAGAGGAAAGAGAAATGTGTTTGTTAATCAAATTCGGTCATAGAGCGGGAATTCCAAAGCGACAGATAAATATCACAGGATTTCTGGTTCACGTTTGAACAGCGAATTGCGGAATAATTCAATAGTTTGTCTCCGCGAATGATTAAAACATTCGCCGGTATTTTATGCACTGCTGCAGGGTTTGAACTACGCAGTTGGCTCCACAAAATTTTGGATATAAACACAAAAAGAAATGAATGCCTGCAGAATTGAATAAAGTCGCATAACATGCTAAACGTATTCGCCAGGAAATTTCATTTCAAAATGGTCTCTGATGTAGGAGTTTTCACAGCGGACACATACTTTTCATTCAAGTTATGCCATTTACAATAAGTGACGTGTGAATCTAGTAGAACAGTGATGTTTCTTTTAGTAATTAATCGTTATTATTCATTACTGCTTGAAAAACGTCAAAACATTCGTCTTCTCCGATCTTCACGTCTTGTTGTGGTAATTAGAGGCGGAAGAGGAACGGGAAGGAGTTCGACCATGTGTTTTTGGAAAAAATATCGTTCGTCTGGACTGATTCCTGAAACCATGGAAAAATATATTCTGGATCACCGCACCGGGATTTGAAACCTAGTCCTCCATAAAATGCGAAATGAGAGGAAAAAATTGGTACACAGAAAAAATAATTTAAGTTTTCTCAGAATTTTCCAATTTTCCGGGCAACTTTTCCAATTTTTCATTTTTGGACTATTACGAACGTTTAAAAAAAATAGCCAAATCGGTACACAGAAAAAAGACTTTCAATTTCCTCTGAATTTTCCGGGCAACTTTTCCAATTTTTCATTAACCAAAAACCTTATTCCGAATATTACGAACATTTAAAACAAAAATTAGCCAAATCGGTCCATAGAAAAGAGTACTTTCAGTATTTCCCGAATTTTCAATACAAATTTGCACATTTTTTCACATTTTCATGCATTGTCATCCAGTTTTGAGCTATGGTGAAAATTTCAAGTCTCTATTCATCGAAAAGTTAGTTTAAAATCAATTACAAAATTCCACCCGAACAGAACAAGCCCAAAGAGAGTTAATAAAAACATTTTACAATTATACAAATTGTAGCCTGACGTTATCACGTATTAATGCCATAGAAGGAGGCAACTTTAATCAAATAAATTAGATTAGATTTATACGAGCAGACTGATGAAATACGGAACAAAATCGATTACGCGAACTTTCTTTTTGTATACTGCGACACATGGGCTATAAAACCTAGAATTGTATACGACTACACAACTTTTCTGAACACATTAATGAGAATACGTTTGATCACCACAATCAAGCCCCTTTTTCTATCATTTTGCTTCTAAATTGAAACTGACGAGAATTTAGTGAGAGGAAAGGAATAATTTTCCTGATGTTTTAAAGGATATTATAAAAAAAATACTTTTAGTGAATGCATTTAATACGCTCAGTGCACAAGATTAATCTCCAGCTGACGAATCTCTTAAAACTTTGTTCCCTTCGTGGAAATTGTTTCTAAATTGATTTTTGTTTCAGCCTACAGAGCTGTTGTTTAAAAAAGATAGTTTAAACTTCTTAGCTAATACAGGGCGTTCGCCGGGAAACGCAACCCACTGTTAGCGCTACAAGGAAGAAACTGCTCCCGGCGAGCGAGCGGTCAGCTTCCGGCATTGTTCGACCGTCGGCCGCGGACTATTTCATAATAATTACGCTTCATAAACTTCATAAACTTGTATGTGCTAACCATTTAAATGTGACGTAATTCATTAGCTTACCTTATAAAAGATGCTGGAAGTGTTGACCCTCTTGTGTAATGCACATTTCACATCTTCTGAACATATTTCGAGACACACGCTGCCCTATCTGACTTAATGATTTTTTGGGTGACTGTTCTAGTCGAAAAGCGATATCGTCAATTTTCTCCTCTGTGAGAATACGGTTGACCGACAGTCTCTTTTTGTTAAAAAATGAACCCGTTTCTCTTACTTTTTTAACCAGACGCACAATTGTTGATTTAGCTGACAGTAAAGCGCCAGGAAATTCGCGACGAAATTTACTGCGACACTTTTTAAACGACTTCTTCTTCACATATGTATCGTAGAGAAATATTCTTTGTTGCAAACTGTAACGTACCATAATTTTACTCACTCTCAAACACGGAACAGATTAGTAAGAGTATGAAGCCCCAAACCAGCCAAACCGCAAAGAAACGATTATTCACAACACTGATTAATAAGAGACTGAAGTCACAAACTAGCTACAATGCAAAGAAACCGTTCTTAACAATGTAAGGGACTCATTATACTGCGTCACTGCACTGTTGGGGCAGCGGAGGTGTTAAACAGTGCGGTGATTCACGGTGCCGTGTGGCGGGAGTTGCTGGCTTGACTGACCGAGCAAGTTGCCGACGGCAACAGACTGGGAGGGTAGCGTTTTCCGGCGAACGCCCTGTATTACACGCACTTACCAGACAGACCCGAAAATACAATAAATGTAAACACAAAATCACTAAAGCTAAACACTGACACAACACACATAAATCGAAAAGATTGTTAAATACTGGTGTAAACTAGGGATGTAACGGATATCCACATCCGCATCCGCAAGTGCGAAACTTTCGCATGAATTCCTACATCCGCTTTCGCATCCGCATCCGCAATTTTTAATGCGGATGTATTGCGGATGTTTTGTTTACATTGCAATGTATATTTTTCTTTTCACTTTATTCGAGATTCTGTCCATCGTAGCTTAGCTAACAAAAAAGTGATTGTTTTCTGACGATCTTGCAATAAAAGTAACAATGAACTAAACGGTGTAATTTCCTAAGCCACTAATTTACTAGTTTAAACTTGCAAGTAAAGTAAAGATTGGGCTACAATAGACAGCACCGAACCCGCACTGTCACCGACCGACACTTTTCTAATTGTTGTCGCTCACTCGATTGAAGTGAGTTCAAACGACACTGCACCGTGTGTCGGAATTCATTAGTTGGATCTAATTTTTGACGGTGCGGACCGGTGTCGGGCTGGTCGATATGGAAAATTATATACAAAGAGTTCAGAAATTTCTGGTCCTTTACGACTAAATGTTGTTTTAGCGTTACTGATTGCTTTAGAAAAGCGTCCATTTTTTCAGCCTTAGTTTAGGTTCATCAGATGTTCGTAAAATGTAGATATAGCCCTTGCATGTTCACATTAACAAATTAAATTGCCAGACGTGAAGGTCGATTTTAAGGCCTGTAAAAATTGCATCCGAGACCCGGATTTTTAACCGGGGACCTTCCATGCCCGAATCACACGGCGCAAGCATCTGAATTTAGAAGTACTGAAAAATATGTATTTAATCATATAAAAGATCATTTATGTTTTGGGATAACAAAAATAAATGCTATAGAAAAAAATTATGTTGATTTTATTATGGTTGAATATTTATTTGTAATTACATCCAGATTTGTCTCTTGACTCAGATGGATACGGCGTACGATTGGGGTACTGAAAGTCCTTTGTTCAAATTCTTGTCTCAGCTGCAATTTTCATGGGTCTTAAAATTGAAAGTCACCTCTGGCAAAGCTTCGATTTTTTTAATGCTAAGATGCTGGGACTCTCCGTGGTTCGAATTTCACGTTAATCTGTAGGTCTTCTTTTAAAAATAGGTAACAACCATAAAGGTACACTGCGTGGCTGATAAGAAAATCTGGGACTGAAATTTTTTGATCACACGAAATTATTATTTATTTACAGAATATTTGCAGTCTGCATTTAAATGAAAATGTATAATAATCTTATTCTTTTTTGTTGAAAAAATATTGAGTGAATCGAAAGGAACCTGTAACTGCTTTCACAGACCATCAAGAGTTCTTTTTATTGAAAATCGGATCTCGTAGGTCCTATTAGTTGTACTGTGAATACGCCATTGGAGCGGTGGGAGCGGTCGCGAGCACGGAACTGTGCGTGGTGAGTAGGCGGTAACGGCCTGGCTTCGCATTCGGGAGGACGGCGGTTCGAATCCTCGTCCGGGCATCCAGATTTGGGTTTTCCATGGCTTCTCCAAATCACTTCATTAAAAGACCATGGCCGCATTCCTTCCCGTTCTAAACCCCGATCTTTTCACGCCTCTAATGACTTCGATGTCGACGAGGCGTATAGTTACTTATAACACACACAAAAGCGAGCGTGGAGATGAGCGGTGGCGTGGCCTTGTGCTGGACGCTTGAATTAGTGTAGCCAGCCACGAACTCCGCAAAGTTCATATGATAAAGACTGGTTTATAGACGCGTACGTAATTATTTAAATAATTTACTTCACTTGTGAAATCATCCCACTTTTTTTGTTGTTGAAAGATCAGGCAAAAATAAATCAATATGGCAGTATTATATGGAAATAGAATTTAATTATGAAAAAAGATTGATTTTTATTTTATTTTTGATAAAATATTAAAATCTAAATAATTATAAATTTATTTTTCCACATCCGCATCCGCTTCCGAAAAACATCCGCATCCGCAAACGCATCCGCAAAGATGACATCCGCAACAACCCTAGTGTAAACCCATGACCGTTTTTGCGTATCGTCACGGGTCTAGAACAGATCCAGTTTTTAGGGTCATAGATTATAACAGGTTGACCTGATCTGACAAAATATGAACTTGACCTGTGTTTCACACTTAGGGTGAATAAAATCTCTGGAGCTTGAAGTATTAACAAACGTTGGTATTTAACACGTACAGGTAAGATCAAGCTATGGTATAATTGTTTCAAAGGTTGTATTCTAGAGCTTGCTTAAACACAAACTTGACTTGTATTTGACCCTTAAAGTTCACTCTGCAAAATTTAAAAAATTACTGTTTTGCTTCTAAAGCACCCCCTTTTTTTTTTTTTGAGACCGGTCAAAAACTCATAATGTAATCATTGGTCATAGTGTCTGTATCGGCCAGAGAACTTAAAATATATTCCACCTTATTAAACAGTTAAGCACCTCCGAAGAAATTAATTACCAGAATACTCGATCGGAAACATATTTGATTTGATGTCCACTTAAAATAACCTCATATCTCACGTACAGCGAACATGAACAAGACCATTAACGAAAGTGGTCAGTAAAATAAGTAAAAATCAAATAAACTGTAATGTATAAACTCTGGTCACGCAGCAACATTAGTGAAAGTTTTAATTAAATTGAAATTTATCCTAAGCTAGAATGACAATTGGTATTCGTGGTTACAGCAGAGACCATGAGTATTTTTTTTTAAGTTTTTTATGTTACTTTCATTAGCAACGTATTACTGAAAAGCAGATCCACGTTTTTTCAGCTGCAAAATTTATTTAAAAAATTTTAACAAAGAAATGGTACAAAAAGCAATCTTAATGAATGTATTATGGCATTTAATTTGCTAGTAGTGGCTTAACTATTAAATTGTGGACATAACCTCGAATTTCTTCTAGTGATATCTCTGATCACTGTTTTGTGAGCGGACGCTGCCACGTGACACTGTTCACCAGCAAATAAGTATTAAGGTGAGTGAATAAGTGAGCTTACGAAATTATTTACTAGATATTACTCATTCAAACTGGCGCTGTCAACTGCGACAGGAACAAACAAGATCACATCAGGTTCCCGGCATTTTTCGGCTGGCCAATAATACATGTTTTCTCTCTTTCTCCAAAGATAAAGCTAGTATAGTAACATACGAAAGAAGATTACCTTTCTTTGTTTCTGCAATGGTTCAATGTGTTAAAAATTGCAAACATATTATAAAAAAATGTGTGTTTCTTTAAAATCCACGAATTAATTATCAGTTGATTTTTATTTAGATTCCTTCGGTGTAGATGTTTTAGTTATATTCTGTGTCTACAGATGTGACTATTACAAGTATCAAACAATTTAGGTTAACTATTTATCTTTTCGTAGTGGTTCTATATTTTTTTCTTTAAAGTAAAATTTTAAACCAACGCTAACGAAATGTGTACATTTCTTTGAAATCTAAATGTTAATATTGAAGAGGATTGCGCAATCGAACATGGTGGAGCTGTTAAATCATCATTACAAGATCGTGGATAATTAATAACACTTCTATTTAGTTAACAACTGCGACGAAAGCAGTTGCCAGAAAACTGCTTTTAACCCACAATGTATGACGGGTTTAAAAGTTTGTGATTTACTGACCACAAAAAGTAACTTTAAACGCATTTCGTCGCTGTTGATGCCTTGATGAGAGGGGAAACACGTACGACAATAAACAAATAATAGAACAAGGAACTTTGTTTTCACTAACAATTAATTCATTGATATTATTTAAGCATTTTTCATTGCAACAGAGCTCTAAATTTAAAAATAGAATCTGAATGTCTATCTGATTATTGCTGGCCTCTTAGTTTCGTTGTTCGTTGATGCTAGGACCAATTACCGTGGAATTAGCCTGTGCTCTCCCGCCAGCAGCTCCGTGCCCGGGAATACGAGATGACTGGGACAGGTGAGGATGAGTGGAGGACTGGGGAGAACTAACGAAGTGCGCGGAGGTTCGTGACCGGGCGTTGAGCAGACCCGCGATTAATGAGCAGAGCGTGGCGCTGAATGCTGATCAACACAGTGCACACGGGCGGATCACCACTGCGTGACGCATAGGCAAGTGGCATTCATTGGTCCACACCGCTAGTAAGTCACCGCTCGCAACATTAAACAGGCTCAGAGAAAAACATTTGCTCACCACATGGAGTGCGCGTTTAAGAACAGCCGCCATTACAGTATATTACTTTTTCTAAAAAAAAAAAAAGCTAGGATAAAGAAAACCAGACACCTGTCCTAAGGTAGGTTGGGACAATTTAATTTCTATGCTAATTATTCAGAGCAGTCACTAACTTCGCCTTATGTAGGCTAGTATGCAATGCAGTAAGATATTATTATTATTATTAAAGAAAGGAGGGAATTTTCAGAGGAAAAAAAAGCAAGAGTGAGCGAGAGAATGAAAGAGTACTGGCGACGGAGGAAGGAAACTCAGAAGAGGAAATGAAGTTGCGTAGTCGTAGTCCATAGATGGCTGAAAAAAAAAAAAAAAAAAAAAAAAAGTTACTCTTGGACTCTGTGATGTTAATATTCAAATTATGTGTATAATTTAATTAAATAAAATATTAATTTTGGAAGTTTTTCCAAAAGTATGATTTAAAAAATAACAGGAAAAGTATTTTATACCGTATTTATTATCTGAGTCACAAAAATATTTATCGAATGATCAGTACGTATATGGAATGTATAAGTGACCGTTTCCGTGAGATCTATTTGTTCCATTATTACTTAAACCATTTAGTTTAGGTTTTCAAAGTTTGGTAACGTAGAGAATAATTAAAAAAAAAAAATGGTATCTCTTATGATTCTATGTGAACGTTGGACGGAGTTATAGGTGATAATTTCTTCGTAAACTGAACAAATAAGCGTCAAAGATCATAGTACATCCAAGACAAACATTACACTCTTTGGATTCTGTTAATATTAATATTGTTGTTGAATACGTAACATTGGTTGTTTAATAATACGACACTCGTGAAGCAAATTAAATCGCCAAGCTAGATTTATCGTGTCTTACGTGGCACCCCTTCACGAAATTTTTTTTCTTTACGTCTGTGAAATGTGAGGTCCACACGGGTGATGCTATCAGGGAATGCTAATATACGATATTTATATCGAAATAATATCCACGAGTGTGTGAATCACATTTGTTAAACTTTCTCAAAAAATTTTTTTCCCGAACACCATAAGCTCTAGAACGATTTTTATAATTCCCTTGTAATCATTAGGAGACTAAAAATCACTGTAAATTATGAAAGAATTTTCGGATCAACTGTTTGGTTAGTAGTTTTTATGGTTTGTTCACCATAAACTTTTACAAATCTTGAAATATATATATATATATATATAAAAAATCGCAAAATTTTTCAGAGACGGTAGTTTCAAGCTTTCGTTTGATATCTTTGAAATTTTTTTAAAAAATCCCTGTGTCCATTACCTAATTATTGTTTTCACTGTCGTGATTTTTCCAATGTAAGGGTCCTACCTCATAAAGTACAGAAAATGATTAGTATAACTGTAAATATGTTGTTATTGTAGACAGAAAAGATTTCAAATGTAATTAATGATGAGGCAGTACCTGGTACGCAATTTTACAAACTAGGGAAAAGAACCGGCCAAACTACGCTAAAAATGCCTTCCTCAAGATATTTTTTTATCAGGCAGTGATTCCGAAGAAGAAGTGAATCAGAAAATAAATTAAATACCGTGGGTGGCCTGTCATCTTCTATTTGACATCTCGTTTGTTAAGTATAGAACAGATTTTTGTCAGCGCTCGAAACCAAACGTATAAAAGGGGAATTATTTTAAACAAATTTAATTTTAACTGTTTTGATTACTGTTCTAATTCTGATAACTGTTTTTATTACTTTAATACTGATATTCCTGCTAACATTGTTATAAAAATTTATTGTACCACTGTATTGTAGTCACTGAGCGGCCCTGTGGGCAGACCTCAACCATAACAATATGTAAGTTATGTTTTTTGTTGTAATATTCAACATTGTCCTGTATAGCAATATTTGCTGTACGGATAATAAATTCATAAAAACAAAAGTAATTTTGCCGGTCGATATAGAATTTCGGTGGTCGATGTCGAACTATTATTAGCAAGGAGTAAAGAGAAGACAACGAGGGGAAAAAACAGATGAAAGTAAATGGCAGCCTTTGAATACGGATCACGAATTTTGACAGAAATGTGATCGGCTGTATCTGACAAGATTAAGAAAGTTAGATTTGATAAAAACTGGTTTTTTTACGAAGTGTTCAATGATGTATCAGTGTCACTAGTAAAAATGTGTTTGAAAGTGTAATCACATAAGAAAAGTAGAATTAAATAAGATCCCTATTTCAAGTGAATGGGAATAAAGTACACAAAATATAAGAAGGAGCCTACTATCACTGTGATAATACCACTAGATATGACAAAAAAAGCTTTCGGGTGGAACATCAAAATGTGCCATGCAAATAAAAACAAATATACTTGTTTTGCTGTATCGAAGTAGAAGAGAAAAATATAGAAGTAAAGTTATAGTAAAAGCTAGTAAGACCACCCGGGTCTCGTATACATAATTATTATCATTTCTTGTTCCTTCCCACTGTCTCGCAAAGTGATTAGATAAACAGCAGATTTAAAGATAAACCCTTAGCTTTCAACTATGATAACCCTATCCAAACTGGTTCAGCTGTTTTTGCGTGATGCCTGGACACAGCCCGCTAATAGATTTATAATAATACAGCCAACTAGCTCAATTCGCTTTTCTATTAACGGCCTAGCCCTTTAACTAAACGGCGCTATTCGACCAAAGGCTTGAATGACGTTTAGCCAATACGTTTAATACAACACTTAATGAATCGGCTGGCCGTTGCTTAGCAACTATAACCGAATAGGGTTAATCACTTCCCTTTTGTTGTTGGTACGTACATGGTTCATATCAGCCTAAACTGTTTGTTGTTCTCGTAGCGGTTGAAATGCAGCCTGGAGTAGAAGAAATAATTAAAAACCAATGTAACTACGTTAACATATTCATAGAAGCCTCTTGTAGAAATTCTTTTCAAAACTCGAACTGATTGATTCAGTAACAAGCAAATCTGCAGTATTTTTGTCACTACACATTTTCATAACTAAATTTAAATCTGTTAGTCGGTCAAGTCGTCAAACGCTGTTCTGCAATTTGGTTTTCCTGGCTGTGGGATTAAATCGCTAAACGTCATTCATGCTGTTGATTGAATTGCGCTGTTTAGTTAACGGAGTACGTTGTTAATTGATTGCCGGAATTCGAAAGCGGAAGTCTGTCTTCATTTTTTTTTTTTTTTTTTTTTTTTTTTTTTTTTTTTTTTCTGCCATCAGTCTTTCGATTGGTTTAATGAAATCCTCCGTCTCTTCCTACCTTGCGCTTATCGATGCCAAATTAACAAATCCTACCTGTATTAAAATGTGACACACCATCCTTTCTCATCTTTTTGTAACACTCTTCCACAAACTTCTTTCTTCACTCATCACGAACATTTCGTCCTTTAACTGTCAACATAATTTTCAACACCTTTTTTGTACAGCTACAAGTATGTATGCATTTGTTGAAGGCAACTAACAGCACGTTAAACCTTCTGGCATTTGTTAGCAAGTTTCATTTTTTTTCGGCCCTAAAGTCCTTCATTGGTTTTGACGGAACCTGTTTGCGCTTTTCCGTACAAAGGGTACCGCGTCTTCTCTTGGATTTTTCGTCTCGGCTTATTCTATACGTCACTAACTTCTCCCGAAAGAAATTTCTATCAAAAGCACCATTATTTTTTATCTTTTCTTTCTTTCTCACCCTCTCTCTCTTTCTCTTTCTCCTGTCTCTTTTTTGTTTATGGCTTTAGCCTTGCCGACGTAGAGGTCATTAGGGGTGGTAAAGGGCTGGGGGCAAGGAACGGGAAAGAATTCGGTCGTGGCCTTTTTGGAGGAACCATCCTGGCATTCGCCTCGAGTAATTTGGAGAAGTCGGAATGGCCGGACGGGGATTAGAACCCTCGTCCTCCGTAGTGGGAGGCCAAAGCGTTACCGCTCACCTACCACGTTCGGAGCCCTTCTATAGCAGCACATTTCAAATACTTCAGTTTACCTTATTTCTGGAATTCTTAAAGTACTGTGCCCGTGATCTGACATATTATGCGGGGTGTTAATTTCTCGGGATGCACGGCGTCAACGCGAGATTGAATGACTCCTGAGGGTGTTTCTTTCCTTCTAGACGATATCTCCGAGGTCGCCGCCCCCGCATTCGATCTCGAGTCGCCCCCCTTTCTTCTTTTCTCAGTTACGACTCTATCTCGACAGATGGCACCATTCCCCCGAGGCGACATCTTCTGGCAGGCGGAGGAATTTCATTTGGAAGTTGCCAGCCACATGCCCCCGGCTGAGACGCGTCCACAGGTGTGATTCACGGCACACCGGCACACTCGTAAAACACGCTAATACAATTTGCTGCGACTCTATTACCAAATGGATCCTGTATACTGCATTAGCACTCATTAGTTTCTCGGGATTTGTAAATTTTCATTGTGCTTTAGTCCTTGTAGCTTCTACCATCAGGTATATAATTTCCGAAAGGTGTTTTTTTTCTTTTTCTTTTTTGGACCATCTATTTTCTCCCATTTGTACTTTACCAAAATCGATAAATGAGGTATCATTTTAAAGATCTATGCTTTGGTAACATCGTTAATTAAGGGAGGAAATTTTCGAAATTCGACCCCTAAATGGCAAAATTATGAAAAACTGAAAGTCACAATACGGTAGAAAGGACACTTGTCAGCCCAATAGAACAGGCATGGCAACGCCTTTAATTTTCCATTTAATACAGATAGAAAACTAGTCCTGGAGAAGTTACCTGTCTTATTCTCCAAGATTTTCTCCTACAAAAGGTCTAAAGAAATATCTGTTTTAAAGACAAGTTGTAAGATAGGAGGAAAATAAGCTTAATTGTGTGCATATTGATAATCAATTCTTTTGTAAACTTATATGACAATTTAATTAAGAATCCCTCTGATTTGTAAAATAGTTATTAACTAAGACACTCTTTTACAATAGTTCCTATGCTAGAACATATAATTTATTTTATTTTAAGTAATTCATTAAAAACAAAAATTTTAGTTGAGGAGGTTAACTCATTTAATTATGTCTACCTCACAAATTTCCCTCCTACTCAAGATTGTACACTAAATTATCTAAGAATATCACTCTGGCATGTAATACTAGTTACTAAGAACAAAAATGTGGAAACAAAGCTTGTTGAGTATGATAAAACTAGTCGATATGTATCAATTTTAAAAGTTAAATGCAATACAATGAGACCTGTAATGTAATAAGATGTACAGAAAATAACATATAAGCATATATCATAGATAAGTATGTAGAACAACTGTAAATATTTGATGTTGGCCATATGGTCGTCAGGACCGAAGGCCAAATAAATAAATAAATAAAATAAATAAAGTTACCTGTCTGCAGTAAACGGTCTTGGGGGTGCACGGTGGCATGAAGGGTAAGGGGGGCAAGGGGGCAAATGAAGTCTGTACTAAATAAGTACACAGAAAATAATGTTGACAAAGATGTAAGAACGTCACATATTTTTGCAGATACCTGTTCGGGCTAAAATAAAAACAATACTATGGTGAGAATGTTGATACAACGATGCGAGATAAGGAGGATTGATATTAGTAAACTTAACGGGCAGCATTTTATGCCCAACGATAGGGATTTTGATGCTATTAGAAGAATGCCGAGGAAAGAAGAAAGGTATTACACAGTGTATGAAGTTGTTACACTTATACAGAATTGTTCAAACAACCCTAATAATTTTACAATAGTTGAAATGAAAACTGATGATTTCATTGACTACATACAGCTCATGGTGGCCTAAGATTTACAATAAAACCTGCTTCAGTTACGGTTCATACGGCAAAAATGTTCCCAAAAATAAAAGAGATCTTTCAGGATATCCAACTAACGGGAGATGAGTTTTTGAGAAAACGATCCGCGCAGTGTTCAATGCAACATGGACAATCTACACATAAGCTTCGAAACACAGATAAACCCTTGGAATTAACTACCAAGAAAGCCTATTCTACTGTTGTCCCCATAAATAATAAATAAATGGACGACATAAGGAAAACTGTGGTTTACATACCTGATAAGAAGATGGAGTTTTGGAATCACATCATTTCATGGCCCATAACAATGGCATCTTTGGGCGAAATCGAAAATGAAAGAAAACTTTAACTTTAAAATGACGTACTTACTGTATCTCTGTAATAATAAAATGAATTTTTATTTAAATTAAATATTTTTTTAGAAATTTTTCCCAAAATTTATTTTCAAAATCGTGTTTAGGGGAGACTGGGTACGGTTGTGCCAGGTTACGGTTGTGACAGTCGTCATATTAGCCAAACTATTAGGAATACCAGGATGGGGAGGGGGTAGAGAGGAGCGGCGTGCCTGATTGAACGTGTTTCACGGTATTGCGTCAGAAATCGCGTGACATTAACAATCCTAGAGGCCTACATTACTTTTTAACAGTCAAAAGTAAGTATTTTTATTAGATTTCTTTTAATAATTGTTGTATGTGTACAGATAGAGTAATGAGTGTTTTTCCTCAATGTTATAAACTCAGAATGGGGTATAGTTAAATGTGGTGTGCCTCAGGGCTCAATTCTTGGCCCTCTGCTTTTCTTAATCTATATAAATGATCTCCCACATATACTAGGTGATAATGAACACATGGTGCTCTTTGCAGATGATAGTAGCATATCCTTGAAAGACCCATCAGCACAAAACCTCGAAAACACAGCAAATGAAGTTATAAAGAAAATTAACAGGTGGTTTAATGCCAACAAACTAATACGTAATGTAGAAAAGACACAGTTACTTCAGTTTGTTACAAAAAATAAAACAAAGGACTGCTATAATGTGATATCAGAAGGAAAAGCAATCAATGAAAGTAATTTCACAAAATTCCTGGGTGTATGTATAGATAACAAATTGAACTGGAAACAGCATATTCAACAACTTCTTAAAAAACTGAATTCTGCAACATTTTCACTTAGGGTAATATCTAGAATAGCTAATATAAAAACCAGAAAGTTAGTATATTTTGCATATTTTCATTCCCTGCTCACTTATGGCATCTCATTCTTGGAAAACTCGTCACAAGCACAGAGGGTCTTTAAATTGCAAAAACGTGCTATAAGAACTATTTGTGGACTAAGCCCACAGACGTCGTGCAGAAATCTATTTAAAAACCTGGGTATACTAACAATGCCAGCACAGTATGTATACTCTGTACTATCATTTGTAGTGGAAAATCCTGAACACTTCAATCTTAATGCTGACATACATAGCCATAATACTAGGAATAAATATAGTATTCACAAGGATTACAAATCACTGTCAATTGTACAGAAAGGGTTAACATTTACTGGAGCTTCCTTATTCAATGTCTTACTAACAGAAATTAAATGTTATCTACTCTGTAAAAGAATTTTCTTCTCGGAATTTGGTAACTAAGATTGATTAATAAAATAGTATATACGGTGTATGGAAGGGAAAGGTGACAAAGTTGTCCACAATTACTAAAATGATATATGGTTTTTCTTTCTGTTGAAACTTTTGACAAATGAAGTAATTACACTGTTTACAAAATTTCACTCATATATTGTAACTAACATGGGATAGCATGCACTCAAAAACTGCTGTAAAAAATTATGATACTAACAGGTTTTTAAGTAATTGACTGCTTATGAGTTGTGGTAACTGGTTGGTAAGAAAATAACTGGTTGTTAGATGCTGGTAACAAGTTTATACACTGTTCCACATAATAAGTATTAACTAACTCGGGATTGTATTTGTAGATTACAGGAAATATTGGTTATACTAATGGGTCATAACTAACTTCTTGTCAATATATCAATTATATAGTAATATTGACATTACTAATAAGTGTATGTACTGTTCCACATCCCCGAGATTATTCTCACATGGGATCAAAGTGAACATATCTATCTATCTATCTATCCTCGTTATAAGTTATACATTAGTAGTTAAATAGCAGTGATTACTTTGGATGTAGTTTATTTTGAATTGTCATGGCGATTGTTGTTTTGCGAAGGAGTGCGTTGGGGACGGTTGTGACATATTTTCTGGGTACGGTTGTGACAGTAAATTTTTTGTTTTTGATGCCCAGAAATCGCTTGAGGAAGACCAACAGCTGTACAACGTACATTAGTCATGGTTACATTTGCAGAAAATTATTTTTTTCCACAAGAAGATTATGTTACATTATGTTTGATATTATTTGAAATAAATTTGATTTTAGACCGCTTTATTGTATTTTCTAACCTGTCACTACCGACCCCAAGCACTGTCACAACCGTCCCTGGGGTGTGGTCGGTTGTGACACTTTTTCTTTTTGTTTCTAATTTGTTGCTGTGACTTAACCATTGTATTTAGGGACAAAACTTTATTTATTAAATGCAGGAAAATGTACATTTTACTATAAAAACACCTTTCTTCCAGGTAACTGGCATACTAAGAAAATTATGAGTGATCAAATGAAAAATGTCACAACCGTACCAAGTCTCCTTACTGCAGAAAGGGAATATGTCCACAACACAAAAAAAAATCCCATAGCTTTGTTATTTGTCATAATCTGAGGTTGCCTAGTTACTTGTTAATAAAATTTAAACAAACAAAAATTTATTATATGTCGGATTGTATTCAGTTTTTTGTCTCTCCTGTAAAATTTAGAAATGTGGACATGTTGCTCTCTGCAGTTTTTTTGTTTTTGTTTTACTCCTCGTCGACGTCGAGGTCATTAGAGGAGGAATGGGACAGGGGCAAGGAACGGGAAGGAATTTGGCATGGCCTTTTGAACGAAGAATCCCGGCATTTCCTGGAGTGAATTCGGGAAATCATGGAAAACCCAAATCTGAATGCCCAGACGGGGATTCGAACCGTTGTCCTCCCGAATGCCTTTCTGCAGTTAGCGATTCAAACATGAGATAGTTTGGAGTCAAGTCGCAAGGCTTCGCTGTCGTCGATAGCAAAATTTCCGCACGTGCTATGATCACATCACCGGTAGATATTTCAGTCGGTAAACAAACAATTGCTACAAATTAACCGGTTCTTTGTCCATTGCACTACAAACCATCAACCTCACTCATCGTATATTATTCGCAAAATTTTCGCACGAACCTTCTAGTAGCTATTAATTTACTAACATTTCCTGCTGTTTCCCTTACGCGGACCTGGTTTTGCCTTTTGTTTTTACTACAGTAGCAAATCAATAAACATTTATAATGTAGTATCTTTTTAAGCTATGCAATAAATTACTTCCACAGTTTCTGTAGTAACTGAGCGGCAAATCACCACAGCCAAGTTTGGATTCGTCTCTGATCAACCACTACTCGATCAGCTTCCCGAAGATATGTGGCCATAAGATCAGAGCAATTACGTTCTGCCCACACTTATTGCTAGTAATGAGCAGGAATCAGCGATACAAATGAAAACATGTAGTTGAAAGAAGTGACTTTAATACTTCAATAAAAATGGGCACATAGACATACACTTGAAATAACTGAAAAATGCTGCATAAAATAACTCTCATAAAAGGAATCTCTTACTAATAAAATCCTGTCACTCGGAATATTCTTTCTAAGCCAGCAGAAGGGTATAAATGCATTATCCATTACCTCATAAAATCTGCATGCCGTATGGCAACGTGGTCCATCCTGCGAATCGGCGAATCGACTGCTCCGGAGGCTGTTCCAGACTGCGCTCTCCAGAGTAGAAACGTGGTGGGAGAAGTCATGTGACATAGTCCTATTCGTCTAAAATCCCTTGCTAAGGGCTTTCTGGGTTACCGTGGTAGGGGGACTGCTTCCCACGGGAAGTGACTTTACCCAACCTTGAGCTCTGCTTCGTTGGGTGGAATTACATTACATAGCTGCAGCTTGAGAAAAATTATCCCGAGCGAAAATTAGAATATACTATAAGTAAATTCTCTCAATATACTACATTTCGTTATTCCTATTGGTGCGTTAATCTCTGAGATAGTTATTTCCCATTTATTCCATTGTAACTCAAGAAATAACCAATTTTACGAAGAAAAGAATACACAGAATTTTAAGGGCGCAGTGTTTGTGTGTGTTGTAGCGTGATAGTGGATATATTGTAAATGAGCGTTCATCTGAGAGTGTTATCTGTGGCGCCTATTTGTTCTTGGAACTTACAAGTTATAATTTCACTACCCACAAAGCCCCTCAAAACGGAGTGTTCTGGCAATTAATTTCTTTTTAGTTGCTTACCCAAATAGAATTGTTATAAAATAAAGCTCAATGTGCCGTAATTTCTCGCCGTTTGTGATGTAGCAAAAAGTTTCAATTGTCAACTTAGTCCAGGTTGCATTTCAGCCTAACCACATTCTCCGCTTATATTGCCGCTACAAAATCGAAGCTTCAATCAGATGAAAACTAATATATTCCCTGTATCGCATTTCAATGTCATCATGCATCGCAATATAAACTTGATCCAAATTCCTCACAGCTTTCTTTTTATTATCTGTGATGAAGATCGATGTTTTAACGGATGAGACAGTTTACATGCGGATGATATAATGACCCCAGTGGAAACGAAGGATTCTAAAAATAAATCTTAACAACTCACGTTATGCCACGTAATATTAGTTTAAATTGTGGTTTGCCAGCATAGATTGCGATCAATTTGGAACTTCTTTCATTCATACCGAGTAATGATTTCATTAAAAAATGTAATAATTAATATGCCAATTTAAACGAAATACATACTTTTGTTTCAGTCTTCTGACAATTCATTTCTTAGCAATTCCTTAAATAAATAGAAAAAATAAAACATAATGTAATTCCTAGTGTCTTGCGCTGTAACAAAAGGTTTCTGTTGCTCTCTCGGTCCAGGTTGCATTTCAATTTAACCACATCCTACGCTAAGCTTGCCGCCAGAGAAACAATACCTCAATTACACGCATATTAATACATGTACTGTATCACATTTTAGTGGCAATTATGCATCGCGATATAAACTAAATAAAAAATCTTCCCGGATTTTTATATCTGCCTTTTATTTTATCCATGATTCAGATCGATATTACAAAGTTCGAATGGCTAACGCAGTTACATACGGCTGAAACATGTCATCAGGAAAAGCAAAGAAAATTTAAAAAATCTTAACAACTTAAGTCATGCCGGGTAATATTAGATTTAATTGTAGTTTAGTCTGTATAGATTGCAATCAGTGTGGATCAGAGGTGAAGGTCGGATTAAGAATTTTAGTGTACAAGGGATTTATAAAAATTTAAAGAGATTAACACAGTAATTACAAAACCAGCCAGTTGCGAAAGTGACTGTAGACAGTGGAACTGGAGGGAATGAGCAAGCTGTAGGAGCGGTGAACTGAATAGTGGATCAATTCGGTCAGCAGTTTCAAGCGAGCAGCGACTAACCAGAGCAATTGACGGCACCAAGATGTCGTGTGATAGGTCACTGTCGTTATCCCCTCCTCTAAAAATGTAGTGGGGGAAGATGAACAAAATTCAAGTGCCCAGGCCTATCACAGGAGGCTGAGGCCGAGGAGCTCTCGAGCAACAGGCCGCAAGCCTCTGGCCCGGTAGCGCAGCGTACTGTCCCCGAGCCGGCTCCCAGAGCTATGACAACCCCTCCCCCCTCCCCTCCACCCTCAATGGCTCCGGAGAGGATGGACGCCGACCAGACGTCGGCCCCGTCAGCTCCGGAGACCAAGAGGGCCAACCTCCCGCCCATCGTCGTGGAGTTTAGCGAGAGCTATACGAAACTCCACGACTTGGTGAAATCAGTTGTGAAGGACCCGTTCCTGGCCAAGACGGCCGGGGGCGACCGGATCAAATTCACCTTCACCACGGTGGAGGATTTCACCAGCGTCAGGAAAACGCTAGATGAGCAAAGCACCCATTATTACACGTTTCCCACCGGAACGGTGAAAACCGTGAAGGTGGTGATACATGGACTCCCGAGGTCCTTCCCAGTGAAGGACCTCAAAGAGGAACTTTTAGCCATGGGCTACGACGTGAAGTCTGTAGCCCAGTTAAAACGCCCTGGCACCAACACGGAGATGCCTCTGTTTCTCGTGGTTGTCCCTGACACACCACAGAACAGAGAGCTTTTCCGGG
The DNA here is from genome assembly GCA_031002005.1 of Vandiemenella viatica. Lineage (NCBI taxonomy): Eukaryota > Metazoa > Arthropoda > Insecta > Orthoptera > Morabidae > Vandiemenella > Vandiemenella viatica. Next base: position 76,513,668 of record CM061918.1, read on the forward strand.
TTGAAAGCATCTGCCACCTCATGGTGAAAGCAGAAACCCTCCGCTCGTCCCCTGGTCCTCAGTAGTGCTTCAATTGCCAAGCCTATGGTCATGTTGCACGTCACTGTCACATGAGCCCGGTTTGCGTAAAGTGTGCTGGAGCACACGACTCGAAGACCTGCACGATCCAGAAGGACAGATCCTCTGCGAAATGCAGTAACTGCGGTGGCGCCCATGGGCTGTCCATCGTTCAAGCGAGCCCGTGACCGTATGCGTGGCGTCCAGTCCCCAGCGGACAAAGGACGCCAGCAGAAAGTCCAGTCCCAGACCGGGACTGAAGCTCAGGAGCCTCCTGCTGCCCAGGGTACTACTCCTGCCCAGGAGAAGACCCCGCAGCAGGAAAAGCCCCCGCAGCAGAAGCCCCCTAAACCCACCAAGCAGAAGCCGTCCAAACCCGCCCAGCAGAAGCCCCAACCCCCCAAACCCACCCAGCAGAAGCCCTCCCAGCAGAGGAATCCCCCCAAGAAAGGAGGAAACCCTGCTCACAAGAAGCAGCTCAAGCAGCCGCAGAAGAAAACGTTCTCAAATGCGGCCAACCGCCGCATTGAGAATGTAACCTTCGCCCAAGCTGCAACGGGCAACCAGCCCCCTGCTGACACCTCTGTTCTTATGGAGGTGGCCGAGCAGAATCCCGAAACTCCCCACCCCCGCAATTACCACATCGTCACCGGTCGACAGCATGGAAGTGCTCCGCGAAATGCTGCAGACCCTGACGATGACGGTGCAAGCCCTCGTCCTGAAGATGTACCTGCTAACAAGCAGCGTCCAAGCTAAAGTGAGGACGGCCCAGGCCACCACCACCACATGCTCTTGCCCGAACCACAATGGATAGACGGCCTAATATTAGAAGCCTGAAATTCTGCGTGTGGAATGTAAACAGCATTGTTGGACAGATGTTGGAGTTCAGGCACTTCCTGCAAGAGCAGGAGATTGATGTGTGTCTAGTTAGCGAGACGCACCTCAAGCCAGGACTCCGAGCATCAGTGGCCAACTACTCCTGCTATCGTCGCGACCACCTAACCGCAGGGGGAGGCGTAGCGATATATATCAGGAGTGGAATCCCCCACTGCCAAGCTAGGGTACCTGGTCTGCAGACTATCGAGGCTGTTGGGGTGGAGGTCTCCACCGCTGGGGGGAGACTCACAGTGGTGGCAGTCTACCGACCCCCTTGCAGGCTTGCGGCTGCGGACAACAGGAACACCCTGGAAGCGGACTTCACTGCACTTGCCTCTATTAGGGGCAAGGTTCTGTTCGGAGGCGACTTCAACGCGAAGCACCCCGACTGGAACAGCAGGGTCCGAAATGTGGCAGGCATCACGTTACGGAGGCTCGCCAATACACTAGACATGCAGGTCTGGGGTCCGGATGAGCCGACACACTACCCTGCGGGTAGAGGTAGAGCACACCCGGACGTCCTAGACATAGTAGTCACCAGAGCGCTGACAGGCCTTGTCACTGGTCGAACCATAAACCAGCTGTCCTCCGACCACTGTCCCGTGACATTGGAAGTGGACGCAGGTGAATGGCACGACTCGCGCCCAACATCCCATGACTTCCGTAAGACCAACTGGAGAAGCTTCAAGCAGTCGCTGTCCTCCTCACTGGCTGACCAGCGAGTAGAGGACTTGAACGCGGCGATCAGGGCCATTGAGGAAATGGTGGAGGAGGCTATATCAGTCTCCACCCCGCTTCACTCAAGGAGACTCCCAACACTTCACTTGCCGCCCCACCTTCTTGCTGCCATCAGGCATAAGAACAGGGTTGCAAGGGAGTGGAAGCTGACCCACAGCCCCGACACCAGAAGACTCCTAAACCGCCTTCAGAAGCAACTGAAAGCAGATCTGACCAACCACAGGAACCGACTATGGGACGCCCGAGTTTCGGCGTTTACCCCAGACGACGGGACCTTGTGGGCCCAGACCCGCAGCTTCACAAGGCGGAAGCGGAGAATCCCCCCCCCCCCTGGAAGGTACAAACGGTCCCATCCATCGACCTGAAGGCAAAGCAAATGCCTTGGCCGATGGATTCGAGTGCAACTTCCGTCCCTCCGAAACGCATGCAGACGATCAGGTCCTGAGAGACACTGAAGACCGTCTGCGCGTTTTCCTACAAGCTGACGACTGAGACGAGGAGACAGACCCCGTCTCCCCTGAGGAGGTGGCCAGCTGTCTTGCAAGGCTCCGGCCAAACAAGGCTCCTGGCCACGACGGGATCGGGAACAGATGCCTGAGGAATCTGCCACCAGAAGCCCACGGGCTTCTGGCAGACATCTTCAACCGCATCTTGCGGACAGGGGTCTTCCCGCAACGGTGGAAACATGCTGAAATAGTAGCTATCCACAAGAGCGGGAAGAACCCCTGTCTCCCCCAGAGTTACAGGCCCATCAGTCTCCTACCGTCGATCAGCAAAGTCTTTGAGAGGCTGCTACTGAAGAGGATGCAATCCTTCATTTCAGATAGCAGTCTCCAGCCCAACCACCAGTTCGGTTTCCGCAACGGACACTCGACCACCCAACAGGTGCTCCGCATTGTGGAAACAGCAACCCATGCCTTCGCCCACAAAGAGTACTGCGCTATGGTGTCCTTGGACGTAGCGCGTGTCTTTGACTCGGTCTGGCATTCTGGGTTGTTACTGAAGCTTTACCAGCAGGGCTTCTCGGGGCCACTGGTAAAGCTTATCAGGTCCTACCTGCTTGGCCGCACTTTCCATGTGAAGGTGGACGGAGTCAAGTCAGGCAACAGAAACATCCTTGCAGGAGTCCCCCAGGGGTCCGTCCTAGGCCCCATCCTGTACACTCTGTACACGGCTGACGTACCAACGGCAGATCGTGTACAGACAGCCACGTACGCGGACGACACGGCTTACATCACCTGTAGCAGGAGTAAGGCCGTCGCCACCGCCCGACTGCAAGGAGTCCTCCAGAAGACGGAGGCCTGGGCTAGGAGGTGGCGCATTGACGTCAATCCCACCAAAACCCAGGCCATCGTTTTCACGAGGAAGTATGGCCCACGCAACGGCGGCCAACACGCCCAGTTGCTGAGGCTGCACGGATCCGACATTCCCTGGAGTACCTCACTGAGATACCTCGGAGTAATGCTGGACTCCAAGCTCACCTGGCGCACGCACATCAACGATGTGCGTAGAAGGACCAGCGCCAGGCTAAACGAGCTTTACTCCCTCCTAAACAGGAACAGTGCACTGTCACCGTCCCTGGGAGTGCGCATATACCTTACCCTGGTCAGGCCACTCCTCGAGTACGCCTGCCCAGTGTGGGGATATGCCGCTCACACCCACCTGCGACGACTGCAGCAATCCAAAACAGGGCACTTAAACGTGCCCTCCACCTCCCCCACCGTTTCCCGGCAGCGGCTCTTCATGAAGCCACCGGCATCATGCCCCTAAGAGACCGTTACCGAGTGCTGGCCACTGCCTTCTACAAGAAGGCGGAAACCAGCACTAATCCGTTGATCAGCGTGCTTGGCCGGTACAAAATTCGTCCAGGCCGACACAGAAGACCACTGGATCTGACAGTTTAGACAAAAGACGCCCCGATAAATTACGACAAAAATAACTAGCCAACTGTGACGACAAACCCCACGCAATGTTTTACCCCATCTACTAATCCCCGCGGAGGAAATGTCGAAAGACAACAACCTCCAGCATACACTGTTTTTTTTGTTTCAGGAAGAACGAGAATGGCTGCTCTGACTGACCAAGTGCCCAGAGCAGCAGAGGTCGAACTGGTCGAATTGGTCGAACAGGTCGAAATTGATCGTCGGCGGCGCCGATCGGAGCAAGAGCAGCGGTTTCGGCAGAAAAGGGCGGCCACAAGCAGAGATGGTGGTAGCAGCCTTCTACAGACTTCGTCTCATGACGCTACCATAACGATAGGTGGTAATGAATGTGCATAAACGCTGATAGCTACTTGGGTATGACTTAATCTAATGGAGAGTTAAGGACGTAAGCTAGCCTCTGACATCAGTCGCAAGTCAAGAATAACCTGGTGGAATTGGGAGGTATGGTCTTAATAACGGGAAATGGTTATGGTGTACATTAATGTATATACTTTAACATAACCAGCTGGTATATTAATGATGCATTCTACCCCTAACATGACAGTAGGTTTCCTACACACATTTAAGTCTCCTCTCGCCGGTGGCGGAGCGAAAAAAAGTAGCCGGTCCTACCACAGGGTCTTAGAAAATCACCGCTCAGTTAAGAATTCGAACCGGAGACTTTTCAATCTCCAGTCAGACGCTTTAATTAGGAATTTTTGTATCATGCCTGGACCAAAGGACAGACAGATACATCCCACTTAGGAATTATAATAGTACAAGTAAAAATTTTCAACTAGTTGCTGAAAGACTTCTTATGACAGTCTAGTAATTCACAAAGGTTATTCTGTAGGTTCAAGACCTAACACTGACACACATCATTTAAAAGAAAAGTTGTGATCTGTTTTTTAACACAGACGTTCCAATTCTTTTATGATGATTGTCTCCTTTTCCTGGTGACGCAGCTTGGTTGCTGTTCTGAAGTAACTGACTCCTCCATCCAGCTTTTTTTTGCGATATTTAACTGAAGTTTCTTCTTCCTGCCTTCCCTTGCAACGTAACTGCATACATAATGTGTTACTCATTTACGTCTGTGACGTGTGTATGTGTGGTGTGTTCTTTGCGTTGAGAATGAAAGTGAGATAAACGAATTAGAGGTTGAAATCAGGTGCCCACCAATTCGGGCCTACCCTTCCGAAAATACCAAAGGACATCCAACATCCGACGAAATATAGAAACAATCCAAAATCAGGATTCGAAAAAACAGCTACCACCACTTTCGCTACAAAATAAAGAGCTTTTTTGGGGAATAGGAGGAATCGATGGCTTCCGCTGAATTAACTGTTCCATTGATTATGAGGTAAAGTGGTTCGCCAGATTTAATGCGTAGTCACTAATTTTTCAACAAAATCTGCTGGATTGTGTTTAGATGGTTGGAAACCTTTTATATGTCCGGGTATTGTATCAGAATGGATCCATGGAACACTTTAGATCTCCTGAACCGGTCCCCACCTGCCCGTGTAATGCCATGTGACTCCGTGCCACACCATCTCACACCATGTTACACCTTGCCACACCATGTCACGCCATGTCACTCAATGTCACAACATGTCACGCCTGTCATGCCATCCACGTGAAGTCACGCCATGTTACGCCATGTCACACCATATCACGCTTCTCATGCCATTTCACACGAAGTCACGCCATGCTACGCCATATCACATGATCTCACACCATGTCACGCCATGTCACTCAATGTCACAACATGTCACGCTTGTCTTGCCATTCGCGTGAAGTCACGCCATGCTACGCCATGTCACGCCATGTTACGCCATGTCAAGCTATGTCACACTATGTCACACTTGTCACGACATGTCATGCGAAGTCACGCCATGACACGTAGGATCATGCCATGTCTTATCACTAACTTATATATATTGCCGACTTTTCCTGAGTGATTGCTTCACCAGTCCTTCTTCAGTGTTTCATCATTATTGGAGGGCTTTAATACTCATTTAAATTCCGAATCCTAAGTTAATGTTTTAAGCTAAGATTTCAGTTTTCCAGGAATACCTTTCTTGCTGTTGCTTTTCTTGTATTCTGTTCATACTTGTGCCATACTCAAATTTTTCTGTCTCCCTTCGACTTACCAACTACGTAAGTTACATGTTGACTCCATAATAAACAATTTGTACAGTCACTGTGTGCAAAGAGTAATGTGGGCTTTACAGCAGATTTATTTTAATAGCAAAGCTGATAATATAGAATTTTTACGAAGCGGATGTGTTCTTCTTCTTTTTCCACTATGAATCATGTGTTTTTTAACACTGGTGAGCTTTTTTCTTTGCCCAATATTCCTACATATCTTTACTGTGGTTATCTTTTCTTTCCTGTGTCCATTTCACAACAAATACGGCGCGCAGTGTTTTGACTGTTAGCGAATGGAGATAATCGGATGCTTTAACCAACACTCTGTACTTATCCATATTGTAAATTTCGTTGTTGTAAATTTCCAGAAGTTCAAGATCTTTTCTAACTACCCTTTACTTTAGTTATTTTCCCTCTAGAAATGGTGTTGAAGATATCTGAGGCAGTCTTCGACTTCGTTGTATTATTATTATTATTGTTATAATTATTATTTACAAACAGACCATATCGGATCATTCTTACCGTGTCTTGTAATTAACAATTTGTCGTGTGTTTCTACTGGGTAGTTAGAACAGGGATTTTCAGTTTCTGGAGCGATTGGGGGAGGGAGGAAGCAAAAGTGTTGGCATATGTCTGCGATCCGTATAACTTACATTTTCTATTATATATTTATTTTTTTGTGAAATGTATAGCTTATGAGGCGTAGAATTGGGACCGTCCCAGCATGCGCCTAGATGACTGCGAAAAACCTCCTAAAAATCACAGTCAGAACAGGCGGTTCGGGGGGGGGGGGGGGGGGAGGCAAGAGGGGAAAGGCGGACTTTATTTTTTTTTTTTTTTTGAATGACAGGAACATAGCTTAACCCTTAGAAATTAAGGGTACCCGGATCGAATTACGCTATGTTCAGCAATTTTTACGGTTTGCTTTGTTCGAATGAGCTACTCCAGGTCGTTCCGTGTTCGGTTTCCTCGTTAAACTATAGGTCCCAGAGGAAAGGTACTAGCCGTCCTACTTCAAATGTACTTTCCACTGCTCCTCAAAGTTCTTAAAAACATTAATATGTAACTGGCTGCCTATGAACCACACCATTACTCGTAAACAGTCATTTAACATATTTCATCATTGTTCTTCTAGTAAATAAATAGTAATGGCCCCGAAACAGATCCTTGTGGTAGTTGCGAGTACCTATGGGTAATTCTTGTAGAATCACCGCGTGTAATCTTGAGGTTGGCTCACATTACCCTCTTTTTTACACTTGTAATCCGTCAGTTCGGAAATTGGAAGTATGTATATAGTACATAAATAAAAGAACGTTCTGCTTGAGAAGTTGTTGCTTTTTATTACTATTGTTCTCTAAAGCAATAATACAAAAGATTGGGGGAGTTAACGATAATGTCACATAGTGCAATTGTACGTCTCCTTCGGGAGGATCCAAACAGCCTTTGGTACAGTTGACTTCTTAGTATGCATGTTTTGTTTATTCATTCCAATATCTACATATATAGGGTGTTACAGAATTCGGTGGCAGAGCTAATGAGGTGAACACACTAGATAAAGAGAGAAATATTTCTACATTGCAGGCGGTATCTGAGGACTGGGGTGTTGAGCTGCAGGTATTTCTCCAAGGTTACTGCCGCAGTGTGTCCCTCTCCTGCCCCCGGCCTGTTTATTGGACTGTAAATCCACCAGCCACTGCGTTTGTCTTCCTTTGCCATTCCTCCCACCCTCGCTTCCCCCTTTTTGTGTCGGCCTTGGTGAGTCAGGGATGCTTCCAATGCCGACGCCCCCAGTGGAAAAACGCGTCGGGGGAGTTGCACCCCTGCACTTCGCCGGAAACTGGACTACACCAGCGAAACTCAGCACTGAGGTATAGTGTGCCGGCAGCAAATAGCTTTACAATCTCGTACTACCATTTCGTTAAAATAAATTATTGTGTTGCAAAAGTAAGTAAGCATTGTTTTGTTGCCCGTCACCCATTCCACCTCTATTGTATCTTAATTGAGAATAATTTGGCAGTAAATTATTGTATAATACTGCTTTGGAGTGTAAAGAAGCATATATCCTTAATGAGCAAAACATTATTACTAGAAATGGCGATAGAAACTTGTATACCACAGGGATTTGTTTAGGGACCATTACTATTTGTTTACGTGATGAACGATGATGAAGTAAGTAAAAAGACTGTTTTTGAAGAATAGAAAGGTCTAAAGGCAGCTCACTACAAAATAGTACTTTGAAAAAATTGAAGGCACAGTGTAAATATAAACAAAACTCAAATAAATGTCAACTACATATATATCAAACTTAATATTTTTTATCTGAGCATCTCTTCTTTTATTTCTATTTATAATATGTAACCCACATTGCCGATGAGATTACTCCTATAAACAATGGTAATACATTTTCTTTTTTAGGTAAGGATATCAGCGATTGGAATAAGTTACCAAGGGAAATGACGAATAATTTACCGAAAACGTTGAAAGAATTTAAAGTTGAAAGTTCTAGAGGGCAAATTTAGGTGGGTGCAGGAAAGGGGGAAGATGGGTGTGTAGGGAAATTGCCACCGGAGCGTGTGCTCCATTGCAATTAAATTACATTAAATTAAATTAATTGTAGAACGTAAGATTTTCAGTATATCTGAAATCGTTTCTGACAAAACTAAGTGGTCTCAAAACAGGTGTCTGGGATACCATCCTTTATTCAGGAGGTGTTGGATTACTACTTCTGGCCCCTTGTTTTATATACCTACACGCTCCATCTGTGAAATATTTGTATATACATAAGGATGTCTGTAGTTTCCATTTTAAAGTACCACGTTATTTCCTTTTTTCCTCACTACTTTAAGCACATATCACTACATTTCTAATCTCAATTTTTCGCTGTCTCAACACATACTTTATTGCGATTTTGGAACGTTGATAGGGTGTCATGGAAAAACTGAGAAGAAATCATGAAATTATCTGCTATCGATCAGGAATCATATTTAATTGTATTAACCAGTGAAAACCATTTCGAAAGTTAGTCATCACTGTTTAAAAGAATCTGGAATCTGTCTGTTAAGTGTTAACTAGCGGACAGTGATTCAAGCGCCACAACATTAGAACACAGTTAAAATTCGGGTGCGGAACCAATTACCTCATTAGAACGTTTTCCTATTTTCTCTTCAGTTTAACTGATGTGGCCACAACTGGCAGCCAATGACAGCAAAGTACGAGCCAACTTATCAACTGCTCTTCGACGTACTTATCAACAATAATAATTACTTATAGGTGATTAGAAAAGAAAGTGATTTCGGACTGGACTGTCCAATTTAGTGATGATTTCGAAAATAAATGGATGGAAGGAGAGTGACAGGAATGATAACCTCGCAATAAAAAAAGAGGTTGTTGATTATAGTTTAAATTAATGACTACAAGAATTAGACTCTGTACGTTCTGTCTAATAACACAGTGTTTTGACGGATTGAAACAACCCATCTGCGTAGAAAGACAGTCGATATCATCTCTCGGGAGTGGTCGAATATTTCTCCTCTGCCAACTCGACCGAATGGAAGGCTATAAGTGGGCAGTGATTAACGGTTCTGAACCCATTCTGTGAGGAAACCGGATACGGCATGGATCGAGCGTTAGTTCGAATTGTCCTACTGACCTCGACGATGTTACAATATCGACAACGAGACTTCGACTGAGAGCAACTCCGTCGACAAAGTCAGACGCTGCTGCATCGATCGATAGATGCACTCGCTCGCGCACAGTAGATACCAACCTACGACACACTCCAGATCTCACTGCTAGCTCTGATATTAAAAAAATTAAATTTTCTTCCTTTATCAGGAAGATACCAGACGTCAGAAAATATAACCTTTCCGCAAGTCGGGAGGCAGGTCACCCAATAATTTCTAATCAAAGGGATGCGATTGTTAGGGCAATGAATCTGAGATACAGTGCAACGAGAAAAAATAGATAAAATGAAAGTGGAAATAATTATAATTATGGACTTACGGTAGTGTTAAATAGATAATAAGAAATATAATTAAGGATCACCGATTTCAGTATATGTGTGGAACAATTCGACGAACACTGAAAGGTAAAGCACGAAAGGAAACGCAACTCAAGTTTTATAAAACAACGGCTTTACCGACTCTGCTATATGACAGTGAAACATGGGTAAATGAAACACAATACAAAAACAAAATTCAATCATATGAAACGAAGTTCTTAAGGTCAGTAATAGGATATTCCCTAAATGATAGGAGGAGGAATGAGGATATAAGGGAACAACTGAATATCTCCCCGCTAAATAATAGAATTACCCAAAAAAGGGATAACTGGGAGAACTACGTTCTACGGATGGGAAATTATAGATTTCCTAAGCTTGCCCTGGAGTACCATCCCACAGGCAGAAGGGACATTGGAAGACCTAGGAAGAGATGGTCGGAAGAATGAGGTCGGAACAGGCTTTTGGCCTATCCATGAAGAGGAAGTAAGTAAGTAAGTAATTAAGGATGTTAAGTTTCAGTAGCGATAGTGAGGCATGGCTAAGGTTTTTATAGGAATTTAATCACGCTGGTGTGGCAGCCATTATGGCAGGAAGGTGAAATTTGGGGGTTGTTCAACACCGAATTCCCGCCTGCTCGTCTTGGCGCGAAATATTTGGTCCCTGCGAACTTCACCGGCCGGAGAGGTATTATCTATGGGTTTTTTTTGCGTTCGTTCAGTAGGTAGAGGGATTGGAAAGAAGTGAAAGAAATTCGTTATTCAGCGTTGGTAACAACAACATGAGAAAGACACAGAACGATCCAAACTACAGTTAGCCGGAGAGTATTTAAGGACCACGGAACACAATAGATCCCTCAGTGTCGCACAGTTTTGTTCAGTGTGATGGAGTACTGTGTCCGCATGAACCGGAAAACTGCCCAGTAATGATGTAAGTCCATTTTTCTCTCTCTCATGTTTCTTACTAATGCTCACTCTTGATACGGTGATTGGAAAAGAAACTTTTGGAAGATTTCTATAAACTTGACGAATTGCGTATGTGATTGAAGGTAACTGTGGCAAGGAAAAGGATTTAAGTGTAGAACTGTTGGTTACTAGACAATTTCTATAAACTTGTTTAGTGTTTAGTTAAATACATGTTCTAGTCTATAGCACTGAGCGTTGTATCCAATTTACTTAAATATAATAGACTTTGTTTTAAATGTGTGGTGTGTATCTATCAATTCAGTATATTTTTCTTTTATTCCTGCCCGCTTCTACCTTGCTATTAACAAGTAATTTTCTGAAAGTGAATGCAGACAATCATCTAAAAGAAGGTCGATGATTAATAAATTAGTCAAGAATTATTTAAAGTTAGACACAGGAACGTTTCAACTCCAGTGGCCTTAGGGACTATATCTCACTCGTTTGTGGCGTGAATTGGACCAAACTAATATGACTTCGTTTGAAATACACTTCATTGGGCAATTTAAGATCGGTAGAATTATGACACTTTGAAAGGGAAAAAACCTCGTCGGCGGTTAGGGTCATTAGACGCGGGATGGGACTGGGGATAAAGAATGTGAAGGAATTCGGCCATGGCCTTTTCGAAGGAAGCATCCCGGCATTCGCCTGGAGTGATTTGGGGAAACCATGGAAAACCTAAATCTGGATGCTCGGAAGGGGATTCGAACCCGCGTCCTCCCGAATGCGAGGCCAGAACATTAACCGTTCACTCACCACGCTCGGTGGTTAAATGTCAAATCAAATTGCAAGAATGAGGGAGTAGAACCGGTGGTACGCCGGCAGAATTCAAGCGAACCTCCTGGGAAATGTGGAGAGAGGTCGGCTCGAATGATTGAACAATAAAACCGAGTGAGAGAGGGTTATGCGTAGTCAGGCGATGATGAACGGCGGGGTCCAGGGGTTTGGGGGGAACAATGTTAACCCAACGAAAACCGAGCGTTGTGGTGAGCGGTAACGCTCTGGCTTCGTATTCGAGAGGACGTGGGTTTGAATTCCCGTCCGGGCATCCAGATTTGGGTTTTTCCATTGTTTCTCCAAATGATTCTAGGTGGATGCCGGGATGCTTCCTTCAAAAGGCCATAGCCAAATTCCTTCTCGTTCATTGCCCAAACCCCTTCATCCTTTCCCGCCTCTAATGACCCCGAAGTCGACGAGGCGTAAAGCCATATACATATTATATACAGGGTGTTACAAAAAGGTACGGCCAAACTTTCAGGAAACATTCCTCACACACAAACAAAGAAAATATGGTACGTGGACATGTGTTCGGAAACGCTTACTTTCCATGTTAGAGCTCATTTTAGTTTCTTTAGTACAGTATGTACTGTACTTCCTCGATTCACCGCCCGTATTGTGGACGGCTGTGATACAATACGCCATTCTCCAGGGCTGCATCAGCGCATCAGGGATTCCATGCGACGGAGGGTGGATGCATGTATCCTCGCTAAAGGAGGACATTTTGAACATTTCCTGTAACAAAGTGTTTGAAGTCACGCTGGTACGTTCTGTTGCTGTGTGTTTCCATTCCATGTTTAATGTGATTTGAAGAGAAGTAATCAAATGAGCTCTAACATGGAAAGTAAGCGTTTCCGGACACATGTCCACATAACATATTTACTTTGTTTGTATGTGAGGAATGTAACACCCTGTATATATATTACGTATATATAAAGGTCAACGCAGCTGTCTCCGATGGCCGAGGACTGCTCAGAAGAACACTATGATGCCACGGTCTACCAGCGTGGTTTTTTTGCTACTGTAAACCTACTCAGAATCACTTGTTGTGGGAGCGAAGTACTGAGTTATAAGCTTCTCGTTTTCACCTAAATAACATGTTTTCTGTTAGGTACCATGTAGCTGATTTTTGGATACCGAAGTAAAATGTTAAGTTATAGAGACAATTTTTTAAGTGAAAACTTCTAAAGGCGATGTTTGGACGGTGGTAAATCTATGAGTTCACGACTTCCCGTCACCAACATGCTGTGACGTGTTGCGTGTATGTTATGCACGATAGACGTTTTTTTGGGTTGGTAAAAAGTCTTATGATTTCGCGTCACCAACATGCTAATGTTAACAGTATATCTGTAGCTACAAGTATGACGTGATGAGCTTGGACAGCAGTGAAAGTATATGTTTCGCTTGTATCTAATATATAAAAAGTAATGTTTTTTTTGCAAATGTTCTTCATGCAAACACATAGTTTTTATCCGATATGTGTACATATACTTTAAAACAAATAGAAAAATAGCTTTTACGTTTGATTTTCAAAAATCTAAAACCATCTCCACTTTCCCCCTCACCTAATTTCTGCCACGTTGCTCATACAAACCCAAAGATTTTATCGGATTTTGATAGTACTTAGCACACGTATATTTCATAGCAAGCGGTCTGGTAGCTCAGCGGTTAAGGCGCTTACATCCGAAAGTTACTGTGTCCGCTTGCGGGTTCAGATCCCGTACTGAGTAGAAATTTTTAGAAGCTGTATTTCATACATGAGCTACGCCGGGACATACAGTTGTTCTGATTCGACGTTAAACTGTAGGTCCCAGAGGAAAGGAATTGGCCTTCCTGCCTCTGACACAATAGCTTGGGACATCTCCTTCGGGAAAATTCGACCAACCTTCGGCTTATAGACTAAGTTACATTTTTAGTTTTTAAAATGAAAACTTCTTTATGCGAGTTGGGTGATTTTTTAATGGGTAAAATGTTATGAGTTCGCGTCACCAACATGCTAAAAAGTATATCTGTAGCGGTCTGGTGGCTCAGTGGTTAAGGCGTCTGTCTGGCGAACACTAGGGTCGCGGTTCGAGTCCCTGTCTCAGCGGGAATTTTCATAAGCCCTTAACTTGATCTTCACCTCTGGAACAGCTTCCTGTGTAATCTAAAGTACTTCAGAACGCTTCCTTGGTACGGATTCCAAGTTAAACTGTAGATCCACTGTGTCTGGTGACACTACTGGGTTAAGTGAAGGCGGCTAAGACAGGAGCGGAAAGCACATCTAAAGGTGGGTACACACTAGGCGAACGCAAGCAAACGCGGCCGAATCTGTGCGGCGTTTGTTAAGAATTTACTTGTTGTTCACATTACAACAAAGGAATGCGTTGTTTGTCATTCTTTCATGTTCGCGGGTTTATGCGGTAAAGATATTTTTATACCTACCATAAAAATGGCGGTAGAAAATGGCTTAATCATTGTTAGTGTGTCGTACATTATTATTTATTAGGTAGGCAAGTAATGAAACAAGAAGACGCAGGAGATCACATTGACTGTGGTGCAGCACTTCTTTGTACGAAAGTATAAATGTGTATCGACTATGGAGGGACAGACTTCATAGACGACCTTATAGCTGAAATTGGATATGAACTTTTTTTGAAAGTTTCTGCGGAATGAGGTCGACCAACTTTGAAACGTTATTGCAGCAGATTGGTCCGAAGATTTCAAAACGCCAGTATTTTTATCTATCCCTTGGTGCAAATTTATCCCGCAAAAATAACATGTCTTTAAAAGCAAACAATGTCGATTTAAATATTACATCAGCTAAGAGTCTGTATTTAAATGAATTTTCCTGTTTTTGAACGTTCACGCCTGAAGGATCCCAATTGAGATTTCTTTTACGTATCTTTTGAGTCACATTTTTTAAAATCACTAATTTTTTTCCAGGCATCATGTTTCCTTATTTTATTTTCGTAATCGATAGGAATAGGGTTGGTTACCTAATTCTGTTGATTTTAAGGAATGCGAGGTAGACCACTTTACGTTCCATACAAAACAAGAAAAGCGTTCTTCTTGACGTACACACTATAAATAAGCCGAAAACGTGTGGTCCGCATTTTGCTTTGATGTACCGCCTCCCCGAGCGAAAGCGAGCGGAGACAAACGAATGCGGTCGGAAGCGTTCATTCGCCTTCGTTTTCACGTAGACACTGAGTGAACGTATGCGTTCGCTCGTGTGCGGTCGTATGCGTTCGCCTAGTGTACCCACCCTAATAGAAACCCTGTCACTGGGTAATTACTACCACACGGAATTATTATTATTTAGTGTATCTGTAGCTGTAAGTATGACGTGTTGCACGTATGAAATTTGTAGTTTTAAGTTTTCACATCTGTCAGCAGTCCCCAATGACTACCAATTGGTTTTTTACTTCTGTAATCGTCCTTTGAGACACATTTTGTATTTTAAGTACTTAGCATCTATTTCTCGTGAGTACATAAGCAGAATTTTTAGCAATTAAGTAGCTTGCAGTAGTTCCCCTTACGTATCTAAAAGAAAAGGTTTAGATCCTGACATTATAAGTCGTTTCACCAGCTATTTGGTTAAATAAAGAAGTTACCTCGTTTACACATGTGGCACTAGCTACGAGTACCACATACCACCATTTTATTTTAAATGTATCTAATTCCTGCTTTTCATAACGTTCTAAACAACAAACTTAACAATGCTCTTTCGAACTAAACAAATGCTAAATATTTTGGCCTTTCTCATCTGATGTTCTGTTATCAATGTTTGGCTTTAGGATAGACGTAGGAATGAGAGTCACTCTGATATTTAGACAAAAGGTGTTCGATAGTACATTCTTTTCTGCAAATATTAGTCTAGTAACTATTCTCGTTGCAAGCTTATGAGCCTCAGAGTTCGATTTTGTTAACACAGATGTGTACATTTTGTTTGATATCGGCACAACGAGATTCCTTTGGGGGTATCTTTTGGTGTCTCTTCTGTCTCACAGATTTCGCTTCATACTTCGTTAAATTCGCACGTTAAGTTGATATTGCTAAACATTTAATGTCGAGCGAGGAGATATGACAAAGTAAGTTGTTGCGGTATTTGATAATGTCTCTCGTGGGTGGCAATATTCCGGCGGTTGGTGCTGATGCGTGTTGGAACCGCAAGTGGCAAACTATGTTAACTGCCTCGTACTCGTGTTCCATATGACATAGTTGGCCTTAATGGAAGCTCTTTACGTCCAATAACTAGTCGCTATCGTCTACCAGAACAGCTTCTCAACCTAACATCTTCCTATAGGGAACGGCACCAATACCAGTGGTGTACATTCGATTACAAGTAACACATTCACCAGTTTCATTTTCTATGCCACGAAATATGTGAAACTTCCGATTATTTATCATTTATAATCTACTAGCTGACCAGACATACGTTGTAGTATCCAAATTTCAATAAATTTGTTTGTGATCGTTTTGTGAATTTTTAAAAATCTATTGCAAAAATAAAAACGTGTTTCTGAGAGATCATTCAGTTTACTAACGATTGTTTCCATGGTTATTCCGTTTGAGGAGGAGTAGATTCAGAAGTATCCCGATGGGAAATTTCGCATTCGAGATGAATTCTATCGGTAGTGCACCACCACTGAAATGCTGGAAATGTGTGATGTGCCCGGAATGTGATTGACTTGAAACCATGCGGTTTCGTTCCAAAATTCAGTTGAGTTATTTCCATCCCAGGAGCAAAACAAAAAAAGATTTACCCATATCTATTGTTAAAATCAAGAGTTATGGTCTTGAGTTCATCCAAAAATTTCATAAAGAAATCACTTTTAGTTTTTCCCCCATTTTCAAACTTTCCCAATTTTTTTCCCCTCTAAGATCCTTATTCTGACTATTACTAACATTTTAAAAAAATAACAAAATCGGACCAGGAAAAAAAAAGCACTTCCAGTTTTTCCAGAATTTTCCAATTTTTCGGGAAACTATTCAGATTTTTCTTTCTCTGAACCTTATTCGTACAGTTACAAACATTAAGTAAAATAACAAAATCGGTCCATAGAAAAAGCACTTTCAGTTTTTTCGCGAATTTTACAATGTCTGGGCAACTTTTCCCTTTTTTCATTCTCTTAAAACTTCATTCGAACTATTACGAACATTGAAAAAAAATTAGCCAAATAAAAGTACTTTCAGTTTTTTCCGGACAAATTTTACAATTTTTCTTTCTCTAAAAACCTTATTCCGACTATTACGAACATTATTAAAAAAAAAAAAGAGCCAAATCGGTCCACCCGTTCTCAATTAATGCGGTTACCAACGAACAGTATTTCATTTTTATTTTTATACGTATGTATAATATCATAGGCGTACGTACACCGCATCATCACGGACAAACCACTAGACCAGTTAAGGCCATATTCACACAAACTGTTATCAAGGTGGCGCGCAAGGTTTCTCTCCTTTATACGATAGGTGGCGTTGAAGTGTAATTTCTATTATTATTATTATTATTGTTACTCCGCGATTCACTAAAAGTGTGTGGCGGAGGGTGCATTGCACCTATCGAAAAGGGTTATGGTTTGGAAGGGTTATAAGGGATATGGCAGGAGGCGCCCATGGGCTATTGTGAGGAACCATCCCCGCATTCGCGTGGAGTGATCTGGGAAAACCATGGAAAAACGAGATCAGGATGGCTGGAGTGCTTTATCGAAAGCTACTCCTGTCGGATTTTAAGTTTACTCGCCCGGTAAATCCTTTCTATTCCATTCCCTAATCGCTCGTGGGAAAAATGAGTACAGAAATGAATCGGTTCTGGCCCTGATTTCTCTTATCTTGTTTTCATGGTCATTTCGAGATATGAATGTTGCTGGTAGCAATATTTGCTGACTGTCATTCCGAAATACATCTGTCTTGAATTTTTCAATTAGCTTCCGTCGAGAGCAACGCCTTCGGTGTTCCAGGTCTTCCCAACCTAACTCCTTCAACATCGCACTTACGCTTTCCCTCCAACTATATATACCTGTCACGAATCGGGCGGCTCTTCTTTGGACCATCTCTAATGCCTCAATTAACCCCTTTTGATGGGGACCCCATACAGAACAACAATACTCTAAGTGAGGACGTACTAGTGACCTGTATACAATCTATTTAACTTCCTGGGTGCATTGATTTAAATTACTACCTAGAAATCGGAGCATACGACTTGCTTTTCCCATTACATTCTCGATATGCTCATTCCACGACAAATTATTACGAATTGTTACCCCTAGGTATTTAGCAGAATCTACCGTTCTAAGGACAGTGTCATTAATCGTATATTCATAGTTAAATGGTGTCACCTTTTTACTTACACGCATGACTTGGCACTTTTTAGCGTTTAACTCCAACTGCCAATCTTTACACCACGCAATTATTTTCATAATATCGTCTTGTAACAAAGCGCAGTCGTCCTGGGTTTTGATTTCACGATAAATTATAGCATCATCGGCAAATAATCTTTTCATCCCCCCTATTATGTCGCATAGATCATTGATGTATATGAGAAACAACAGTGGCCCTAACACGCTTCCCTGGGGAACTCCAGACCCCACTTCAGTAAGTGATGAACGCTCACCGTCGAGAACTACACACTGTGTTCTGCCCTTCAGGAAGTCTGCAACCCAGTCGCATATTTGTCTAGATATGCCGTAACCGCGAAGTTTCATAAGTAACCTAGTGTGAGGCACAGTATCGAAAGCTTTTTAAAGTCTAATAGAACCAAATCAACCTGGGATTGCCCATCTATAATTCGGCACAAGTCATGAATTAGAAGTGCAAGTTGTGTTTCGCAGCATCGGCCTTTTCTGAATCCATGTTGATTTGGATTTAAAAGCTCACCTTCATCCAAGAACCGCATGACATTTGAATAGATGATATGTTCTAAAATCCTGCAAAATATTGAAGTTAACGAGATCGGCCTATAATTCTGAGGATCATTAACATTCCCATTTTTAAACACTGGAGTTACGATAGCGGTTTTCCATTCGGCTGGTATTTTTCCTTGATCCAGAGAGACGGTATACAATTTCATTAAATACGGTGCAATTTCCTTTGCGTATCTTGAGTAGAATCTTGTAGGAATACCGTCTGGTCCGGGAGCCTTATTGGTTTTTACTATTAGGTATTTTTTGTCCGTGATTCCGCAGATAACTCTGTATTTCAGAAGCATTGCTCACAGATGTTTACACTACTACTGTTCTGATTCTACTGTTCTGATTCTACTGTTCTGGTATTTTTTTTATTTTTTTTGTGCAGGTAATTATTTTCATCAAATGTAGTATTTGATTTAAAATAAAAATGAAGACGTTGATTAAACGTAATAATTGTAAGAAATATTTAATTTACCACGACATGGCAGTAGCAATCACGCGCTGAAGTAGACGATAATTTTTGTTGCAAAGATGTTAAGTATCTTTGGTTCGAATTTGAAGTGAGAAAATAAGATTAGGGTAAGTGGTAGTTCGCTACGGTTACACTTTAAGTAAATCGGGTAGTGTGTTGTAACATGCAGTTCGTAACAAAAGTATTTTCGTTTAAATAGATTTCACGTTATAAGCACTAATAAATTTTTCAATTAGTGTAATTCGTTACAGTTAGTAAATCTTTACAATTTAAATTTGAAGTAATATTTTGTTACATGCAAAATAGAATAATGCCTTCGTTCCGACTATCAAACGGTTTCATTTTGATGTGAAGTCGAAAAGGTAAGAAATTAAAGGTAAAAGTTTCCATAAAATTATCAAATTTTTATTTTTAACACGATTAACGTATCGTATTAATTTCTTTAGCCCACTGAAGTTGTGTTTTGACATAATCGGTTTTAAGAGGGAGGTCCATACATTAACACCCTACGTGAACGAAGATGCTTGGGATGTTTAAAGTTTTCTTGTGACTTTATTAGTGAACTGACAGGACAAATCTCAAGTTTCACGTGGACGAAGTTGCAGGTACAGCTTGTTTATAATAAAATTATTTAAAAATTATGCCTGTATATTCAATTAATTTCAAACAGAGTAATTGCTAGGTACGCTACTGATCATAGAAATGACAAACAGTAAATTTATAATTTTTGCCTGCCTCTCTGTATATTTGCGCATCATGTAAAAACTATTTAACAAACGTTAACGAAACTGCACACAATGATGGCTTACGTCACGATCAGGACGGCCAGTACGCAGAGACCAGGGCTCGCGTCTGGTCCCGTTGAACCTACCCGTTCAATTTGAATCGCCACCATACTGCGGGGGGGGGGGTTATTGCATTATACACAAAATAACAAACATTTTACGTGCCGTAATTTTTAATAGTAGCAGGTAGCTTAATAACGTAATTTCTAAGTCCCATAAATTGAATTTCCCTAAAGGTGTCTAGAGGATGCTATTTAATCTGTATATTAATAAGGTGTATCAGTCTTCGGAAATAAATCACATGTCTTCTTCCTGTTTGTTTTATTAGTGTGTTTTTACGCAGAAAAAGTAAAGTTAAAAACGTATCAACGCTACGCTTAGTTTTGGAAGCTACCTATCATTGATAATTTCATGAAATTTAGTTATATACTTTGATGAAATTTTGAAACGCCTGGAGACCGTGTTAACCGGTAAATCTTCGAAAGTCAATAAGAAACACAACATTCCGAGTGGTTTATGGATCTTGTACGGGGCAGGTGATAAGGAAGTGGCTCGGCACAATAATCAATGCCCGACACGTGTCTACATTAGGCGGTGGATTAGAACGCCGCGCCGCGTTACCACTCGAGCTGCTAGTGTACTCATTCAGTTACAATAAAATTTAACATATCTATATTAACATGCCCGAGCTCTCAGTCAAGAACACTTTCCAATATAATATCATTAAATGGCAAAATAATCACAAAACAAAAACTTCTGATTGTTTTCTCGCAACTTAAAAACAATATTATATGTGAATACTTTTAGTATTCGTTATTAAGGGGAAATATTTTAAATGCGAGGTAATAACCGTTTTTAAACTACGTACCAAAGTTGGCTTATAATAGTTTATATAATTCATTTTTCTGATACATACTTGTGCTTCAGTAAGTACACTAACATTTTTACGAAGACACCGATTCTTTCAGTTTTCCA
>CM061918.1:76535269-76646582 GCA_031002005.1 Vandiemenella viatica
GCTGGTACACAGACGCGAAGAACATTACTGGACGACACATCGCAGCGGACTGAAGGACACTAATTATTACCACATACGTCATCACCGCCTCTGCTAAATACATCAGCTCCTTTGAAATCTTGCTCAACTTTGCGTTTAACATAGTCATACACTAACAGTTTTTTATATGCTTTAATTTCTAACTTTAAACGTTCATAGACCAGTGTTGAACAGGGGCTGTATGACACTTCATTGACATGTACACTATCAAAATGCAAATCTATCAGGCCATTCACAGAACAACGGGGAAAGTCACGAATCACTTTCACTGATAACGTATTCACAAACTCGTTGTAGTACTTGGTAACTGATAACTCCAGGGCTTCATGGTGTTGATGGCGCCGGTCACTGCTGGCAGGGCGTCGACCATGTTGTCCCATGTTGATTCGCCGAGAAACACGCCATAGGCAGGCACAGCATTGTTGTAAAACCATATAGTTTTCGCTCCAGCCACTGTTCGGGAAGAGATGGTGTGGTTGCCGAGCGAGACACTCGTTTGCAGATGCTCAGTGTTGTTGAAAAAGCCACCAATTGTATAGACCATCTGTCTCAGTACATCCCACTCTTCATGTGTGAGAGTGACTTTATTGTACCCAACTTTTTCGAGTACAACTACTGGATTAAATTCCAGTTTAGGTGACAAACCAACAGTGATACGCTTGGTGTCACTGCTGTTTAACTTGTAGCATGTTGAAAACAGGAGAACCTCACTAGCCATAGTGAACTGGACTTGACGATCGCCGACCGGGAACTGAGGGCTAGCTGGCTGGTGTGATGGCCTTTATACTCCGGCAGTGACGTCAACACCCACTTCTGTATCAAACAGTATACATCTGAGAGGAAGTGGATTCGTGACATCATGGAGACCATCATACTCGATTTCCCGATTAATGGATGAACTAATCGTCCATTGTCTACTTAAACCAATGGGTCCATTTAAACTCCTCGAAGATAAGACTTTAATTATATTTAAGTTACTCGGTAAAGGTGGAATTGGAATACGCAACACCTCGACGACCACTAGGAACTAAAGTGATAGACGAATCCATAGTTTTGTCTGACGTCCGCATTCCAGAACAGGGATGAGGAAATAGTTGCAGGCGAGCACACCTGTGTAAACACGCCCCGGGCGGTGGAATTTCCCCGCTAGCTGGGGGAGTGGAATATCTGCGCCCAAAGATATTAAGCCCTTGGGAGATGGTGCCATCTGTGCGGCCGATCGGTGAACTAACATATGCGCAAGCCCACCCGGTGTCGCCATCTGTGCGGCTGGTTGAGGAACTAACGTGTGACGTCATACGACCTTGGCCGCCATTGGTCCATTAGAATTTCCCGCCATCCAACTGTGACGTCACGCGGACGAGTGGAGTCTCTTCCGGGGCCGGCTTAAGATCTTTTGTTCCAGAAAACAGGTTCTCCTCCTACTCGTGAGGTTCACACGGGTAATGCTATCAGGTAATGCTAGTATACGATATTTTTTTCGAAGTAATATCTAGGAGTGTGTGAATCAAATTTTTTAAACTCTCTCATACATTTTTTTTCCCGAACACCATAAACTCTAGAACGATTTTTATAATTCCCTTGTACTCCTTAGGAGACTAAAAATCACTGTAAATTATGAAAGAATTTTCGGATCAACTGTTTGGAATATAAATGGTGGGGTTATTATTTTTTACGGTTTGGTCACCAGAAACTTTTACAACTCTTGAAATATATATATAAAGACTTATAAAAATTTTCAGAGACAGTAGTTTCAAGCCTTCGTTTGATTGCCTTGAAGTTTATTTAAAAAATCCCTGTGTCCATTACTTAATTATTATTTTTCCAAATATAAGGGTCCTACCTCATAAAGTACAGAACATGATTAGTATAACTGTAAATATGTTGTTATTGTAGACAGAAAAGATTTCAAATGTAATTAATTATGAGGCAGTAACTGGTACGCAATGTTACAAACTAGAGAATAGAACCGGCCAAATTACGCTAAAAAACGCCTTACTCAAGATATTTTTTTTATCAGGCAGCGATTCCGAAGAAGAAGTGAATCAGCAAATAAATTAAATACCGTGTGGCCTGTAATCTTCTATTTGACATCTCGTTTGTTAAGTATAGAACAGATTTTTGTCAGCGCTCGAAACCAAACGTATATATAAATATAAAAGGGGAATTACTTTAAACAACTTTAATTTTAACTGTTTTGATTAGTGTTCTAATTCTGATAACTGTTTCTATTACTTTATTACTGATATTCCTGCTAATATTGTTATAATTTTTTTATTGTATCATAACCTTGTGCGCTGACCTCAACCATGACAATATGTAAGTGCTGTTTTTTTTTTTTTTTTTGTAATACTCAACATTGTCCTGTATAGCAATATTTGCTGAACGGATAGTAAATTCATAAAAACAAAAGTAATTTTGTCGGTCGATATAGAATTTCGGTCGTCGATGTCGAGCTTTTATTAGCAAGTAGTAAAGAGAAGACAACGAAAGGAAGAAACAGATGAAAATAAATGGCAGCCTATGAATATGGATCACGAATTTTGTTAGAAATGTGATCGGCTGTATCTGACAAGATTAGGAAAGTTAGATTTGATAAAAACTGTTTTTTTACGAAGTATTAAATGTATCAGTGTCACTAGTAAAAATGTGTTTGAAAGTGCAATCACATAAGAAAAGTAGAATTTAATAATACACCTGTTTCAAGTGAATGGGAATAAAGTACACAAAATATAAGAAGGAACCTAATATCACTGTGATGATACCACTAGATACGACAAAAAATGAATTCGGGTGGAACAGGAAAATGTGCTATGCGAATGAAAACAAATTCCTTTTTTTTTTTGCTGTATCGAAGTAGGAGAGAAAAATATAGAAGTAAACTTATAGTAAAACCTAGTAAGACCACCTGGGTCTCTTATACATATTATCACTTCTTGTTCCTTCCCACTGTCTCGCAAAGTGTTTAGATAAACAGCAGATTTAAGGATAAACCCTTAGCTTTCAACTATGATAACCCCATCCAAACTGGTTCAGCTGTTTCTGCGTGATGCCTGAACAAGAGAACAGACGGACACAACCCGCTAATAGATTTATAATAATACAGCCAACTAGCTTAATTTGCTATTCCATTAACGGCCTAGCCCTTTAACTAAACGGCGCTATTAAACCAAAGGCTTGAATGACGTTTAGCCAATACGTTTAATACAACATTTAATGAATCGGCTGGCCGTTGCTTAGCAACTATAACAGAATAGGGTTAATCACTTCACTTTTGTTGTTGGTACGTAACATGGATCATATAAGCCTAAACTGTTTGTTGTTCTCGTAGCGGTTGAAATGCAGTCTGGACTAGAAGAAATAATTAAAACCACGTTAACATATTCATAGAACCCTCTTGTAGAAATTCTTTTTAAAACTCGAGCTGATTGATTCAGTAACAAACAAACCTGCAGTATTTTTGTCACTACACACTTTCATAACTAAATTTAAATCTGTCAGTCGGTCAAGTCGTCAAACGCTGTCGTGCAATTTGGTTTGCCTGGCTGTAGGATTAAATCGCTAAACGTCATTCATGATGTTGATTGAATTGCGCTGTTTAGTTAACGGAGTACGTTGTTAATTGATTGCCGGAATTGGGAATTGGAAAGCGGAAGTCTTCCTTCATTTTTTTTTTCTGTCATCAGTCCGATTGGTTTAATGAAATCCTCCGTCTTTTTCTACCTTGCGCTTATCGTTGCCAAATTAACAAATCCTACCTGTATTAAAATGTCACCCACCATCCTTTCTCATCTTTTTGTAACACACTTCCACAAACTTCTTTCTTCACTCATCACGAACATTTCGTCCTTTAACTCTTCACATAATTTTCTACACATTTTTTTTTTTTTTTTTTTTTTTTTTTTTTTTTTTTTTTGCATCTACAAGTATGTATGCATATTTGTTGAAGGCAAACCTTCTTTCAATTGTTAGCAAGTTTCAATTTTTTTTTTGCCGGCCCTAAAGTCCTTCATTCGTTTTGACGGAACCTGTTTGCGCTTTTCCGTGCAAAGGGTACCGTTAAGGTCAATAGAGGCGGGATGGGACTGGGGACAAGGAACGGGAAGGAATTCGGCCATGGCCTTTTTGAAGGAAGAATCCCGGCATTCGCCTGGAATGATTTGGGGAAACCATGGAAAACCCAAATCTGGATGCCCGGATGCGGATTCGAACCCGCGTCCTCCCGAATGCGAGGCCAGAACGTAAACCGTTCACCCACCATTCTCGGTCGCGTCTTCTCTTGGATTTTTCGTCTCGGCTTATTCTATGCGTCACTAACTTTTCCCATCGCGTGCCGAAGGTCGCCGGTTCGAATCCGGCCGCGGGCATGGATGTTTAAGTGTTGTGTTACTGTGTGAATGTCCTGTCCGTCCTGTGGCGTTCATATATTGGAAAAATACAATATATCTACTGGATGACGACTTATACACTGAAAGCTTTAATAATTACACTGAGCTGGCAGTATGGCCTCCGTTGCCAAACGCCATTTTTTTTTTTAAAAAAAAAACAAACAACTTCTCCCGAAAGAGATTTCTATCAAAAGCACCATTATTTTTTTATCTTTTCTTTCTTTCTCTCCCTCTCTCTCTTTCTCCTGTTGTTTGTTTATGGTTTTACGCCTTGCCGACGTAGAGGTCATTAGGGGTGGTAAAGGGCTGGGGGCAAGGAACGGGAAAGAATTCGGTCGTGGCCTTTTTGGAGGAACCATCCTGGCACTCGCCTTGAGTAATTTGGAGAAATCGGAATGGCCGGACGGGGATTAGAACCATCGTCCTCCGTAGTGGGAGGCCAAAGCGTTACCGCTCACCTACTACGTTCGGAGCCCTTCTATAGCAGCACATTTCAAATACTTCAGTTTACCTTCTTTCTGGAATTCTTAAAGTACTGTGCCCGTGATCCAACATATTATGCGGGGTGTTAATTTCTCTGGATGCACGGCGTCAACGCGAGATTGAATGACTCCTGGGGGGTGTTTCTTTCCTTCTAGACGATATCTCCGAGGTCGCCGCCCCCGCATTCGATCTCGAGTCGCCCCCCTTTCTTCTTTTCTCAGTTACGACTCTATCTCGACAGATGGCGCCATTCCCCCGAGGCGACATCTTCTGGCAGGCGGAGGAATTTCATTTGGAAGTTGGCAGCCACACGCCCCCGGCTGAGACGCGTCCACAGGTGTGATTCACGGCACACCGCCACACTCGTAAAACACGCTAATACAATTTTCTGAGACTCTATTACGAAATGGATCCTGTATACTGCATTAGCGCTCATTAGTTTCTCGGGATTTGTAAATTTTCATTGTGCTTTAGAACCAGGGATGATCGATATTCATCGATGGTGAATAAACATTGATGTTTAGCTCGAAAACATCGACGTTTTGACATCGATGTTTTGATTTCGATAACATTGACACATCGATATTATGAGAATAAAATATCGAAACGTCAATATATTCTTTAGGGCCATCTAGCGTGCATTGGATGTACTAGCTAGATGACTATCAAGTTCAACTATTTTAGATGACACTGATCAACGTAACCGGAGTAGGCCGTACGAATAGTTACATCTTTGCATTTTCTAAGGGATTAAAAAAAAAAAATATTGTCAACTTCAACGCTCGCGTGATTCTTGTAAGTGCGTGTGTGTTGTGAGTGAACTCGTGTAGCGAAGCAAATTTAATTTGCTATTGATATTGTTAATAATGAAATAACAGGTATGATAAATCTTTATTCTGTATTGTATTATTATTTCTTTGACCAGTAACTTTTGCGGTAATATAACCCAACAATACCATGAGTTTGTTAACTGTATTATTTCCTACTTTTTACGTTATTTTGTGTAAAAAGTGGATACATTTCCCGAGATTAAATATTTCCTGGTTGCTACTTTTGTTTTGCATTGAAGGAGTGTTAAGGATTCTTTTTTTGGTGTCGGTTGGCTTTGCATGCAGGTGAGTGAATTACTAAATGCTTAACGCTTTTTGTATTGCATGGTGGGCCAGTGACGGAGGGATTACGTAGGGTTAGGAATGATCGATATTAATAGATATTGGCGAAATATTGTATTGTATTTTCAATAAAAATAAACACATTTAATAAATTGAATAGACAGTTTTACTTCCAACCGAAAACATCGATGTTTTAGATATATCGATGTTTTTCTGTCGATGTTTATCGCACATCGATATTTTTGAATCGATGTCAACATCGATGTTTTTCTAATATCGATCATCCCTATTTAGAACGTTCCGTTAGTCCTTGTAGCTTCTACCATCAGATATATAATTTCCAAAAGGTGTTTTTTTTTTCTTTTTCTTTTTTGGACCATCTATTTTCTTCCATTTGTACTTTACCAAAATCGATAAATGAGGTATCAATTTAAAGATCTCCGCTTTGGTAACATCGTTAATCAAGGAAGGGAATTTTCTAAATTCGACCCCTAAATGGTAAAATTATGAAAAACTGAAAGTCACAATACTGTAGAAAGGACACTTGTCAGCCCAATAGAACAGGCATGGCAACGCCTTTAATTTTCCATTTAATACAGATAGAAAACTAGTCCTGGACAAGTTACCTGTCTTATTCTCCTACAAAAGGTCTAAAGAAATATCTGTTTTAAAGACAAGTTGTAAGATAGGAGGAAAATAAGCTTAATTGTGTGCATATTAATAAGCAATTCTTTTGTAAACTTATATGTCAATTTAATTAAGAATCCCCCTGATTTGTAAAATAGTTATTAACTAAGACACTCTTTTACAATATTTCCAATGCTAAAACATATAATTTATTTTATTTTAAGTAATTCATTAAAAACAAAAATTGTAGTTGTGGAGGTTAACTCATTTAATTATGTCTACCTCACCAATTTCCCTCCTACTCAAGATTGTACACTAAATTATCTAAGAATATCACTCCGGCATGTAATACTAGTTACTAAGAACAAAAAAGGGAAACAAAGCTTGTTGAATATGATAAAACTAGTCGATATGTATCAATTTAAAAGTTAAATGCAATACAATGAGACCTGTAATGTAATAAGATATACAGAAAATAACATTTAAGCATATATCATAGATAAGTATGTAGAACAACTGTAAATATTTGATGTTGGCCATATGGTCGTCAGGACCGAGGGCCAAATAAATAAATAAATAAAATAAATAAAGTTACCTGTCTGCAGTAAACGGTCTTGGTGGTACACGGTGGCATGAAGGGTAAGGAGGGCAAGGGGGCAAATGAAGTCTGTACTAAATAAGTACACAGAAAATAATGTTGACAAAGATGTAAGAAGGTCACATATTTTTGTAGATACCTGTTCGGGCTAAAATAAAAACAATACTATGGTGAGAATGTTGATACAACGATGCGAGATAAAGAGGGTTGATATCAGTAAACTTAACGGGCAGCATTTTATGCCCAACGATAGGGATTTTGATGCTGTTAGAAGAATGCCGAGAAAAGAAGAAAAGTATTACACAGTGTATGAAGTTGTTACACTTATACAGAATTCCTCAAACAACCCTAATAAGTTTTCAATAGTTGAAACGAAAACTGATGATTTCATTGACTGCAGCTCATGGTGGCCTAAGATTTACAATAAAACCTGCTTCAGTTACGGTTCATATGGCAAAAATGTTTCCAAAAATAAAAGAGATCTTTCAGGATATCCAACTAACGGGAGATGAGTTTTTGAATAAACGATCCGCGCAGTGTTCAATGCAACATGAACATTTCTGGCTATACTTAAGCTTCGAAACACGGATAAACCATTGAAATTACCTACCAAGAAAGCCTATTCTACTGTTGTCCCCATAAATAATAAATAAATGGACGACATAAGGAAAACTGTGGTTTACATACCTGATAAGAAGATGGAGTTTTGGAATCCCATCATTTTATGGCCCATAACAATGGCATCTTTGGACGAAATCGAAAATGAAAGAAGAATTTAACTTTTAAATGACGTACTTACTGTATCTGTGTAATAATAAAATGAATTTTTTTATTGAAATTAAATATTTTTTAAAATTTTTCCCAAAAGTTTCTTTTCAAAATCGTGTTTACTGCAGAAAGGGAATATGTCCACAACACAAAAAAAAAAAAAAAATCCCATAGCTTTGTTATTTGTCATTCGGAACTTTTTAAAGCACATATAATCTGAGGTTGCCTAGTTACTTGTTAATAAAATTTAAACAAACAAAAATTTATTATATGTCGGATTGTATTCAGTTTTTTGACTCTCCTGTAAAATTTAGAAATGTGGACATGTTGCTCTCTGCAGTTTTTTTGTTTTTGTTTTACGCCTCGTCGACGTCGAGGTCATTAGAGGAGGAATGGGACAAGGGCAAGGAATGGGACAAGGGCAAGGAATGGGAAGGAATTAGGCATTGCCTTTTGAACGAAGAATCCCGGCATTCCCTGGAGTGAATTCGGGAAATCACGGAAAACCCAAATCTGAATGCCCAGACGGGGATTCGAACCGTCGTCCTCCCGAATGCCTTTCTGCAGTTAGCGATTCAAACATGAGATAGTTTGGAGTCAAGCTGCAAGGCTTCGCTGTCGCCGATAGCGAAATTTCCGCACGTTCTATGATCACATTACCGGTAGATATTTCAGTCGATAAACAAACAATTGCTACAAATTAACCGGTTCTTTGTCCATCGCACTACAAACCATCAACCTCACTATTCATCGTATATTATTCGCAAAATTTTCGCACGAACCTTCTAGTCGCTACTTAATTTACTAACATTTCCTGCTGTTTCCCTTACGCGGACCTTGTTTTGCCTTTTGTTTTTACTGTAGTAGCAAATCAATAAACGTTTATAATGTAGTATCTTTTTAAGCAATACAATAAATTACTTCCACAGTTTCGTTATTCTTATTGGTGCGTTAATCTCTGAGATAGTTATTTCCCATCTATTCCATTGTAACTCAAGAAATTACGAAGAAAAGAATACACAGAATTAAGGGCGCAGTGTTTGTGTGTATTGTAGCGTGATAGTGGATATATTGTAAATGAGCGTTCATCTGAGAGTATTATCTGTGGCGCCTATTTGTTCTTGGAACTAACAAATTATAATTTCACTATCCACAAAGTCCGTCTAAACGGAGTTTTCTGGCAATTAATTTCTTTTTAGTTGCTTACCCAAATAGAATTGTTATAAAATAAAGCTCAATGTGCTGTAATTTCTCGTCCCTTGTTATGTAGCAAAAATTTTCAGTTGTCAACTTGGTCCAGGTTGCATTTCAGCCTCACCACAATCTCTGCTTATATTGCCGCTAGCAAATCAAAGCTTCAATCACATACGAATTTATATGTTCCCTGTATCGCATTTCAATGTCAAAATGCAACGCGATACAAACTTGATCCAAATTCTTCACTTTTTTTATTATCTGTGATGAAGATCGATGTTTTAACGGATGACATAGCTTACAATGCGGTTGAAATAATGACCCAGTGAAAACGAAGGATGCTAAAATAAATCTTAACAACTTACGTTATGCCACGTAATATTAGTTTTAATTGTGGTTTAACCCGCACAGATCGCAATCAATTCGGAAATTTTTTCATTCAAACCAAGTAATGATAATTGTAAAAAATGAAGTGACAATTAATACGCCAATTAAACGAAATACATACTTTTGTTTCAGTGTTCTGACAATTCATTTCTTAGCAATTCCTTAAATAAATACGAAAAAAATAAACATAATGTAATTCCTTGTGTCTTGCGCTGTAACAAAAGGTTTCTGTTGCTACCCTGGTCCAAGTTGCATTTCAATTTAACCACATGCTACGCTAATCTTGTCGCCAGAGAAACAATACTTCAATTACATGCATATCAATACATGTTCTGTATCACATTTTAGTGACAATTATGCATCGCGATGTAAACTAAATCAAAAATCTTCCCGGGTTTTTACATCTGCCTTTCATTTTATCCGTGATTCATATCGATATTAACAGTTGAATGGCTAATGCTGTTACATACGGCTGAAACGTGTCATCAGTAAAAGCAAAGGAAATGAAAAAAAATCTTAACAACTTACGTCATGCCGGGTAATATTAGATTTATTTGTAGTCTAGGCTGTATAGATTGTGATCAGTGTGGAACAGCTTTCGTTCAAATGATTTAAGTAGCAGCATACTACTGAAAACAATTTTAATTATTTTTTGGAAATAATCTGCTTATTCCCTCTTTAAGGTCAATAACACTAAACATTGTTACACTGTTAAAGATTTTATCGTACAATATCTAAGGCCAAAATTTTTAATGATTACTTTCACATCAAACGAATATTAAGTAAATATAAGCAACTAATAATTAATGTCCATTTTAATTAAATACTTACTTTTCTTTCAATATTCTGACAGTTAATTTATTTACTGATGCTTAGCTAAATTGAGAACTATTATTAAATAACGTCTATAACCTAGAACATCTCTGATCGTAAATTCTACAAAAATAGACAAAAAGCGTGACGTCATAGAACGACATCATAGCGCGACGTCATGGTGTGATATATGACGTCACAGATGTCCAAACACTTGCGTTTTATAAGTATAGATGCTCCATTCACCGGCCACGTAGAGTGATAAGAAGTAACGCAAATTTTAGCATCGAGCATAAGCTTTCAAACTGTGAAAACGCAACTGAACTGGTTCGGCAAGGTAAAGGCCGGGTGACTGTGTCATTCTGTCAGCGCATTCCACACCCTATTGCTGCTTCCTTAACCTAAACCGGTGATCCCACCGCGTATAGTCGAAATCGAAGTGCAGAAGAGTTCTGATGTACTTCTCATTACAAAGCAAGCTATGCCAGAGGTGAAGGTCGGATTAAGAGGTGTAGTGTACCAGGGATTTATAAACATTTATAGGTATTTACAGAGTAATTATAAAAATAGTCAGTTGCGACAGTTACTGTAGACAGTGAAGCTGGAGGGAATGAGCAAGCTGTCGGAGCGATGAACTGGATAGTGGATCAATTCGGTCTGCAGTTTCAA
Source organism: Vandiemenella viatica (assembly GCA_031002005.1). NCBI lineage: Eukaryota > Metazoa > Arthropoda > Insecta > Orthoptera > Morabidae > Vandiemenella > Vandiemenella viatica. Next base: position 76,546,348 of record CM061918.1, read on the forward strand.
GCGAGCAGCGACTAATTAGAGCAAATAGCGGCACAAATACGGCGTGTGATAGGTCACAGTCGTTATCCCCTCCTCTAAAAATGCAGTGGTGGAAGATGAACAAAACCCAGATCTGTCGGAACAGTAGATGTCGAACTGGTCGAAATTGATCTTCGGCGGCGCCGATCGGAGCGAGAGCAGTGGTTGCGGCAGAAAATGGCGGCCCCAAGCAGAGGTGGTGGTAGCAGCCTTCGACGGACTTCTTCTGATGACGCTACAATAACGACAGGTGGGAATGAACCTGCCGATAGCTTCTTGGGGATGGTTTATCTAATGGAGAGTTAAGGACGTAAGCCCTCTGACATTAGTCGCAAGTCATGAATGACCTAGGTGGATATGGGTATGGTCTTAATAACGGGAAATGGTTATGGTGTACATTAATGTATATACTTGAACATAACCAGCTGCATTCTACCCCTAACATGACAGTAGGTTTCCTACCCACAAATAAGTCTCCTCTCGCTGGTGGCGGAGCGAAAAAAGTAGCCGGTCTCACCACAGGGTCTTAGAAAATCACCGCTCAGAAAAGAATTCGAACCGGAGACTTTTCAATCTTCAGTCAGACGCTTTAACTAGGAATTTTTGTATCATGCCTGGACTAAAGGACAGACAGATACATCCCACGTAGGAATTATAATAGTACAAGTAAAAATTTTCAACTACTTGCTGAAAGACATCTTATAACATTCTAGTAATTCACAAAGGTTATTCTGTAGGTTCAAGACCTAACACTGACACACATCATTTAAAAGGAAAGTTGTGGTCTGTTTTTTAACACAGACTTTCCAATTCTTTTATGATGATTGTCTCCTTTTCCTGGTGACGCAGCTTGGTTGCTGTTCTGAAGTAACTGACTCCTTCATCCAGCTTTTTTTGTGATATTTAACTGAAGTTCCTTCTTCCTGCCTTCCCTCGCGACGTAAGTGCATACATAATGTGTTACTCATTTACGTTCTTTGCGTTGAGAATGAAAGTGAGATAAACGAATTAGAGGTTGAAACCAGGTGACCACCAATTCGGGCCTACCCTTCCGAAAATCCCAAAGAACATCCAAGCTTTATGTCCCCATCCGACGAAATATAGAAACAATCCAAAATCAGAATTCGAAAAACCAGATACCACCACTTTCGCTACAAAAGAAAGAGCTTTTTTGGGGAATGGGAGGAATCGATGGCTTCCACTGAATTAACTGTTTCATTGATTATGAGGTAAAGTGGTTTGCCAGATTTAATGCGTAGTCACTAATTTTTCAACAAAATCAGCTGGATTGTGTTTAGATGGTTGGAAACCTTTTATATGTCCGGGTATTGTATCAGAATGGGTCCATGGAACACCACCTTAGATCTCCTGAATCGGTCCCCACCTTCCCGTGTAATGCCATGTGACTCCATGCCACACCATCTCACACCATGTTACACCTTGTTACGCCTTGCCACATCATGTTACACCATGCCACGCCTTGTCACTCGATGTCACACCATGTCACGCTTGTCATGCCATCCACGTGAAGTCACGCCATGCTACGCCATGTCACACCATATCACGCTTCTCATGCAATTTCACGCGAAGTCACGCTATGCTACGCCATATCACATGATCTCACACCATGTTACGCCATGCCACCCTATGTTACGCCTTGTTACTCAATGTCACACCATGTCACGCTTGCATGCCAAACACGTGAAGTCACTCCATGCTACGCCATGCCACGCCATGTTACGCCATGTCAAGCTATGTCACACTATGTCACGCTTGTCACGACATGTCACGCGAAGTCACGCCATGACACGTAGGATCATGCCGTGTCTTATCACTTACTTATACATCCTGCCGCATTTTCCTGAGTGATTGCTTCACCAGTCCTTCTACAGTGTTACATCATTATTGAAGGGCTGTAATACTCATTTAAATTCCGAATCCTAAATTAATGTTTTAAGCTAAGATTTCTCTTTCCCAGGAATATCTTTCTTGCTATTGCTTTTCTTATGATTCTGTTCATACTTGTGCCATATTCAAATTTTTCTGTCTCCCTTCCACTTACCAACTGAAACATAATACTACGTAAGTTACGTGTTGAATCCATAATAAATAATTTGTACATTCACTGTGTACAAAGATTAATGTAGGTTTTACAGCAGATTTAATTTAAAAGCAAATCTGATAATATAGAATTTTTACGAAGCGGAAGTGTTCTTCTTCATTTTCCACTATGGATCATGTGTTTTTTTAACTCTGGCGAGGTTTCTTGTTTGCCCAGAATTCCTACATATATTTACTGTGGTTATCTTTTCTTTCCAGTGTCCATTTCACAACAAATACGGCGCCCAGTGTTTTGACTGTTAGCGAATGGTGACAATCGGATGCTTTAACAAACATTCTGTACTTATCCATATTGTAAATTTCGTTGTAGTCAATTTCCAGTTGTTCAAGATCATTTCTGACTAGCCTCGTTTACTTTTCTTTAGTTATTTTCCCTGTAGAAACGGTGTTGAAAATTTTGGAGGCGAATCTCTGACTTCGTTGAATTATTATTATTGTTATAATTATTATTTACGAATAGACCATATCGGATCAGTCTCATCGTGACTTGTAATTAAAAATTTGTCCAGTGTTTCCACAGGGTAGTTAGAACCAGGGACAGTCAGTTCCTGGAGCAGTTGGAGGAGGAAGGGAGCTTAAGTGTTGCCATCTGTCTGCGATCTGTATAACTTACGTTTTCTATTATATATTTATTTTTTTGTGAAATGTATAGCTTATGAGGCGGAGAATTGGGACCGTCCCAGCATGCGCCTAGATAACAGCGAAAAACCTCCTAAAAACCAGAGTCAGAACAGGCGGTCTGGGGGGGGGGGGGGGGGGGACTCGAAACTGGTACTACTACAACTCCTCGATCGAGTGTAGTCACCTTAAAGCGCGCAACCACTCTGGCCTCTGGCAGGTATTTCTTTTTTTTTTTTTTTTTTAAATGACAGGAACATAACTTAACCCTTAGAAATTAAGGGTTCCCGGAACGAAGTACGCTGTGTTCAGAAATTTTTACGGTTTGCTTTGTTCTTATGAGCTGCGTCGTTCCGTGTTCGGTTTCCTCGTTAAACTGTAGGTCTCAGTGGAAAGGAACTGGCCGTCCTACTTCAAATATACTTTCCACTGTTCCTCAAAGTTCTTCGAAGCATTACTTTGTAACTGGCTGCCTATGAACCACATCATTACTCTAAAACAGTCATTTAACATATTTCATCATTATTCTTCTAGTAAATAAATAGTAATGGCCCCGAAACAAATCCTAGTGGTAGTTGCGAGCTCTAGGTCACGGCGTGTAATCTTGAGGTTGGCTCACATTATCCTCTTTTTTACACTTGTAGGCCGTCAGCTCGGAAATTGGAAGTATGAATATAGTACATAAATAAAAGAACGTTCTGCTTGAGAATTTGTTGTTTTTATTACTGTTCTTCTTCAACACATTTTCATGCTTTATAGGGGCTGCTCTGGCAGCATATACTTGTCTCCCGACTCGCCTTCTCAGCCCTGCGCCTTTATAAAGAAAAAAAAACAGCCACCCAAACCAACAACTGCTGCCTGAAAAATGGCTCGCCAGGGTCACAGATTTATACTGATATAACAGCTACTCATGGTTACTACACATACTATAGGCTGTCGAAACCCAGCAATAATACAAATTAAGAAACAAATATTAATACAATCATACAGAAATGCCTAATAAAATACACATAATGAAATATTCATAATTATAACAAAAAGATTGGGGGAGTTAATGATAAAGTCACATAGTTCAATTGTACGCCTCCTTCGGTAGGATCCAAGCAGCCTTCGGAACAGCGGACTCCTTAGTGTGCCTGTTTTGTTTATTCATTCCAATAGCTTTGTATATAAGGTGTTACTGAATTCGGTGGCAGAGCTAATGAGGTGAACACACTAGATAAAAAGAGAATATTTCTACTTTGCAGGCGGTATCTGAGGACTGGGGTGTTGAGCTGCAGGTAGTTCTCCAAGGTTACTGCCGCAGTGTGTCCCTCTCCTGCTCCCGGCCTGTTTATTGGACTGTAAATCCACCAGCCACTGCGTTTGTCTTCCTTTGCCATTCCTCCCACCCTCGCTTCCCCCTTTTTGTGTCGGCCTTGGTGAGTCAGGGATGCTTCCAATGCCGACGCCCCCAGTGGAAAAACGCGTCGGGGGAGTTGCACCCCTGCACATCGCAGGAAACTGGACTACACCAGCGAAACTCAGCACTGAGGTATAGTGTGCCGGCAGCAAATACCTTTACAATCTGGTACTACCATTTCCTTAAAAGAAATTATTGTGTTGCAAAAGTAAGTAAGCATGGTTTTGTTGCCCGTCACCCATTCCACCTCTATTGTATCTTAATTGAGAATAATTTGGAAGTAAATTATTGTATAATACTGCTTTGGAGTGTAAAGAAGCACATATCCTTAATGAGCAAAACATTATTACTAGAGATGGCGATAGAAACTTGTATACCACAGGGATTTGTTTAGGGACCATTACTATTTATTTACGTGATGAACGATGATGAAGTAAGTAAAAAACTGTTTTGAAGTAATAAAAAGGTCTAAAGGCAGCTCACTACAAAATAGTACTTTGAAAAAAATTGAAGGTACATTGTAAATATAAACAAAACTCAAATGAATGTCAACTACATACATAACAAACTTAATATTTTTTATCTGAGCATCTCTTCTTTCTATTTCTACGTTTAAATATGTAACCCACATTGCCGATGAAATTACTCCTATAAACAATGGTAATACATTTTCTTTTTTAGGTAAGGATATCAGCGATTGGAATAAGTTACCAAGGGAAATGACGAATAATTTACCGAAAACGTTGAAAGAATTTAAAGTTGAAATTTCTAGAGGGCAAATTTAGGTGGGTGCAGGAAAGGGGGAAGATGGGTGTGTAGGGAAATTGCCACCGGAGCGTGTGCTCAATTGCAATTAAATTACATTAAATTAAATTAATTGTAGAACGTAAGATTTTCAGTATATCTGAAATCGTTTCTGACAAAACTAAGTGGTCTCAAAACAGGTGTCTGGGATACTACCATCCTTTATTCAGGAGGTGTTGGTTTACTACTTCTGGCCCCTTGTTTTATATACCTACACGCTCCATCTGTAAAATATTTATATATACATAAGGATGTCTGTAGTTTCTATTTTAAAGTACCACGTTATTTCTTTTTTCCTCACTACTTTAAGCACATATCACTACATTGCTAATCTCAATTTTTCGCTGTCTCAACACATACTTTATTGTGATTTTGGAACGTTGATAGGGTGTCATGGAAAAACTGAGAAGAAATCATGAAATTATATGCTAACGATCAGGAATCATATTTAATTGTATTAACCAGTGAAAACCATTTCGTGTATTTCGAAAGTTAGTCATCACTGTTTAAAAGAATCTGGAATCTGTCTGTTAAGTGTTAACTAGTGGACAGTGATTCAAGCGCCACAACATTAGAACTCAGTTAAAATTCGGGTGTTGAACCAATTACCTCATTAGAACGTTTTCCTATTTTCTGTTCAGTTTAACTGATGTGGCCACAACTGGCAGCCAATGACAGCAAAGTACGAGCCAACTTATCAACTGCTCTTCGACGTACTTATCAACAATAATAATTACTTATAGGTGATTAGAAAAGAAAGTGTCCAATTTAGTGATGATTTCGAAAATAAATGGATGGAAGGAGAGTGACAGGAATGATAACCTCGCAATAAAAAAAGAGGTTGTTGATTATAGTTTAAATTAATGACTACTAGATGAGATTGTTTTAGCGAGGGTACAAGAATTAGACTCTGTACGTTCTGTCTAATAACACAGTGTTTTGACGGATTGAAACAACCCATCTGCGTAGAAAGACAGTCGATATCATCTCTCGGGAGTGGTCGAATATTTCTCCTCTGCCAACTCGACCGAATGGAAGGCTATAAGTGGGCAGTGATTAACGGTTCTGAACCCATTCTGTGAGGAAACCGGATACGGCATGGATCGAGCGTTAGTTCGAATTGTCCTACTGACCTCGTTGATGTTACAATATCGATAACGAGACTTCGACAGAGAGCAACTCCGTCGACAAAGTCAGACGCTGCTGCACCGATCGATTGATGCACTCGCTCGCGCACAGTAGATACCAGCCTACGACACACTCCAGATCTCACTGCTAGCTCTGATATTAAAAAAATTAAATTATCTTTCTTTATCAGGAAGATACCAAACGTCAGAAAATATAACCTTTCCGCAAGTCGGGAGGCAGGTCACCCAATAATTTCCACTCAAAGGGATGCGATTGTTAGGACAATGAATCTGAGATACAGTGCAACGAGAAAAAATAGATAAAATAAAAGTTTAAATAATTAAGGTACTTTTAAATAGATAATAAGAATTATAATTAAGGATCACCGATTTCAGTATATCTGTGGAACAATTCGACGAACACTGAAAGGCACGGGAGGAGACGCAACTCAAGTTTTATAAAACAACGGCAGTACCGACTCTGCTATATGGCAGTGAAACATGGGTAAATAAAACACAATACAAAAACAAAATTCAATCATCTGAAATGAAGTTTTTAAGGTCAGTAAAAGGATATTCCCTAAATGGTAGGAGGAGGAATGAGGATATAAGGGAACAACTGAATATCTCCCCGCCAAATAATAGAATTACCCAAAAAAGGGATAACTGGGAGAACTACGTTCTACGGATGGGAAATGATAGATTTCCTAAGCTTGCTCTGGAGTACCATCCTACAGGCAGAAGGGACATTGGAAGACCTAGGAAGAGATGGTCGGAAGAATGAGGTCGGAACAGGCTTTTGGCCTATCCGTGAAGAGGAAGTAAGTAAGTAATTAAGGATATTAAGTTGCCGTAGCGAGAGTGAGGCATGGCTAAGGTTTTTGTAGGAATTTAATCACTCTGGTGTGGCAGCCATTATGGCAGGAAGGTGAAGCTTGGGAGTTGTTCAACACTGCCTTCCCGCCTGCTCGTCTTGGCGCGAACTATTTGGTCCCTGCCAACTTCACCGGACCTGAGGTCCCCTGGCCGGAGAGGTATTATCTATGAATTTTCTTGTGTTCGTTCATAAGGTAGAGAGATTGGAAAGAAGTGAAAGAAATTTGTGAAGTCAGCGTTGGTAACAACAACGTGAGGACAGTTAGTCGGAGAGTATTTAAGGCCAACGGAACACAATAGGGCCCTGAGTGTTGTACAGTCTTGTTCAGTGTGATGGAGTACTGTGACCGCCTGAACCGGAAGCTTGTCCAGTAAGCATGTAAGTCCATTTTTCACTCTCATGTTTTGTACTAATGCTCACTCTTGCTACGATATTTGGAAAGGAAACTTTTGGAACACTTCTATCAAGCTGACGAATTGCATATGTGATTGAAGGTAACTGTGGCAAGGAAAAGGATATAAGTGTAGAACTGTTGGTTACTAGAATATTTATATAAACGTGTTTAGTTGAAAACGTGTTCTATTCTATAGCACTGAGCGTTGTATCCAATTTACTTAAATATAATAGACTTTGAAAGTGTGGTGCATATCTATCAACTCAGTATATTTTTCTTTATTCCTGTCCGCTTCTACCTTGCTATTAACAAGTAATTCTCTGAAAGTGAATGCAGACAATCATCTAAAAGAAGGTCGATGATTAATAAATTAGTCAAGAATTATTTAAAGTTGGACGCAGAAACGTTCCAACTCCAGTGAACTTAGAGAATTGGACCAAACTAATATCACTTCGTTTGAAATACACTTCATTGGGCAATTTAAGATCGGTAGAATTATGACACTTTGAAAGGGAAAAAGTCTTCTTTTTTTTTTACGCCTCGTCGGCGGCTAAGGTCATTAGACGCGGGATGGGACTGGGGATAAAGAATGGGAAGGAATTCGGCCATTGCCTTTTTGAAGGAAGCATCCCGGCATTCGCCTGGAGTGATTTGGGCAAACCATGGAAAACCCAAATCTGGATGCCCGGACGGGGATTCGAACCCTCGTCCTCCCGAATGCGATGCCAGAACATTAACCACTCATCCACCACGCTCGGTGGGAAAATGTCAATTCAAATTGCAAGAATGAGAGAGTAGAGCCGGTGGTGCGCAGGTAGAATTCAAGCGAACCCCCTGGGAAATGTGGAGAGCGGCCGGGTCGAATGATTGAACATTAAAACCGAGTGAGAGAGGGCTATGCGTAGTCAGGCGACGATAAACGGCGGGATCCAGGAGTTTGGGGGAACAATGTTAACCCAACGAAAACCGAGCGTTGTGGGTGAGCGGTAACGCTCTGGCTTCGTATTCGAGAGGACGTGGGTTTGAATTCCCGTCCGGGCATCCAGGTTTGGGTTTTCCATGGTTTTCTCCAAATCATTCTAGGTTGATGCCGGGATGCTTCCTTCAAAAGGCCATAGCCAAATTCCTTCTCGTTCCTTGCCCACCCCGCTTCATCCTTTCCGACCTCTAATGACCCCGAAGTCGACGAGGCGTAAAGCCATATATATATTATATATATATATAAAGGTCAACGCAGCTGTCTGCTATGGCCGAGGACTGCTCAGAAGAACACTATGATGCCACGGTCTACCAGCGTGTTTTTTTTTTGCTACTGTAAACCTACCCAGAAACACTTGTTGTGGGAGAGAAGTACTGAGTATAAGCTTCTCGTTTTCACCTAAATAACATGTAGTTAATTTTTGGATACTTAAGTAAAATGTTAATTTATAGAGACAATTTTTTTAAGTGAAAACTTCTAAAGGCGATGTTTGGACGGTGGTAAATCTATGAGTTCACGACTTCCCGTCACCAACATGCTGTGACGTGTTGCGTGTATGTTATGCACGATAGACGTTTTTTTGGTTGGTAAAAAGTCTTATGATTTCGCGTCACCAACATGCTAATGTTAACGGTATATCTGTAGCTACAAGTATGACGTGATGCGCTTGGACAGCAGTGAAAGTATATGTTTCGCTTGTATCTAATATATAAAAAGTAATGTTTTTTTTTGCAAATGTTCTTCATGCAAACACATAGTTTTTATCCGATATGTGTACATATACTTTAAAACAAATAGAAAAATAGCTTTTACGTTTGATTTTCAAAAATCTAAAACCATCTCCACTTTCCCCCTCACCTAATTTCTGCCACGTTGCTCATACAAACCCAAAGATTTTATCGGTTTTTGATAGTACTTAGCACACGTATATTTCAAAGCAAGCGGTCTGGTAGCTCAGCGGTTAAGGCGCTTACATCCGAAAGTTACTGTGTCCGCTTGCGGGTTCAGATCCCGTACTGAGTAGAAATTTTTAGAAGCTGTATTTCATACATGAGCTACGCCGGGACATACAGTTGTTCTGATTCGACGTTAAACTGTAGGTCCCAGAGGAAAGGAATTGGCCTTCCTGCCTCTGACACAATAGCTTGGTACATCTCCTTCGGGAAAATTCGACCAACCTTCGGCTTATAGACTAAGTTAGATTTTTAGTTTTTAAAATGAAAACTTCTTTATGCGCGTTGGGTGATTTTTTAATGGGTAAAATGTTATGAGTTCGCGTCACCAACATGCTAATGTTATAAGTATATCTGTAGCGGTCTGGTGGCTCAGTGGTTAAGGCGTCTGTCTGGGGAACACTAGGGTCGCGGTTCGAGTCCCTGTCTCAGCGGGAATTTTGATAGACCCTTAACTCGATCTTCACCTCTGGAACAGCTTCCTGTGTAATGTAAAGTACTTCAGAACGCGTCCGTGGTACGGATTCCAAGTTAAACTGTAGATCCACTGTGTCTGGTGATACTACTGGGTTAAGTTAAGGGGGCTAAGACAGGAGTGGAAAGCGCATCTAAAGGTGGGTACACACTAGGCGAACGCAAGCAAACGCGGCCGAATCTGTGCGGCGTTTGTTAAGAATTTACTTGTTGTTCACATTACAACAAAGGAATGCGTTGTTTGTCATTCTTTCATGTTCGCGGGTTTATGCGGTAAAGATATTTTTATACCTACCATAAAAATGGCGGTAGAAAATGGCTTAATCATTGCTAGTGTGTCGTACATTATTATTTATTAGGGAGGCAAGTAATGAAACACGAAGACACAGGAGATCACATTGACTGTGGTGCAGCACTTCTTTGTTCCAAAGTAGAAATGTGTATGGACTATGGAGGGACAGACTTCATAGACGACCTTATAGCTGAAATTGGATATGAACTTTTTTTGAAAGTTTCTGCGGAATGAAGTCGACCAACTTTGAAACGTTATTGCAGCACATTGGTCCGAAGATTTCAAAACGCCAGTATTTTATATATCCCTTGGTGCAAATTTATCCCGCAAAAATAACATGTCTTTAAAAGCCAACCATGTCGATTTAAATATTACATCAGCTACAGAGTCTGTTTTAAATGAATTTTCCTGTTTTTGGACGTTCATGCCTGAAGGATCCCAATTGAGATTTCTTTTACGTATCTTTTGAGTCACATTTTTTAAAATCACTCATTTTTTTCCAGGCATCATGTTTCCTTATTTTATTTTTGTAATCGATAGGAATAGGGTTGGTTACATAATTCTGTTGATTTTAAGGAATGCGAGGAATACAAAACAAGAAAAGTGTTCTTCTTGACGTACACACTATAACTAAGCCGAAAACGTGTGGTCCGCATTTTGCTTTGATGTACCGCCTCCCAAGTGAAACCGAGCTCAGGCAAACGAATGCGGTCGGAAGCGTTCATTCACCTGCGTTTTGACTTACACACTGAATGAACGTATGCGTTCGCTCGTGTGCGGTCGTATGCGTTCGCCTTGTGTACCCACCCTAATAGAAACCCTGTCACTGGGTAATTACTACCACTCGGAATTATTATTATTTATTGTATCTGTAGCAGTAAGTATGACGTGTTTAGCGTATGATATTTGTAGTTTTAAGTTTTCACATCTGTCAGCAGTCCCCAATAACTGCCAATTGGTTTTTTACTTCTGTAATCTTCCTTTGATACACATTTTGTATTTTAAGTACTTAGTATCTATTTCTCGTGAGTACATAAGCAAAATGTTTAGCAGTTAAGCTGTTTGCAGTAGTTCCCCAAGAAAATGTATAGTTCGTGACATTATAAGTCGTTTCACCGGCTATTTGGTTAAATAAAGAAATTTCCTCGTTTACACATGTGGCAGTGGCTCCGAGTACCACATACACCATTATATTTTAAATGTATCTAATTCCTGCTTTTCATAACGTTCTAAACAACACACTTAAAAATGCTCTTTCGAACTCAACAAATGATAAATATTTTACCCTTCCTCATCTGATGTTCTGTTAACAATGTTAGACTTTAGGAAAGACGTAGGAATGAGAGTCACTCTGATATTTAGACATAAGGGGTTCGATAGTACATTCTTTTCTGCCAAATATTAGTCTTGTAAATATTCTCGTTGCAAGCTTAACGGTCTCAGAGTTGTATTTTGTTCGTACAGATATGGATCGATTTTTTTTTATGAATAATTTTCACGCCAATGCAATTGAATATGTTGTCTTTATTTTCCGTACGCGTTTCACTTCATTCTCTGAAGCATCTTCAGCGGTTCTGTCTGTTAATTAAATTTGTTCTCAATTGCAATTTACACAAGAAAATTGTGATATATACAGATATAAGCTTACTTATATGTTCACATTGGCTTGTAACTGTACCGCGTTTCAGCATAAGTTGTATATGTAATAGCAATATTTTCCATTACAGATATTTGTTGCATCTTTATGAGTAATTTCGTGTTACTTTCACTGCACTATAGATACTGATTTCTGATGGCTTACACTTGTTTAGCGTGTAGTGTACATCGCTGAGTTGCAGGTTTGTTTATCGTTTGGCTTCTGTTTTTATTCGGTGGGTGGCGTACTTTTAAATATGTCTCTGTGCTTGGTTCGGTGTGTTTAGTGTATTATTATTGGCTGTGTCTTTTCGTGGTAGATGGTTGTATTTTTTATTTCGTTTTAAGTACTGTGTATAGCGTTGCGTCCGTCCGGTTCGTGTATTCATTTATTATGTTCTTTTCTTCGGCCAGTGATTTTTGAATGTGGTAGTTTTCCTGAAACGTTAGTAGTTGTGGTTTGCTATTATTAATGGTCAGTATTTGCATGTCTTTTGCTATGTTTGGTTTTGGCACAACGAGATTCATTTTGGGGTATCTTTTGGTGAATCTCGTAGATTTCGCTTACTTGTTCATTAAACCTGCACGTTAAGTTGACGTTGCTAAACATTTAATGTCGAGCGAGGAGATATGACAAAGTAAGTTGTTGCGGTATTTGATAATGTCTCTCGTCGGTGGCAATATTCCGGCGGTTGGTGCTGATGCGTGTTGGAACCGCAAGTGGCAAACTATGTTAACTGCTTCGTACTCGTGTTCCATATGACATAGTTGGCCTTAATGGAAGCTCTTTACGTCCAATAACTATGTCGCTATCGTCCCCCAGAACAGCTTCTCAACCTAACATCTTCCTAAGGGGAACGGCACCAAAACCAGTGGTGTACATACGATTACAAGTAACACATTCACCAGTTTCATTTTCTATGCCACGAAATATGTGGAACTTCCGATGATTTATAATTTATAATCTACTAGCTGACCCGACAGACGTTGTCGTATCCAAATTTCAATAAATTTGTTTGTGATCGTTTTGTGAATTTTTGAAAAGCTATTGAAAAAATAAAACGTATTTCTGAGTAATCATTGAGTTTACTAACGATTGTTTCCATGGATATTCCGTTTGAGGAGGAGTAGATTCAGAATTATGCCGATGAGAAATTTCACATTCCAGATGAATTCTATCGGTAGCGCACCACTGAAATGCTGGAAATGTGTGATGTGCCCGGAATGTGATCGACTTGAAACCATGCGGTTTCGTTCCAAAATTCAGTTAAGTTATTTCCATTCCGGGAGCATAAGGAACAATACAAAAAAAGAATTACGCATATCCATTGTTCGGATCGTGAGTTATGGTTTTGAGTTCACCCAAAAATTCTATAAAGAAATCACTTTAGTTTTTCCCCAATTTTCCAATTTTCCCAATTTTTTTGTCTCTAAGAACTTTATTCCGACTGTTACGAACATTTAAAAAAAATAACCAAACCGGTCCATTGAAAAAAAAGACACTTCCAGTTTTTCAAGAATTTTCCAATTTTCCTGGCAACTATTCTGATTTTTCTTTCTCTAAAAACCTTATACGGACAATTACAAGCATTAAATGAAATAACAAAATCGGTCCATAGAAAAAAGAACTTTCAGTTTTTTCGCGAATTTTCCAATGTTCTGGACAACTTTTCCCATTTTTCTTTCACTAAAAACCTTATTCGAACTATTACGAACACTGAAAAAAAATGGCCAAATCGGTCCACAGATAAAAGAACTTTCAGTTTTTTCCGAGCAACTTTACCAATTTTTCTTTCTCTAAAAACCTTACTCGGACTATTACAAACATTATTAAAAAGAAAAAAAAATAACCAAATCGGTCCAGCCGTTCTCAAGTGATGCGGTTACCAACGAACAGCATTTCATTTTTATTTTTGTAGATATGTATAATATCCTAGGCGTACGTACACCGCAACATCACAGACAAACCACTAGACCAGTTCAGGCCATATTCACACAAACTGTTATTAAGGTGACGCGAAAGATTTCTTTCTTTAATAATTCATTCGGATAGGTGGCGTTGAAGTGTAATTCCTATATTTACAATTAGGTATGACAGCGTCATCCCCCAATGAATATTAATATATTCATAATTATTATTCAGATTTATTATATTTATTTTATTAAAGTATAAATTGTTTAGGGCTAATCAATTCATGGGCAATTATGTATTAAGTCCGGGTGGCCGAATTTATTGTTGTATAATTTTAGTTTATTGCAAGATTGCTGTTAAAAATATTAATTGAACGGTGAAAATGCTAGCGCTCAGTGGCATATTAGAATGTTCAAACAGCAGACAAAGCATGCCTGGCGACAGACTGTCGCGCGGGGGGACAATAGCAGGTCCAGTAGAGAGCGGAAAATTCCCATTAGCCGAGCCAGGGCAACGCAACCCGGCGAAGACGCCGAGCATGCGGGGTGAGAGGAACTGGATCGCAAAACCGAACAGCGAATGGTAGTAACGCCACGACACACGTGATTGTGGAATACGTCGATTCACCGATCGTGTATAGCCACGGTGTCTACACTTATTGATGAAAAGCTTCTTTTCCATGTGCTGCTGGAGAGGGAAGCTGATTTCTTCTTGGCGGCAGAAAAAGACACCATCACGGATTGCTGTCCAGACGAGCTCGAGTATAGATATCTGTTCAGGTGTGGTCCGACACACTCGACTGGCTGTTGGTCCATGGTTGAAGATAGACGCTTTCTGGCTTTTCTGGCTAAGACGTTGCCGGAGGCATAGCGTACTAGCTCGCTGAGGCAATCACCACTTATGCGCTCGCACAGATGGCCTGACCGCGACACAGCGTGTCGCAGTCATCAAGCAGTTGCAACAACGGTAATGTACCGACGCAAGGTCATTGGTTCCATGGGTTTTTGACGAGGTTTACAGACCCGTAAGCGATACCTGTGAATAGACTCTCTGCTCTGATCGTGGAAATATTGCTGAGCTAGCTAATATTCCATATTTACCAATATTGAACTTTTAAGCTTCTTGCTCATCATAACATAATTCAAATGATGTTGTTTTTCCTTTAATTGGCGCCCCTGGGAATTTTGTAAAATTTTTAACTTTTATTTGTTGACCTGCGATGCCACATTATTTTACATTCATTTTGCAAATCTCTGAAATACTGAAATCTATTAATGTTTGCATTTCTCAGGCAAATTGTAAGACCCGGGTATTGCATGTTTGTTTTGATTATCTTGTGCTTAACGTTAAAGTTAAATTTACCCGGCAGTGTATAAGCCAGAAGATAAAATAATTTCAATATTTTATTAACCTGTAATTCTTGCAGCATTCAAGATTCTGGTTCACCAGATTAACCTGTTTAACAAATTAATATTAATCTTCTCGATAAAATTTCAAGGTAATGGTCCCCCCCCCCCCCCCCCCCCCCCCCCCTCTTATCCAACGGAAGGTCCATTACAGTATTGCTGTCCAGTTTCCACGGTTTAACTCTGTATTTAAGAAGCATTGCTCACATAAGTTTACACTACTACTGTTTTGATTCTGTTTTGTTTTTTGAGTACAGGTATTAATATCGCAAGTTTCGTTAAATATAGTAGTTGCATTAAAATAAAAAAGAATGCGTTGATTAAATGTAATAAGTGTAGGAAATATTTAATTTGCCCTAACATCTCAGTAGCAATCACGTGTTCAATTATATAATTTTTGTTACAAAGATGTTAATTACGAGGGTGAGTCAAATGAAAACCTTAAATTTATTAAAAAAAAAAAAAAAAAATTCGTGCCGTTATCCTGTAAGTTGGTAAGCGTGCTACAAGCAGCGTGCAGAATGGCCTGTAGGTGGCAGCGTAGTGCAGATGCACAAATACCGTCGCAGTATCAGTATAAAGATGGCTGCCCCACTTGAGACTTGCACCATTGAAGAACAGCGTTCTGTTATTCGGTTTTTGAGTAGTGGAGGTGTGAAACCTATTGAAATTCATCGAAGAATGAAGGTTCAGTACGGTGATGCATGTTTGTCACAGCAGCAAGTCTACGAATGGAGTAGGAAGTTCGAAAATGGTGTGACTTTAGTGGAAGATGCTCCTCGTCCAGGTCAGGCACAACGAGTTGTGACTCCACAGAACATTGTAGCAGTTGAAGCCGTAGTGATGGAAAACCGCCGAGTGACACAGAATGACATTGCAGCATGTTTAAAGATTAGTCACGGTTCAGCACACCACATTGTGCTTGATGTGCTCCAGTTTCACAAAGTGTCTGCAAGTAGTGGGGACGAAACCTGGGTTCACTTCCACCAACCGGAAACGAAGAGAGCGAGCAAGGAATGGTGCCATTCCTCATCACCAAAACCAAAGAAGTTTCGAACAGAACCATCAGCAGGGAAGGTTATGCTGACTCTCTTTTGGGACGAAAAAGTCGTCATTTTCGAGCGTTACATGCCTAGAGGGACCACTGTCACCAGTGCATCATACACAGATCTCCTAAAAAATCATCTTCGGCCTGCAATTAAATCAAAGCTACATCGATTGCTGTCATCAAGTGTCCTTTTGCAACATAACAATTCAAGGCCCCCCACTGCCCGTACAACAGTTGCAACAATCACAGACCTGCATTTTGAGTGTCTTCCTCATCCACCATAGTCACCAGACCTTGCCCCAAGTGATTTCCATATGTTTGGACCACTCAAAGAAGCAATGGGAGGAAAGAAATTCCGTTCTGATGAAGAGGTATGCCACGCGGTGCATGAGTGGTTGCGCGGACTACCAATAGAATTTTTTCTAAAGGAACTTATGCACTTTGTATGCGCTGGAGGACTTGCATTGAGCTTGGGGGAGATTATGTTGAAAATTGATACACCTTTGTACCACTTCTGCACAATAAATAATATTTTAAAAAATATTTAAGGTTTTCATTTGACTCACCCTCGTATCTTTGGTTCGATTTTGACGCGAGAAAATAAGATTAGGGTAAGTGGTAGGTCGCTACAGTTACACTTCAAGTAAATCGCGTTGTGTGTCGTAACATGCGGTTCAACAGTATTTTCGTTTAAATAGAATTTACTTTATGACAACTAATAAATTTTTCAATTAGTGGAATTCGTTATTTAGTAAATATTTACAAATTAAATTTAATGTAGTATTTTGTTACATGCAAAATAAAATAATGCCATCTATCCGGCTGTCAAACGTTTTCATTTTGTTGTGAAGCCGGAAAGGTGAGACATTAAATGTAAAAGTTTCCAAAAAATTATCAAATTTTTATTTTTAACATGATTTACGTTTCGTATTAATTTCTTTAGCCCACTGGCGTTTTGTTGTGACGTAATCGGTTTAAGAGGGAGGTCCGTACATTAATACCCTACGTGAACGAAGATGCTTGGAATGTTTAAAGTTTTCTTGTGACTTTATTAGTGAACTCACATGGCAAATCTGAAGTTCTACGTGGATGAAGTTGCAGGTACAGCTGGTATGTAATAAAATTATTGAAAAATTATGCCTATACGTTCAATTCATTTCAAAAAGAGTAATTGGAAGGTACGCTATTGATCATAGATATGTCAAACAGTAAATTTAGAATTTTTGTCTGTCTCTCTGTATATTTGCATCATGTAAAAAGTATGGAACAAATTTTAACGACACTGCACACAATGATGGCTTACGACACGATCAGGACGGCCGGTACGCAGAGACCAGGGTTCGCGCCTGGTCCCGTTGGAGCTACCCATTCACGTTAAATCGCCACCACACAGAGGAGTCTGTTATTGCATTATTATTTATGTTAAGTTAACAAATAACAAACAATTTACATACCGTAATTTTTAATAGTAGCAGTTAGCTAAAAAACGTAATTTCTAACTCCTATAAATGAAATTTCACTAAACGTGTTTAGACGATGTTATTTAATCTGTATATTAATACTATGTACCAGTTTTCGGAAATAAATCACATGTCTTCTTCCTATAAGTTTTATTCGAGTGTTTTGAAGCAGTAAAAGTCTAGTTGGAAACGTCTAAACTCTGCTGTTATTTTATAAGCTACCTATCATTGATAATTTCAAGAAATTTAGTTATATACTTTGATGAAATTTTAAAACACATGGAGACCGTGGTAAGCGGTAAATCTTCGAAAAAGCACAAAATTCCGAGTGGTTTTTAGATCTTGTACTGGGCATGTGAGAATGTAGTGGCTCGGCACAATATTCAATACCTGACACGTATCCACATTAGCCGGTGGGCTACAACGCCACGCCGCTGCTAGTGTACTCATTCAATTACAATAAAATTTAACATATGTATATTAACATGCCATGAGTTCTCAGTCAAGAACACTTTTCAATATAATATTATTACATGGCAAAATAATCACAAAACAAAAACTTTTGCTTGGTTTCTCGCAACTTAAAAACTATATTAAATGTAAGTACTTTTAGTATTCGTTACTTACGGGAAATACTCGAAAATCGCAGTAAAAACCGTTTTTCAACTACATACCAAAGTTGGCTTATAATAGATTATATAATTCATTTTTCTGATACATACTTGTCAGTAAGTACACTAACATTTTTACGAAGACACCGATTCTTTCAGTTTTCCAAATCACGCTTGCTAAGCACTTGAAACGCTTCAAATAATAATAATAATAATTTATAAAACTGTGATGGAGCGCCCGCTCCGGTGGCAATCTCCCTACACACCCCTCCTTTCCTCTTCCAACCTACTTTTGCCCTCCACTAATTCTTATTTAAAATTCTTTTAGTGTTTTTTGGTAAATTTTTCATCAATTCTCTTCGCAATTTATTCCAATCCCTTACACCCTTTCCTACAAAAGAAAATTTTCCCACACCCTTATGCCTGAAATCAAGAGCCTTTACCTTTCCATGCATTACTTTTAATTTTCCCACCAATATATTTCCACGCTCCATCACCAGTATAGGCCCTGTGCACTCCCATGACTCTCTTCACCCTCTTTCTATCCTCCAATGAATCCCACTTCAGCTCCTTTATCGTATTAGTTACCGATTGTGTTTTGCGGTAATTTCCAAAGACAAATCTGCCAGCCCTTCTTTGCAGCTCCTGTGTTTGATACGCTAGGGCAGAATGTTCTGTCCTTAGTACTTGTTGAAATCACTAGTTCACCTTTTCTTGCGTATAACTTTTTGATACCACCGTAGACGTCGAGCTGCTACCATGCCCCCTCCTCATATTCTTTCCCCACCCGCGAGATATAAACAAACGCTTTTATATTCCCTTCCTCTATTCTCTTTATCACCCTCTGCATTATTTGATGCTCCCCCACTATAAATAACAGAAGGTGAGCGGGAACTTGATTGCTTCAGATCTGTCTTCACTTGAATCCATCTATCTTTTCGCGATATGCAATTCATTGTTCCCCTGTGATTATTTCAACAAATATTTAGAAATTATCCTTCCCAATATTTCCAAAACGTTTATTGAAATTGTATGGCAATAACTATCCGGTGTGTTTTACATTCGCTCCTTGCATCGCATAAAGTTTTCTGACTTAGTAATGTGTCGTCTGTCGTAACTTCAGTGTACTATAACACGGGTTTTTTGTTTAGCGACTCTACGATACGATCGTTCAAAACAAATACACACACATATCTGGACAATTTAGCCAAGTGCGTTGCATGGTTTCTTTAAAAGGCTGTAGCAGAATTCTGTTCAGCTAATCCATCCCCTTGACTGGGAAGGGTCCTTGTCATCAGCATGCCTTTTGGGTTTCAGCTGGGGACAAATGTAATACCCAGCCATTGCAGGGAATTAGTTGAAATAGTAACTGAAAACCAAATACACATCATTGTTGAAGTAACGATGCATATCTTAAGTTGTGTACGCTTATCGTGTATACACATGCCACAAAAAACCTGAAGTACCCAGAATACATGGTCGGATGTCAATGTATCTTCGTACACATATGCATCACCGATGGGTATGTAAATTATTAGGTTACAATTTTCTGTGACACATAGAACGGCCGCCAGAATATATTACTCTTGATCGCGTTTACTGGTGACGTCAATAACGTCAGATCTTGATAGATCTACATCTACATCTATACAGTTCACAAATTTTGTGGGTGGCAGAAGGTGCTAAGCGCTAATCCTAATTCTGTGCATTCCAATCGGGAAAAGAACGAGGAAAGAAAAAATACATAAAACCACCAGTATGGCATCTTATTTCTCTAATCTTATCCCTCTTGTCATTACGACCTAAATAGGTTGGTGGAAGAAGTATTTCATTGTAGTCGTAAATTAAATATTTTCTCATATTCCCCAATAAACTCAAACGATAACGACGTTGTCTGTCCGCCAAACAATCCCAGCCCAATCTATGTATCAGTTCTGTGACACTTTCGTAAGGACTGTAATCAGCAGTTACGAATCGATTGGCTCACTGTAAAGGTAACAGAGATGCCACGTAATCGTATGAGACAGCGTTATCTGCGTGTGACAGAATTTAAAAGGGTTTATTCTGGGTCTCCATTTGTCTGGCTGAGCGATGCGTGCAATATCCAGATTTGTGCGGCATTCTGATGTGACAGTGGCTTGATATTGCACAGCGTGGGAACATGAGGGAAAGGCATACTCGTCGTCAAGGTTCCGGTCGGCTAAGTCTGATCACCACAAGCGGGGATCACCGTATTATACACCAAGCACATCTGCGCCTGCCATCCGAGAACAAGTAATGGACTCCCTCCAACATTTTGTGTCATCACCCACCATTGATCGGAGCCTAGCAGTAGTTGAACTAGGGAATTATCGTCTCCAGCGTAGGCTGCCATGAACATCACAAACAGCTGCGTTTGGAGTGGTGGCGTGATGCATGGACTGCTATGAATGGCGGCGCGTTGTGTTCACCATTGAATCGCGGTTCTGCACTACCTCGGATGACCATCGTCGGCAATTATGGTGGTAACCAGACGAGAGATCCCATTCTTCCAACGTTTTGGAGAGCCACAGCGGTGTTAACCCTGACGTCATGCTGTGGGGAGCCATCGGGTACGACTTCAGATCACGGCTGGTAGTGATTGAGGGAACTCTGACGGAACAACCGTACGTCACGGACATCCTGCATCCTCATGCGTTACCTCTCGTACGATATTATAACGGTGCCGTTGTTAAACAAAACAACGCTCGTCCACAAACAGCACGTCTCTCTATGAACAGTTTGTGTGATATTGAGGTACTCCCGAGGCCAGCAAGATCCCCAGATCTGTACACAATAGAACACTTTTGGGTATAGCTCAGACGTCAACTCCGTCCCAGTGACAGTATCCAGGATATCAAGGACCAGTTACAACTGTTGTAGTCTAGCATGCCTCAGGAGAGGAAACAACGGCTTTATGACACCCTTCCCAACCCAATCATTGCATGCTCCCAGTAAAGGGGGTGCAACGTCATATTGATAAGTGGGCTCATAATGCCAAGTTCTTCGTAAAATTAACTCAATTTCGTAATCGCTGAAATAACATCAAATACCATCTCTAACCGTTAAGTTTCGTTTCGTTTTTGCCTTCCCTGCTGGGTGTTTTACTTTTTGTGTGAGGCAATGTACATTTAAATTTAGAAATTTTTAGCTATTATTTTAGTACATTTCTTGTATTGTTTTAACTAAGAAATTATCTGTATGTGACATATGTAATACTTTAATAGAGTTTTGTTGATTTTTTTTTAAATCTGTGAATATTAATCACATATTTTTTTTATTTTTCATTGTATTTTTCCTGAATCTGTCGTAATATGAAAATGTGATATATTCATGGCCTACTTGCAGTAAGTAAATCCACATTGTTCTTCTTGAGTCTTAAAACGAGTTTATAAACTATTTTTATTAGTTTTCCCAAAGATTTCCACAAATGAATTCATAACACAAATCCCACGATAATTTGAACAAACATAACTTTTTAACAAAATTTTTGATATAAAAATTATTAACAGAAGCATTTTTCAATATTTTCAAAGCATATTCTGAAATTTCAACAAAGCAATCTGACACAAAAGTCAAGAAATACATTATTTTTCCTGTGAACAGAAATTAATTAATTTGTTTTTTGCTTATGGCTTTACGCCTCGTCGACGTCGAGGTCATTAGTGGCGGGAAAGGATTGGGGGCAAGAAAAGGGAAGGAATTCTGCCATGGCTTTCTGAAGGCAGCATCCCGGCATTCGCCGAGAATGGTTTGGGAAAACCATGGAACACCGAAATCTGGATGCCCGAACGGGGATTCGAACCCGCGACCTCCGGAATGCGAGACCAGAGCGTTATCGCTCACTCACCACGGTCAGTATTAATTAACCAATGGATGGCTAATCGAGAAGACCCTCCCATGTTCAGTACGTGATGGAGAGACTGTATTCAGTTGCAACGAGTGAACCTGATAGGACCTCAGTGTTTGATGCACCACAGACTGGATATGCCTGAGCCAGAGGCCGGCTACACTCCCTCGGCTTTGCTCTTTATCGGCAGACAGACGGACCAGGAAATTGTTTTCTTCGAGACCCCAGGCGACCTGTCTGGATCCCCCGACGTTCCCTCCCCCTCCCCCCCCCCGCGCCGATCAGACGCGGAAATTGCGGTTGAGGGTGTTACTAAAGGGCGCCCTCTGTCTTGTATTGAATACACTGCCAGTGGGTATCTACAGGTGTTCCTCTATTGGCATTGAGTATTAATAAAGTGTGTGGTCCTGATATTAATTTACGAGTTACAATAAAGATACAGATTTGACGTTATCTTGCAATTCTTATCATATATGGGAACTTATACATACGCACATAATTTATTACAACGTAATACAGGCAACATGGGTTCAGGCAAGGATATTCATGCGAATCTCAGTTGGTGGGATATATGCAAGATATTTCAGATGAAATGGACAAGGGAGGCCAAATTGATAGTGTAGCACTAGTTCTGTCAAAGGCGTTTGACAGAGTAAGCCATAAAATTGTAGTAAATAAAGTAAAAACCATTGGAGTGGATGAGAAAGTGATTTGCTGGGTACAAGATTTTTAAAATGTATAAAACAGAAATTTAGGATAGGAAATGTAGTATCAAAAGAAGTAGAGGTAAAAATGGGTGTGCCACAGAGTAGCGTATTGGGACCATTGCTATTCATTATTCTAATGAATAATTGTGTTGATTGTTTACTATCTGAAATTAGATTGTTTGCAGATGATATAATGCTGTATAAAAGAATCAAAACGATAGAGGATTGTAAACAGTTGCAGGGTGATCTGGACAGGATATCTAATTGGATTGGTAAACATGGAATGAAGATAAATGCAATGAAGAGTCAGCTTATTAGATACACAAATAAAAAACAAAAGGTTAATTATGAATATAAGGTGGGGAAAGAATTGCTTGCTGAAGACTTAAAATGCAAATATCTTGGAATTACTTTTGATAACAAACTTAACTGGTCAGGACACATAGGACAGGTGGTAGGAAAAGGTTTCAAAGTTCTGCACTTGTTGGAGAGAGTTATGAGGGGATGTACGAGAGAAGTCAAGGAATTGGGTTACAAAACTTTGGTGAGACCATTGCTCGAATATGGTAGTGTAGTATGGGACCCTCATTTTACGTATCAAATACAGGAGTTGGAGAGGGTGCAATAAAGGGCTGCTAGATTTGTTTCTGGAAATTATCGCAGGATGCAATCAGTGACGGATATGATAAAGGAGCTGGAATGGGATTCATTGCAAGACTGGAGGAGGATGAGGAGGGTCATGGGAGTGTACAGGGCATATACTGGCAATGAGGCACGGAAAGATATTGCAATAGGTATGAAAAGTAGTGCATGGAAGGGAAAATATGACCATGACCACAAGCTGGCACTCTATTTCAGGCACATGGGTGTGGGAAGATTCTCTTTTTTAGGTAAGGGTGTCAGGGATTGGAATGAGTTACCAAGAGAAATGATGAATAATTTACCGAAAACTTTGGAAGAATTTAATGATAAAATTTGTAGAGGGCAAATGAAGGTGGGTGCAGGATAGGGGGAAGATAGGTGTTTAGGGAAATTGCCACCGGAGCCTGTGCTCCATTGCAATTAAATTAAATTAAATTAAACTATAATACACACTGAACACACACACTATCAATCATACACACTTAAAAATACACTTACGAACACTGTCACATTGATGTTGCAATCAAAAGGATAAATATCGCCCCTGGTGACAGCCAACACTTGGACACAGTCATATCACTTATAGACAAAGAAGAAGATACTGAACACGGAGAGGTAAAACTAGACCCAGATTTGGTTTTCTGTATGTTTTAAAGTAGTATAATTTACAAAAAATAACGAATTAATTAGTCAAATGTTTACAAAACTTCGTAAAAAATTAGGAATTTTAATACGAAGAGGAGATATTCTGCATGAATGGGAACAAGCCTTAGTATCGATATTAACAGAAACTTTTGTTATCATTGTAAGCTTTACCGTAAAGTAAATATCACAATATATGCAGAGGTTTGATTTACATTTTACGCGCATTCCAGTATACTATTTTATTCGCTTGAAAATTATGTTTTTTGATTGTATGGTTATTTATCTGTATTGTGCAAAAGTTTTATGCTTTTCACTCATTTGGAATTTTTTTATCTGTCGCTACGAAGTACAAGGAATGCAAGTAAAAAATCTTCATAAACTTTGCGTGACATTTTCTATGATCTCTATTTGTTAGTACATACGAACAATTTGCTCTCATCTATAAGGAATACAGACCCTAAATTTTCAGGGAGGACTTACAGATCGCAGGGACAAATATCTGTGAAGTAGTTTGCATCCTTTTATCCATTTGAAGGCTTTAGGGATATTTATAATAAAAATTTTATAACAGTTTACTGCTTCCAAAATTAAAATTAAGGTATAAATTCTATGGTACTTGTGTGTCTCTCGATTATTCATACTTACAGATATTTATATGTATTTATATACATATAATGGAGGAAAAGAATGAGGAAAAATTTTACTGAAACAGATACCTCTATCGGGAGATTAAAAAATGTTGGAAGTGACTGTACAATTACGATTTTGTCAGATAGGGTCAACGTACTAAATCATAGAAGGGAGTTAACATATGACAGTAAGTGTACAAAGTTTCAGCCTTTTACGTTGTATGTGGTGGCCTCACACATGTTTTAAAGTTAGTTGTGAATTTTCGGTTACATCCCCCTTAAGGCGACTAGCTACGGCAAGACTGAAGGCGTCCTATTGCCGGAAGGAACTGCACAGATTATCGTTGCTAAAGACGAATCTCTCGCGCAGGCGAGAGGCATGCGTGAAAACCTGCCATGACTGCGTAGTTACCTCCGCTTAGGGGGCATCCATAAATTACGTAAGGTATTTTTCCGGATTTCCGGAACCTCCCCCCCCCCCCCCCTCTGCTGAGACTTTGTGAGGTCTGGTCCGACCCCCCCCCCTCCTCTGGTGAGATCTGGTCCGTGAGACCCCCCTCTAGAAATCGGCCTCGCAACTATTTTTGAGACCTTTTTTTGAGACCTTTTTTGAGACCTTCTTTTTTTAGATCTCACCCTCCCAAAGCCGGTTACACTCACACTTTTCGACGAAATAACCCCTAAAATCTCTACAGTCCAACAAAAATTTCTAAAACCTCACGTAAGATTTCCGTTGACTCCCCCCCTGGGTGAGATTTGGTGAGATTTCGCCGGACCCCCTCCCCCCCTATTTCACCTCACGTAATTTATGGACGCCAGACGTGATTCAGTGTCTGAGCGGTTAAACGCCACAGTAGTTTGAGTTCGGCTTCGATCGATGACTCCTTGGTTCGTTTTACCAAAGATATGTGATCGTGTGATCAAAGATAATACGTTCCTATTATTACTTATAGCTAGTAATGAGCAGGCAATCAGCGATAGCAATTGAAAAATGTAGTGGAGAGATAAATTGACTTTAATAAATTCACTGGATATAAGTACATGGACAAACATATGAAATTATATGCATTAAAAACAGCTCTAATGAAATTCAAGAATATTACTAAGAAAATATGGTCTCTCGGAGTATCTTTATGAGGCGGCAGAGAGCTAAATAATGCATTAGCTTTACCTATGAAATTCTGCATGAAGTCTTGCGAAGATTTCAGTCGTCTCCTCCGCAGTGGGCCCCTAAGCCGGTAGAGGGGGAATCACGTGAGACTCTACTATTGGTACATTAAACCTTACTAGGTACCTGTAGGCCCGGTGCACACGAGCGTCATTTAACGTCGCGTGCACGCCGTGTACACGCCGCGTGCACGCGACATCCGATGCACACGTAGCAGGCGGCAGTAGGCGTCCCACTGACAACGATGGACGTGTATAATAAGAAGCGGGTAATTTTTGCGTACTTTATCTTTAAAAATCATTTATTAAGGACACAGGATAGACGTTACTGGTAGTATAGGACTATTCCAAAGAACTTATTTTTATAAGAAGCCTTTTTTTCTTTCTTTTTTATGGCATTCGGCTACTGGGCCATACAGCAGCTCAATGTGATTTGTTGCTATCAAGTATTGACAAAAGGACACTACAACACGGACAAGACAATCACAGACACAACACTAAACACCCATGCCCTTGGCCGGACTCGAACCGGCGACCTTCGGTACGCGGAGCTAGCACTTTAATATAAGAAGCTTGAAAATAATTAAATAAAAATTCCGAGAGGACAACCTCTGCCGGCACTGCAGGTCCAAAAATGCCCTTCTATTTTATTGGTGATGAAGCATTTTCCCTTTCACCAAATATATGAGGCCTTACAGTGGT
Source organism: Vandiemenella viatica (assembly GCA_031002005.1). Classification (NCBI taxonomy): domain Eukaryota; kingdom Metazoa; phylum Arthropoda; class Insecta; order Orthoptera; family Morabidae; genus Vandiemenella; species Vandiemenella viatica. Next base: position 76,572,839 of record CM061918.1, read on the forward strand.
GAAGTTTTATCAGAAAAAAAACCAAGGATTTTCAGCTACAGATTGTCCACGCGCCAGGAGAAAAGTAGAAAGTACGTACATTTGGCATTCTGTACAATAAATGGAAAATTTTTCACAAAACAATGTAAATTTGGATTTATCTGTCCTATCGATAAAGACGTGTTGTTCACTTCATAATTTTTTAAGAACGAGAGATGGGTACAACATTCAAGACGAAATGAGAATAGAAGGTTTTGTCGATATCGGAAAGGACGCCTCAGTTCCAACAAGAGGAACTAGCAGTATATCCAAGTAAGGAACATGATAGCAGCATATTTTGTTTCTGATGTTGCAACCTTACCCCGGTAAAGGAATTTTATTTAAGAACTTTTGTTTTTGCAACAGCAATTTACTATAAATTTTATAGGTATGGTACATAAATCTAGATTGTAAATACTTTACGTAAACCTGGAATTATAATAAACACGAAATATTTTGCTTAAATATTTCATTTTCGCCCTTGTCGTCCTTCTCCTCGAATCCCTCAATGAATATCCGACATATACTGGTCCAAGCTCTCCTCTTGATTCGATCATGATAATTTTTTGACGGCTGTCCCAAATTTTCTGGATAAGTCTTAATTACATCAATAAAATGTTCGATGTCAATATTTTCTGAAACTAATAACTCGTCTGCCATGCTTGCCGCGCTAGCGTGTTCTGTCGCCCGTGTGCACCGGTCCATTGGACACAATGTACTAGCGTGCGCGGCGACCCTGCGGCGTGGTGGGCGAGAACAGACCGCTGGGTCGCCGCGGCGTGACCGCTTGTGCGTGTGCACTGCCGTGTCTGTTCCTGTGTACTCCTAGCCGCTAGCGCGGCATCTCGGCGTGCACGCGACGTGAAATGACGCCCGTGTGCACCGGGCCGTAGAGCGGGTAGAGTGGTAGACCGGTTTCCCACGGGAAGTACTGCTGCTATCCTTGAAACTCTGAGGCGTCAAAAGGAATTAAGTTACTTGCCTGCGGCCTGAGAAAATTACTGCAATTGAAAATACTATGTTTTGCATCTTAAAATCCCTCACTATATCACAGTAACATTTGAACTGAAGGTGTGTAGTTCCCTTTAGCCACTATCAGTATTTGTATGCGCCAGAAAGACAAGGAAATCAGTGTCTGTAACGTGTTGCCGCAATAACCACTTCGATCTGCCATTTCGCCTTATGATACAGCAAAGGTTGCTGTCGAAACGTCTTGCGTGCCAGAACGTATGTTAACACCCGAGAAGAATTTTTGATAACCATATGTAATTACGGTTTTGGTACGCAGCATTTATCGTTGTTGAACTGCAGCAAAGTTTCAGCCACAACGAATGAACCACGGGAATTTTCATATACATCTCGGTCGCAATATAATATTCCTGTCGCGGCCGTGGACTAGTTAAGTAATAACAGTAAACGAGGCGACATTAGCTACAAATTGGCGGGGCTATGCGGCGCTAGACCTAGTTATTAGGCTAACGCGCCACTTGTGTTAATTCCAGCTGTCGCCGGCAGAGCGCACTAATTGCAGCCGTCTTCGTGTTTCGCCGTTAATTTGCACTCATTTGGCCTTTTGTCGCTGACAACGCTAACAATTGGGTTAAGCGCAGCGCGCTAAAATAATGCATTAGCAAAACTGAAAAGGGAGAAATAAAATAAAAAAATATTTTGGTCGCTGCAAAATCGTGTGCGCTCGTCACACGTGTTGTAGCATTTATTAACAGTTTTTAACCGCCCGCGCGAAGTGATTAGAGAGGAAAACATACCGAGTGGTTGAAAAATCACGTACTGTGGATGTAATTTCTATTTGATTTTGACACGCTAAATGATATGTATTATCCGTCCAATTTCTTTCACTTAATCGCTTGCACTTATCATCCTAAACGGTAATGATTGACATTCGTTAGGCCTAGCAATATCAATTTTCCGCCATTGTGACAGTCCTCAGACCGAGCTCCCATTTAATTTCAATATTATGAAATAAGTTCATTGGTATTTGGAAGAGGTGAAAATTGACTAACTGTAAATTTTTATATATTTCGCGTTAATGAGTATTGTTTTGATGGATGAAAATTGTTTATGTAAAGTTAATATGATTAAAAGCAGTTTAGTGTTTGAAATGTTAATTAAATGAGAGTAAATATGAATTTTGTGTATTCCATAGTGTTTTAAGTATGATTTCCAGCTATTCAGAATTTTTTAAATTTGTCAGTTTCATGTTTATATGTGGGTAAATATTATTTATTTTAATTTAAAAAGATTTATTCATGATTATTAAAAAAATTTCACATATTCTAAATGATTTCGTACGATTTTTATTGTTGGAGCATTCGTTGGCGGCCGTAAATGTACGGGCGAATTTTTTCATGTTCTCTAGAAAATTCTGTACTGCCTATTTAGGTTCTGGAAATTGCTAGCAGCCGCGTTCGTTTGGCACGACGTATCTGTTGCATTACTAATGTGCTCTAAAATCTTTGGAAGAAGCTGATACCTTATTCGTGGATTTGTATAGGCTATTAGTATTTCGGCGGAATAAATAAAACGTGTATCAACGGTGTTGTTATTCCGGTAGCAACCTTATCATTGAGGAGTTAAATATCATACTTTGGTAAACATTATTATAGAGTGAGGTGTATAATTGCTTCGATTCGTCAGTTAAATGCAAAGATCTGCCGATTTCGTCAATACAGTATTTGAGATTTGGAACGCATTTTAGCCTTCTTACATTCTAATGTTCCTACACGAGATTCAGAACACGCTATGGTTATGCCACATTTACCATAGATGTCTCCTAAAGTACTACTACATTAGGACGACAGCAAATTATTAATTTCCTGTATCATCTTACAATTCTAATACACAATCTAGCTCCCTGTTAAATGTCAAGCTTTTCGTAATCGTCTTGTTTATTCTGACTGGAATACTTGCGGGTATTCTCCATTGTCAGCTCTTTCGTCTGACGAAAAATCTGTAAATTTGCGAACATACTAAATAAATTAACAGCCATCTTCTATACAGGGTGGTCCTAAAATATATGTCAAAAATGTAAAGGTAAGTAGAGGGGACCTAAATAAGCATATTTCGGATAGGAATGTGTGTGCGGTAATGACACATTAAAGCACTAGCTTGAAAAGCAGCATGAATCAAAGGAAACTGAAAAGACAAGTAAAGACAAAAGAAAACAAAAAATTATTAACAGTTTACAAGAGGTGCTCGAAAGAGTGATACAAGTTTCACAGCGACGGCGCATGGAGCGGCGTACATTAGAAAATACGTCGAGCATGCCGAGCACATGTAAAGCAGTGACAGACAAGCGGGCAACAAGATCTTCTTCACACAATCCTATACGAAATATGCTTATTTAGGTCCCATCTACCTACCTTTACATTTTTTAAATATATTTTAGGACCACCCTGTATATGACTCCTGCGACAGGACTGAGCGAGTGGCTTCATATCATTATTAGTTTGCCTTCTTGTCTTTAGTGTAAACATGTTCTGGATTATTTTTACGTCATTGCTGAGAAGATTATCTTCTCTTCTCACTCACAAAAAAACTAAAATGGCGGAAGATTTGTTCAAATATGTATAAAAAAAACTACCTTTTTTTATTGCTTTACGCCTCGTCGACTTCTTTGTAATTAGATTTTTTTTCTTTGCTTATGGCTTTACGTCTCGTCGATGTTGTGGTCACTATAGTCGCGAAAGGACTGGGGGCAAGGAACGGAAAAGAATTCGGTCAAGGCCTTGAAGGAAGCACCCCCGCATTCGCCTGGAGTGATTTGGAGAAAGCATGGAAAACCCAAACAGACGGACGGAGATTTGCACCCGCGTCCTCCCGAATGCGAGGCCAGAGCGTTACCGCCCCCCCCCCCTTACCCATTCTCGGTGCTGTCATTAGAGGTGCGATATGATTGGAGGGGAGGGAGGCAATGAACAGGAGAGAATTAGGCCATAGCCTTTTGAAGGAAGGACTAAGGCATTCGCCCGGAGTGACTTCGGAAAACCATAGTTAACTGAAATCTGAATGGATGGACCGGAATTCGAATAAGCATCCTCCAGAATGCCAAGCCCGAACGGTAGCGATCATATAAAAGGCTCGGTGAAAGCAATGAAATCGTCTGTCCCCGATGATTTTATTGCCAACAACTCTCGCCAAATACTCGGTGATTGGTTGGTCCGATTGCCACTAATTATGGACCTTCGTCATCCCGTCCTCACCGATTCACTTGCTGCATTGGGGCCAAACACGACACAAATGTGGCAATGAATGATCATTGTTATAATGCTTAGATTATAGTATAGTACCTACCTCGAAAACCACATGCTCAAAAAATGCATAAAAAATTCACGTTCAGTTAAAGAGATATTATTTGCGTCTAAAAATGCTTCAAATATCTGTGGCTATTAAATAGATTGCATTAAAAATTTGTTACTATTCCATTTTGACGTGTATTTATGTCAAGTTCAAGCGGTGCGTAGAGTATGAGAAAAATTTCGATACCGATATCGGAACGTGCCTACAAATACCTGAGTCCCAGAAAAATGTTATCACATTTTTTACAAACATTATGTTCTCGTGTCATCCTATGATAGCTGATGAAACGAAATTTTAAACGTCACTGGATTGGAGGTGATAACTCAAGTCCAACTTTAGTTTAAAATACTTGTTTAGTAAAAAGTAACAATTGTAACAAATAACATACATAAAAGTTGGCAGTAATTCATGTTGAGCGACATGAACACAAGTCACATACCGAGCGGGGTGGTGTAACGGTTAGCGTTCTCGCCTCGCATTCGGAAGGACGCCCCGGTTCAAATCCCCGTCCGGGCATCCAGATTTGGGTTTTCCATGGTTTCCCAAATCACTCCAGGCAAATGCCGGGATGCTTCCTTAAAAAGGCCATGGTCGAATTCCTTCCCATTCCTTGCCCCCATCCTTTCCCGTCTCTAAAGACCTCACTGTTAAGAGACGTTAAGCAGTTTAAAAAAAAGTCACATCCAACAGCTAAGTCCATCACCGAACCAGTGGACAGTGCGTGACAACAGTCTTCAGCTTTTATTGTCCGTATACACAATGATGGCTTGTGGACTCCGCTCTCAACTCACTTTATTCCTTATTTGGAGATGAGACGAGACGGGTGTTAACTGAGTCGGGAGGCTTTATGACCAAGGCTTTGCGTGTGGCGTGGTTGTGTTCTTGAAGTTGACTAACTGATATGAGAGATCTTACGTCTGCTTGAAGCGTCTTCTTTTCTTCAAGATGTTATTCTTCGGTTTTTTCCTGAGGTGTGATCGTGCACAAGCTTGGACGAGTGCACGAAATGCTATGCCCACCAGTGGCGCCCATACCACCGTTCTTGCTTTCGCTTCGGTCGGGTGCGGAGGAACGTGCGCCGAGAGCAGACCTGTGCTGTGTCGGTCACTGCGGATTCCGCCTTGTCCCCTGCGGGGGCGGGTGAGGAATGGCACGCGCGGGACTAGCAGGGAGGCTGCAACTATACGGCCAGGCTTCTACTTCGGCCTGGTTCGTGCCGGACGCCGCATCCACGTAGCTCCCCGCGGACACCCTTATGAGTGGCGAAGTGTGTCTAGCCTCACCATCCCCGCTGACATGGCGGGTAGTTCTTCCGGGCCCGCTCGCTGGTAGTGGTTGCCTGCGGGGGCGGGTGAGCCATGGCACGCGCGGGACTAGCAGGGAGGCTGCAACTATACGGCCAGGCTTCTACTTCGGCCTGGTTCGTGCCGGACGCCGCATCCACGTAGCTCCCCGCGGACACCCTTATGAGTGGCGAAGTGTGTCTAGCCTCACCATCCCCGCTGACATGGCGGGTAGTTCTTCCGGGCCCGCTCGCTGGTAGTGGTTGCCTGCGGGGGCGGGTGAGCCATGGCACGCGCGGGACTAGCAGGGAGGCTGCAAACTATACGGCCAGGCTTCTACTTCGGCCTGGTTCGTGCCGGACGCCGCATCCACGTAGCTCCCCGCGGACACCCTTATGAGTGCGAAGTGTGTCTAGCCTCACCATCCCCGCTGACATGGCGGGTAGTTCTTCCGGGCCCGCTCGCTGGTAGTGGTTGCCTGCGGGGACGGGTGAGCCATGGCACGCGCGGGACTAGCAGGGAGGCTGCAACTATACGGCCAGGCTTCTACTTCGGCCTGGTTCGTGCCGGACGCCGCATCCACGTAGCTCCCCGCGGACACCCTTATGAGTGGCGAAGTGTGTCTAGCCTCACCATCCCCGCTGACATGGCGGGTAGTTCTTCCGGGCCCGCTCGCTGGTAGTGGTTGCCTGCGGGGGCGGGTGAGCCATGGCACGCGCGGGACTAGCAGGGAGGCTGCAACTATACGGCCAGACTTCTACTTCGGCCTGGTTCGTACCCGACGCCGCATCCACGTAGCTCCCCGCGGACACCCTTATGAGTGGCGAAGTGTGTCTAGCCTCACCATCCCCGCTGACATGGCGGGTAGTTCTTCCGGGCCCGCTCGCTGGTAGTGGTTGCCTGCGGGGGCGGGTGAGCCAAGGCACGCGCGGGGACTAGCAGGGAGGCTGCAACTATACGGCCAGGCTTCTACTTCGGCCTGGTTCGTGCCGGACGCCGCATCCACGTAGCTCCCCGCGGACACCCTTATGAGTGGCGAAGTGTGTCTAGCCTCACCATCCCCGCTGACATGGCGGGTAGTTCTTCCGGGCCCGCTCGCTGGTAGTGGTTGCCTGCGGGGGCGGGTGAGCCATGGCACGCGCGGGACTAGCAGGGAGGCTGCAACTATACGGCCAGGCTTCTACTTCGGCCTGGTTCGTGCCGGACGCCGCATCCACGTAGCTCCCCGCGGACACCCTTATGAGTGGCGAAGTGTGTCTAGCCTCACCATCCCCGCTGACATGGCGGGTAGTTCTTCCGGGCCCGCTCGCTGGTAGTGGTTGCCTGCGGGGGACGGGTGAGCCATGGCACGCGCGGGACTAGCAGGGAGGCTGCAACTATACGGCCAGGCTTCTACTTCGGCCTGGTTCGTGCCGGACGCCGCATCCACGTAGCTCCCCGCGGACACCCTTATGAGTGGCGAAGTGTGTCTAGCCTCACCATCCCCGCTGACATGGCGGGTAGTTCTTCCGGGCCCGCTCGCTGGTAGTGGTTGCCTGCGGGGGCGGGTGAGCCATGGCACGCGCGGGACTAGCAGGGAGGCTGCAACTATATGGCCAGGACTTCTACTTCGGCCTGGTTCGTACCCGACGCCGCATCCACGTAGCTCCCCGCGGACACCCTTATGAGTGGCGAAGTGTGTCTAGCCTCACCATCCCCGCTGACATGGCGGGTAGTTCTTCCGGGCCGGCTCGCTGGTAGTGGTTGCCTGCGGGGGCGGGTGAGCCATGGCACGCGCGGGACTAGCAGGGAGGCTGCAACTATACGGCCAGGCTTCTACTTCGGCCTGGTTCGTGCCGGACGCCGCATCCACGTAGCTCCCCGCGGACACCCTTATGAGTGGCGAAGTGTGTCTAGCCTCACCATCCCCGCTGACATGGCGGGTAGTTCTTCCGGGCCCGCTCGCTGGTAGTGGTTGCCTGCGGGGGCGGGTGAGCCATGGCACGCGCGGGACTAGCAGGGAGGCTGCAACTATACGGCCAGGCTTCTACTTCGGCCTGGTTCGTGCCGGACGCCGCATCCACGTAGCTCCCCGCGGACACCCTATGAGTGGCGAAGTGTGTCTAGCCTCACCATCCCCGCTGACATGGCAGGTAGTTCTTCCGGGCCCGCTCGCTGGTAGTGGTTGCCTGCGGGGGCGGGTGAGCCATGGCACGCGCGGGACTAGCAGGGAGGCTGCAGCTATACGGCCAGGCTTCTTTCTACTTCGGCCTGGTTCGTGCCGGACGCCGCATCCACGTAGCTCCCCGCGGACACCCTTATGAGTGGCGAAGTGTGTCTAGCCTCACCATCCCCGCTGACATGGCGGATAGTTCTTCCGGGCCCGCTCGCTGGTAGTGGTTGCCTGGGTGGGCCTGTGAGGGCGGGAGGAGGGGTACCGAAAGACTTTACTGTTGTACTCTCTGACGCCAGTATTTCGACGCCATTGTAATTTTAGGTCACAGACTTTATTGATCGGAGACGAATGGGGTCACCCGTGAGTACTGTATAAATAGAGTTGATGGGCGATCGTAAAGAAGGCTTTAACTCGTCCCCATAATGAAGTTATTCTCCAACAATCGGTACTGAATGGTTGCCTATGCTTACAGACTTGAAACAGTTAGACTAACCGATGTTAAGTGACTTCAGGTGAGGAGACAGAACAAATATCAGCTGCTTCAGACGAAAGCTAGTGTCAAACTGCCTGATAGTTCGTACGTTCTTTTTAGGTCACGTTTTACTGACGTAAACTGCGAGTAGATTGAACCCGCGTGGCAATCAAATATTGAGAAGCCATCGCACATTCCTTAACGTAAAAACATGGCATGGCCACACTCTGCGAGTTCACTGATCATTCTTTGCTAACAGAGCTTGGCAATCGAATTATCCCAACAATTTACTTAAATAATAATTGTCCTAAAACCACCCTTGACAGCTGTATGCAGGTCTTCTCAGTATACTTATCGTCAATCATAACTTAAAATAAAGGAAATACACTTATTTTCTGCTGCAAGTAAACTCAAAATGCAAATAGGTCTTAGGACAGCAAGTGGCTTTTTGATTTTCTGTTTGACTGCTTACGCAAACAATGACATTTAATGTTACGAACATCACAACGTATCCAGCTGAAACGAGATATGTAGTGATCTCAAACTCGGGGCATGTTTAATCAGTTATTTTTTTTTTAAAAAAATCGACTACTCGTTATAGTTTATTTTTTATCACGCTTGAATTCGATATTCTTGAATGATACAGAAAATTATATGTTGTATAGCTCTTATATTCTCTACTGATATCGCAAATATTTATGGTGTTAAGGTTGTGTTCGTCAGAAATGATTCTCTAGCGTTTAGCGGCATCTTCTTTATTACCTTCTCCCAAAGAAAGAAGGGATTATACTTGACTTAAATAGCTAGAGATTCATTTAAATGATTAAATAGACTTCTGGAAGATACCCTATGCATTACTGCAGTTGCGTTTATTACGTAACTATAATCTAATTTCCATTCATTACTTACTTCCTTTTAAATAATTACTTTTGTGTAAAATAAATTAAATGGTTGATTTATTTTAATTAGGTGAAATAATTTTGTTAATGTGTGTTTCCTTTTGTTAAAATATCATCTAAAACTGCTTTGAATGATTGCGTCAAACTTTACAAGTACGCCAAATGGATTGTGATACCTGACATTTTAATTATGTTATGAACTTAAACCTGTTTTCGATGCTTTGGAAATGTTAACTATCAAGTGCAATGTTAGAAGCTTGTAAACCATATACCCAGGTTGTTGAGCAATAACGCTTTGGCTTGACGTTACGGAGGCGTGGGTTCGAATCCCCGTTCTGTCACCCTGACTTCAATTTGCCATAGTTTCCCGAAATCACTACTGACGAATGACGAGATAGTTCCTTTAAAATACCATCGCCAAGTTCCTTCCCGTTCCTTGTCCTCATCCCCTACCTATAAACTGAAAAAAGACTATAAATATTATACAATTTCGCTCAGCTTTATTACATTTATTAACAATATTCCGTGAGTGGTATGGTGGTTCAGTGGTTCACGGTTCGAACCTCGACCTCGGCTGGGATTATCAAAAGCCCTTAACCCGACCTCACCTCTGGCTAGTGTTGTAAAAAAAAACTTTTTTTCTGGCTTGAAAAAATACACGAAAAAAACTTTAAAAAAATCATGTTTTTTTTTTCTGGGACACGTTTTTTTTCACAACTACAAAATCTCAAATTTGTAAGGCAGTTATAGTTTAAAATGACTGTTTTAGAGTTTATTCGAAGTACTTATCTTAGTTTAAATCTACTATATTTTTCTGGTTCAGTAGGAAAAAAAATTACGAAAATATTGGCAACATTGACTGAAATTTTCTTTTATGAACGGGGATTTCCCGAAGAGACTAGGTTGCGCGAGAAGGAATCCCCACTCCCCATTGTTTGGATTGATAGTTGCTAATTTAAATAGTGCTGCCAGCCCTACAAATTTATCTGTAGACCTACAGATCTTTTAAAAAACATTAGGAATTTAAAATTTATCTACGGTTTTTTGCCTCTTTTTATTACTTATTGTGCTTTCCTTATTCGTATACTTGTTAAACTCTCAGAGTATAGTGGTACTGACTCATTAAATTGTCAGTAATTATGAATCGTTACCTTGAAAAGAAGTAAAGCTCCTATTTTGTATGATAATAGATTTAAATTCAAACTTAGGCCTTAATACAGAACAATCGGCGCAGTCTTTATGCACAGTGTTTACTTTGCTCACAATTTAAAATTACAATCTCAAAATCTTTTGCGTACCATACAAGAACAACCAGGAAAAGAAAATTCAACTAACTACTTGTGAAGCTATGGATCTAGAGGAGTCAGAAGAAGAGACAGAAAATTCCGACACCTACCGAACTAGTGTTGGTAGTGAATGTGGTACTGACATAGAGGATGAATAAAATTATGTTACCTATATAGATACACTTATGAATCATTATATGAGACATAATATGATTCAGTAAGATTTAAAACACACTTGTAAAATGGAAGTTCCTAAAATAAAACTATAATTTATCAAATATATTGTTTTTTGAAGAAAAAAAAATTAGAGAAAAAACGTGTGCTAGGTTTTTTCATGTTTTTTTCACAAAGCTGAAAAAAAATACATTTTTTTTTTTCAATTTGCAACACTACCTCTGCCACAGCTTGCTGTGTAATATGAAGTACGCCAGAACGCTTCCGTGTTTCGGATTCCACGTTAAACTGTAGGTTCCCTCTAGGGCTAAAAATCTTAGTTGAAACACGGATAAGCACTCATCCAAAGCAGATTCAAGCCAGACAAAGGTTTAACGTGGTCCTAGTTGACCCAAACAAACACACATACAATAATTACGTTTCAGAAAATTTTAACTGTTTTCAATAATAACTGCCATTTTTCACATTCTGGTAGCGGTTAGCTTTGTGTTTGATCATGTCGAGTATTTTGTATGTGGTTTATATAGTGTTGTTTTAACCAGAGTCAGTAAAATTACTCGGAAATAATGCCGGGTCGAATCTACAAAATTTTTGTTATACAATTTATCTGGGAAACAATCGATAAAGAAACTGATCTTTATTTTTAACTAGCGGAGTTGCCGGCGTTGCCCGGTATAGTTGGCGTAGATTTACCCGTACCGTATTTTTATTCCAGCAGTGAGAAAAATTTGTACAAAGTTTCGTAAAATTCGCGGAAACTTTTTTCGGAATTAAAGCAAACCTAGATTCACCCGCCCCCTACCAAGAAACGGGTGGGTTGAAGTTTATCTGCAAGTACACTATTTTCAGTCGTCCGAAAAGATTCATATATATCGTTAATTTGGTTAAGAAATTGCATTACTACATTAGTAAACAACAATAGATTATGTTACAAACTCACATTTGATTCCATTGCGAAATGAATGGAATACCTTTTGCTCGAAAGCCAGATACTTTAACTCCGCAGATTCAGCCTTTTATACAAATATCAAAAGTGAATCCGGAATAATATCATCGTAAACAGATTAGACTAATGTCTGATGGCCAGAGACATTGTCTAGAGATCGTGCATAAAGAAAAACTCTGTTTTTACGGCTATCTATGGCGTTTAAAAGTTGAATATCCCGAATCAAAGGAAAGAATACTTCAAGTTTTGTTTAGTGGCCAAATAGTTATAGCTTTCATTAAAGGCTATGGACAGAGACATTTAGTTGTGTGTTTAGTGCGAAGTATGGAATATCTAATCGTTCCATCTTTGGGATTTGTCATCATACGTTCAGAATTTCATTTAATGCTCCTGCGTTATTTAACGTTGAAACATAAGATATGGTAAACAACTGAATTAAGTTTCTAAGCTTTAAAACGCTTAAAACCTCATCAAAATCTGCTTCGTAGTTGCCGAGTTTTTGTAAGACCAATACATCCGGTTTTTGTTCTATAGATATAGATGTTCCCACTATAAAAGTGGGATTAAATGTATTGTTTTCTTTCTAATTTCAAGCTACCCTAAACCAAACTCTAGTAGGCGGTAATACAATACTAAAAGTTTAAAAAGAGTATAACGCATTAACTTCCGAGTAACATCATGGGCAACTTCTGTTTGATTAAATACTACGGAAGGCCCTATTCTTAGATGATGGTATAACAGCATTTCCATAACTACAAATTGCATCCGAAACGGGGAAGGAAATAATAAGTTGAGACACGTTTCTCTGCAGCTAAGCGAAACGAAAGACGGTAATACTACACGTACTAAAATAGAAAATACCAGAAGTAATAACAGTTTAATGGCTGAGTGTATAAAAGGTGCGCCGGGAAAGCGAGGAGAAAATTGCGAAGCAATAGCAGACGCGACGACCAAAAACTTGGGAACGGGAAGCAGCCAGCGTTCGTATTACAAGACCAACGTGGGGGAAACGAGAAACAGATGGGAAGTTTTTTCCCCTTGCATAGTAGTATAGCTGCAGGGGAGACGAAATGTAGGCGTAGGTTGGCAGCCCTGTTGAAATTATTATTGCGAGTGGGGGAGTGGGGGTAGGGAGCAGGGGTTGTCAGGTCCCAAGGCTGAAATAATAATAACGAAAAAAGGGGGGCACTTCCCGCTGCCGTGTTGAGACAACAGAACTCCGACCTCACGTGGGGAAACTTTTTCTTGTCATTATTAAAAGTATACTAAGGGTAATTATATAGCTTATCTCCTCGTTATCTCTGCCATTAACAGCGCATTTTCTTCATAATGAGATCCTGAAATGGATGAAGTATTCATTTGGATCCTATGTTCTCTATGGAGCAATTCTACGGTGAGGCGTTCTCAGAGTCAAATTATAAGAAAAATTAACGTAAAAAAGTTATTAAGAAACTGGTACCTACCAACGTAGAAGCCTTTATTTTAACTTTACTGGTGTCATGTTTATGGTAGCTTACGAATTCGTGGAAATAATCGATTCTGCTGTCGATTTTTTCGGAGTCGAGGTTGCGATGCATTGTCGATACAAAGTAACATAATGAAATGATTCATAAGCTGTTACATTTCAAGAATTCTCCCCCTCTCTCATGATAACGGCGGTATCTTTGTGATAACTTTAGGACTCGTTGGAAAAATAATCGATTCTGCTACCTATTTATATGGAATCGAGACTTTGATTTAATTCAGACACAAATTAATCAAAAATAAATGATTTATAAACAAATACTTTTGCACGCACTCTTCCTTATTTTATTTATACCGGTGCTATATTTCAGTTAGGGAAAATAATTCATTATTCTGTCAATTTTTTTCGAGGTCTATTGTACAGTTCATTTTAGATGCAAAGGAACATAAAACAAATAATCTATTAACAGGCACTTTTTCATCATTTCCATAGCAGTGGTGCTATCTTTATGGTAACTTTGACACTCATTGCGAAAATAATCGATTTTGCTGTCGATTTTTTTGGAATTATGATAGCGCTTAGTTCTCGTACTTAATTAACGTGAAGCATGTATTCTTCCTCATACCCATCGTATCTGTGCTATCTTTGTGAAAGCTTGAGCACTCAATGGTAAAATAATCGATTTTTTTTCACAGTCAAGAGTCAGTTCATTATTAACTCGTTCACGGCCATCTTTGAAAGTTTCTCTCCCTTAATCTACACACTATTCTGATAATGTTTCCTCGCCAAATTGTCCTTTAAGTTTTTTAGAAACTTATGTTGGTTTTACGATTAATTTTATTAAGAAAATTTAATAACAATGCCATATCGCACACTTGGATTCCGTTCTTCTGTTCACTATTGTCTCTGAAATAATACTGATCGTTTTTTACTTAACCACTGAAAAAGTTCTTTTCACATGTCTGTCCAGTAGGCAGCGTTAGCAACTTTAGAATTTGTTTCTTTCATTAAGAGTTAAATTCGAATTGTCGTTTGTAGTTCTACCACTCCGCATTTTCATGTATAAGAGTCGTCACTGGTGTATAAAGATAAATTTGTTTTTCTGAAAGTAAAGGGACGCCAAAATATTCTGAAAGCTAGGCAAATATAGGAAACATAACTACTACATTGAACACTAACACATGAGTAGATTGTGATATTTATTTTACGAGAAAGGTTCAATCGATACTACATTACAAACCTCAGGTAGAATTCTGTCCAAAGATTGTGCTTAATATCAGTAATAAACTTGATACCATTTATATAGAGTATTTCGTCTCGGTAATGAAATGACATCTTTACATGTAGCTTTGCGAAAAATCGACTGGTTTATTTCTGTATTTTAACAAATTACATTACTTTCTAGGTGGAGTTGGATAATATCAATGCAGAATATTTCCTCTACGTATTAGAATCCCTAATTATCACGTAGCGTTACGAACATTTCATTAGCTAATCTGATATTTTTTCTTAACAACATTTCGTTAAAATTTACATAAAACGAAAATAAAAACTTCTTAATAGATGGATAAACATCGAAAATTATAATTAAAACAGACAAAACTTGTCATATGACATTTAGGTTTTCTTCCTTCTCCGGGACAATAATAATAATAGATTTTTTTTATTTACTTTTTAAAAGAAACTTCAAACAGAATACCCCTCAAAGACGTGACTTCGTGGAAGAAGAATCGGGCAAATGTTAGTGGATAAAGATTTGTGTAAGAAACAGACGTCACGGAAAGACATTCTTGACGATCAGTTGCCCTTAGCTACGGCAACCATAATAGTCTGAAAATCTGAATTTAAACAGAGGATAACCAGCAGTGAAGTTCATACCTCCACAGGAAGGTCAGTGGGAACAACTATTGACAAATGCGGAGAATTACAAGAACGAAACTAGATCACATTCCGAGAGAATATTTGAAAATGAGAAAGGACTTCGCCAAAAGGCGCCCAACCATCGGTACCCGTTTTTTTGTATACTTTTTAGAAGTAGGGGCCCTGCTTAAAGCCAGTCGAGTCGATTTTCTTGAGTAATTTATGAATATGGGTGAGTTATGGCCCCATTACTTTAGCCCAGTTTTTTTATTTTTATTTATTTATTTACGATTTTTTACGCCTCTTTGACGTTTAGTTATTAGAGGCGGAAAATACTGGGGTCAAGGATGGGGAAGGAATTCAGCCATGGCCTTTTGAAGGAAGCATCCCTGGATTCGTCTGGGATGATTTGGGGAAGGCCCAGAATCAAAGCAACAAATAGTTCAATGGCAAAATACCAGCTCTTCCATCCAATTATGGCCAAGTCTGTTCCTTCAGCAGGAAAAGTGACAGTGTCTTTTTTCTGCGATTCATGAAGAAGAAGCTCTTTTTTTATATGAGATCAAACTTCATAGAGTAGAAGCGTTGCACTACCAGGAACACTGTATCCTTGGTATCCACTGCAACTCGCGTTCAGTGTGGTTTGACGCGATGTACGGGCGTCGAGAGGCTTAGAGTGTCACGCGTTCCGCCACGCCCTAATCTGAGCTGATTGGCAGCCCCCTCCCCCCTTTTCCCAGGGCGGTTTTTCCCCGTCGGAGTTTGCGGCCGATATCGCCGCGTCACGCGCAGGCACTCCGTCAGAGTGTTATTGATGACGCGCGCCCGGAGGCCAGACTGATAGCACCAACGCACTATACTCTCTGAGTTCAGAGATAATACGCTGCTGCAGTCAGCGACCTGCCAAGGTAATTCGTGTTCCACCCACTTGACTGTACGCCGTATTCAATACGGCAGCCGTGTTAAACTAGTAAACATGAAGTCTGGTGGGAGTTGAAATATAAAGGCCTGGTATTTGGGACGACGCCAGTTTGATTTGCTGTACGGCAATCTAGATATTAGTTGGCGCGGTTTTGTCAAGGGACTCCTCTAGAATTTCTGTAAGGCTTATTTTTCTGCTGCTTATTACAATCGCAATACCGTCTTTGATCATCTCGCTGTTGATGAGTCAAAAAAATATAGCAGTAAAATAAATGGTATTCACAAATGCTACGGAACAAGTGTAAAGTGCTTCTACGCCACGACATACACGACAAATTTGGTAAATAAACATTATTTATTCTCAATCCAATCTCCTTTGTACTTGTAAATGACATGTCTCACGTCAGCTTGTAACTATGTGCAAATAAGAATATTATTTTTGTTGTTGTTAACGTATTATATGCTAATTGCTTTTTTGGTAGCATCTTTGGTAGCAAGGAGAAAATGCGGTGCCTAGGGATACCAAAGACGTCTGTTGGAGATGGACTGACTTGTTTTTTGTTTTGTTTCGTTAGATGGACTGATTCTAATGCGAATAATGATTTTATAACAGACACCTTAAGAAGCATGATAATTACAAATGCATAGAAAAGCATATCCAAGACTGATTAGATTGGTAGTGCCTATGAAAGTGTTGCAAAAATATTACGCTAATAGTTTGACTTTAAATATATGAAAATTGTTTTATGTAAAAATAGTTGCGCCAAAGTAAAAAGTTATGATGAATTTAGTGCGTTGTGTAGCAGAAGTCATGTAATAAATGAGTGATTGAGTGCACGTAATAAAGTTTATAATAAATTGTTGAGTCGATGACTTTCCTGATGAATGAAAAATAGAATTAATTTCGGGTATAATATACGTTTTCCTTAGGGATAAAAAGAAGCAAGAAAGTAAAATTATAACCGGAGGGTCATCTCAAGTATAAAATATGACATAAAACGTACTCATTACTGACGAACAAAGAACAGGATTAGGATAAAAGCAAAATAATTTTGATTAAGTATAGAGACAATCTAAGATGGTAAATTTTCAGTAGCTAGGTAAAGTAGTATCTGAATAGCGAAAACGGGAAGAAGATATAATTAGATAAATAATTCAGAAGACACGATAAATGTCTCAAGTCCTCAAACATCGAAATTTGACATTCAGTGAATTCACAATTAGTTCTTAGAGCCGGCAATTTCTGTTGCAATACTATATTAGGTACAGAAGATAATTGCTGTCAGATACAGATAATTTTTATTTAAGCGGATCTGAAGGTTTGTTATTCCTATATCGACCAACTGTCTTTGTCGAATAAGTTATTTTCTTCTTTTCAGTATTTTGTTCTGATATAGAGAGGTTTTATATAGTCCTCAATCTCTACCTATGCTGTGCTAATATTTTCTTCTCCATACACCACGCACTATGTATAATATTATTCATGAATTCTAATTCTTCCATTTTAGATTTTCCCTCCAACCATTCCTCGGCTAAAAATAACAAAACTCCGTCTCTTGTTTCTTTGAAACTGTCCCACAAACGTCTTTCCCTGCCGGAATATAGGTATTACGTCCGTTACGTGTGAAATTAATTTAGTATATTTTCCTACATCTGCTATGTGTTAGTTTTCATCCATATAGGTATTAAAAGTCTAACCTTTACTTTCATCAAGTTTTATTCTGGATACGTATGCTTTTAAAAATGATGTCCAAATCACTTTACGTTGCTAAAAGATTTCCATTTTTAGAAGATTCTTTAGCTTGATGCTAATATTCATGTGAGGTGGTTTTTAGTTAGGGCATCTACTATAATTTTCACTACTACGTAAAAGGCCTATCTGACTTTTTATACCATATCTTATGATACCATTATATATTATCTGCTACATACAAAAATAATAGCAAACTTTTATCTTCAGTTTGCTCTCTCATATGATTAAAGATCATTCTAAACGTTTATATTGCACGTGAGTTTGTTTTACAGTCGACGAAATGTGTGCCTGTTTTTCTCTAGGTAGGCCTAATTATCCTTGTTCTTCAAAATTTGTAAATTCTAAAAGAACTGCGAAGCACAAAATTACTGATACATATTCGCGCCAAGTGAACTGCTTTTGGGTGATGGGAAGCAGTTTTACTACTCCATATCAGAAAAATTAGCCATGAGACTCAATTGAAAGTTATTTGATATAAATTTATTGAGCTGGAATAACTCTAAACATAATTGTAACTATCAAACTGTATATTCTGTATAGTAACAGAGGTAACAGAGGTAAATCCAAAACTTTAGTGCTTAAATCGATTAATGCTTATAATAAATTCGAAGAATGGTTCAGCTATCATTTAGCTAAGAATACTTAGTCAATTTTGCGATACTTTTTTTTTTAACTGCTTAACGTCTCTTAACAGCGAGGTCTTTAGAGACGGGAAAGGATGGGGGGCAAGGAATGGGAAGAAATTCGGCCATGGCCTTTTGAAGGAAGCATCCCGGCATTTGCCTGGAGTGATTTGTGAAACCATGGAAAACCCAAATCTGGATGCCTGGACGGGGATTCGAACCGCTGTTACACCACCACGCTCGGTTAGCAATCCATCAGCGAAAAGCTTAACCATTTGTGAAATTGGTTTTGTGATAATCTGATGCGAAGTTTTTGAGGTGGAGAGAGTGCATCATCCTATCATTTGTCTTTATAATTAATATAATTACGGAAAATAGTCTAATTGCCGTAAACTGGAGAGCTAGCATATAGGTATAAACATGGCAATCTTGTTAGTCCACGATGGTAGGTATATAACACTTTCGGCCAAACCGTGTGTTTATAATTTCCCTCGAAACTACGATTTTTGCCGTCACAAACCTTTAGCGTACAACAGTGTTTAGAGCTGCCAGTTGACTTGAAGATTTGTACCCCTACGCTTAGAGCTGCCCGCTACACATACAAAACCCCAGTTAGTAGTCTGCCCCTGTGGTTAGACGTGCCCGCGACACATTCATTCTCTCGTATCTCTCAACCCCTGAGCTTAGCCGCACCCGCGCTACAGAGCCCGCTACTACGCGCGTTCATCGAGCTGATGTCGCCCTTTGTGAGGTCGCGTGGAGGTACTGTGTACACCTGTGGAACGAGGTTCACTAATTACGTTAGCCACATGGCCCGTCGGCACTTCAAAGTTTCCCCGCACTCGCCGCTCCGGCGTGATTGCGTTAAGCCGTCACCGGGACGTCCAAATAGAGCGACAACAGCCAGGCCGAGTAGACAGAGGCAACGCAAGCAATAAGAATTTTAACAGCGCCACGAGTTTAATTTTAAATGGAATTCATGCAGAAGATTAAGTAACAAAAACATAATGAAACAAGTCAATGAACCAATGTATACGATAACCGTCACATGATTCTATCGTTCCACATTTGTTCATGCCACTGTGGCACCGTTATGATGCCCAGTACACCCCACGTAATTATCTGGTTCAAGCCCCGGTAATAGAGGAATTTTCACTATTCTGAAACACAACAAATAGTGTAGGAGATACGCATAATTGTATCACCAAATTGTGATCCCAAACATCTCCATAGTGTGTATGGAGTTAATATATTCGATGGTGCTTCGTCCATGGTATTGGCGTTAATCCTAGCGAATCAATCAGTGTATTTCAGAAAAGTAGACTTGGATGAGTTGACACTGGATTTTATCCTGTCCCTCCTTTAGTTTATACAGTATGTTATACTTACAATAGCTATCAACACACATAAAACAACTCTTAGGCATACGGATGTAAGGAATTGATCGTCCTTCCTCTGCAACAAGACTTTGAAAACTCTCTACGATAGCTTGAGGACCATACAAAAGAGGATTCTTATTGATGTGCTGGAAATGGCACGAAGTGAAATATTTAACTAGATTATCGCAACTTCCGTAACAACTAAATCTTTACACACAGGTATGAAAAAATTAAAAATAAATCTTAAACAAGAGTGGCACTATATACATTTTGACTATTGTATGTTAGTATTCTACGCCAGTGTAAGGCGAAGCATAACTCACTGAACATGTGTTAAAGGTCGTTGCAGATGAAGTAGAGCAGACTGCTATCGTCTTAAATTACGCACGTCTGGAAGCTTGTTAGAAACTGTTCCATGATGTCCTTTGATGCAAAAAAATGTACAGATAGCTTCAACGGAAACGCCTTTCACACGTAATAAAGCTCATTTTAAATATATTCCGGGATCTAGTGCTAATTTTTTTTTGGGTTTGCGAGGTCAAAGTTTGTATAAACAAGCGAACTTCTACTTTTTTATGTGTTTAGAACGCTGAAAATTCCATAATGATGCAATGTTTATTTTCTTAAAAGTATCTTCCACACGTTTCTTTGAAGCAAACCTATAATTTGTTTTGTATATCAAACACTGAGCGATTGTACGGAACGTTGACAATCGCAACTAATGGCTTTTAAACGATAAAAGTCGTCACTATTTAACAGCCGGCATTCCGTGCAGCTGAAAAACTCTGTCACCATGTTTAATTGTCAACATTATCAACTCTACCTTACCTTTGTCAAAACATTAAATTTTCAGTTGCTTAATTCTAAATATTTATAGTGATGTTTGCGAAATTCCATAACGCATGTTAAGTCAAATTACACCGCGCGTAATAAATTATTCTCTTGAATGGACAGACTTAAGCGCTTTATTGATTCTTCGTATACTATAATGTAACAAACTGTTATATTGATCTCCAAATTCCATGTAATTATATTTTCAGCTTGCGATGTAACTAATTCAATGTCTGTTCGTGACATCTGTCATGTAACAGATTGTAGCTACGTATTCATTTTCTTTTTTACCCCGTCCAGTTAGTCTCATTTTCCTAGAACTGTTATTTATTAACTGGGCATTAATTTAGAAATAGAACAAATATTTCAAATGAGATGTAATACTCGAGAACGAATTTTGCGTCTTTCGTAAAAATTTGACACACACAAGATTTTCGTAGCTGCACCACGTATTAGACCCTTTTTACACAACTATTAAAACTATTTTTGGTACATGGGGCCAAAAATGTCATATCAACACTGGATCTCAGATAATTAGCAGTTTTCACTCACGTTTTGATTACCAATCAATTTAGTAATATTCTTTTGCCACCTTAAAAGCGGTTGTATGCAGCAAACTTGTTCTTAGTTTAAATGTTGAGGCTAAATTTAGCATTTATTTTCATAATAATAGGAATAAATTATTAAAAGGTTCTGTCATTTGCGTTCTACATTTACTTACGTTAGAATTTATTATGTAAAAAAATATGACTCAGTTAATTCGGTTCCTAAATGCTTGCGTCGATTATTTTAGACATCTATAACAACTGGACTTTGCGGGATTGTCGCGTTATTTATTTGACAGTTTAAGCTTTCGGCTGCAATTGTGCAGCCTTCGTCAGAGACGCTATTTATGTTTACATAGAAATGAGCGCTCGTTGCTACGTAAACATAAATAGCGTCTCTGACGAAGGCTGCACAATTGCAGCCGAAAGCTTAAACTGTCAAATAAATAACGCGGCATTCCTGTAAAATCTAGGTTTTACTAACATACATGGCCACGGATGCCTGAGAATGTTTTTCAGACATTATTTATAGTATAAAAATAAAAATCCCAATTAAAGGAATAGCATCTAAAGATTCAATTTGTATTAAATTACCTAACTATCCGCAATATAACTTCATTCCGAAATTGTTTTTATATTTAAAAGTACCTGAAATAATTTTCTCCAACATCTTTTCTTTAATGCGTCTCGTACAATATAATTTAGTGGAACTTCAACGATAATTTTTTCTAATATACTTGTATCAATATAGCAACATTCATTATGAGGGACACTGGCATTTTTTATTTTTTTTTATTTTCGTTGATATTAGATGATGCAGTTTCCTTAGACATTTGCACGAAACAATTCTCTATCTAGTGCATTCCAATCCTCAACGTCAGCCCGAGGGGAGAAAGAATTAATATAAGCGACAATATGGCACCTTATTTCTCTTATTTTTTTTTGTCCTTTTATTGCCAGCGTTTCTGGGTGGTGTTGATACAAAAACTTGATTGCTTTTATGTTGAATGTTTCCTCTCCGGTTCCATTTCCCTATGGGAACGGAGCGTTAAGAAGGATAAGATGGCGTACAGATATTGGGACGAGATAGTCTGGTGATTGCCATCTTCCCCTCGTATTTGCCTCTAAGATAATCACTGGTCAACAGACTGAGTAGATCTAGAAGACCGATCCGGACACAAGGCACAAAAAAAAGACGTCTTTATCCGGGATCAAAGCCCAGTTCTCCAGATCGTAATCATTCGCTCTACTATCTGAGCTTAGTCAATCGTTTTTGGTCATATTTTAGAACTTTGTTTAAGGATAAGGAAAATTTTCACATATGTCATAGTAGTAAGGATGCCATGTTATTGTTACTTCCCGATTCATTCAGTAATAGCAACAGTGAAGAGAAAAAAATTTCTAAAAATAAATCAGCTATGAACGAAAATGCAAGGTGAAAATGAAAAAAATAATATTTAACCAAGATTTATTTACTATTATGTCATGGCCTTTTGAAGGAAGCATACTAAATGATAACCTCTTTTCAACGAATATCTTACTCCCTATATCATATATATTAATGTAAATATTATGCAATTTTAATAATGTCTATTAAATTACTCAAACCATTTCTCAATTAAAACGAATGTTCCACAAACTAATGTAATAAGTAATTTGGTGGAAATCATATCACGCCTCACTGAGCGTGGTAGGGAGGACGCGGGTTCAAATCCCCATGCGTTAATCCATATTTCGGTTTTCCACTGTTTCCCCAAATCATTCCAGTAAAATACCGCTATGGTTCCTTTAAAGGCCATAGCCTAATTCCTTCACCTCTCTTGCCCCAGGTACTTTCCCTCTATTAATGACCTTGACGTCGACAAGGAGTAAAGGCACAAAAAACTCTCTCTGTTTATTAGTTAATGAACGATGTCTTTTGGAAGAGTAGGCCTGACCTATGAATCGCAGCCTAGAATTAGCTCTACCTACTAACGAATTAATGTATATGTCCTATTTCATGTTCCTTTGAATTGTTACTCCCAAATGTTTCATAGAATGAACCATATCAATAACTGAATTGTTTAACTCGTATTTCTGAACAATTGGATTCTTTTTGTTAGTTATGCTCATTGTCTTGCACTTTTTACAATTTAGCGTGAGTAGCCACTCAGCTCGCCATGCCAAAATAATATCCAGATCACGCTTAATTTCTAAACAATCGGCCAAATTCCTTACTTCCCTATAAATAACCGCATCATCAGCAAACAATCTAAAAAGGCTTTTCATTGTCTCCGAGATCGTTTATAAAAATTAAGAAAAGAAGTGGTCCTATTACACTTCCTTGAGGTACACCCGATGAAACATCTAGATTAGAAGAACACTGTCACGCTGGGGAAGGCAACGAGAAACCACCGCCGTTCATCATCGCAGGAGAATTCTGACGGAGGATGTACACACTTTAACAATAAATTTGGCCGCCGCTGAAAAATACTGTCACTCTTATTTTGCACAATCTGACATCAATGTCACCCCAGGAAACCGTAATGTAATACTGGCAAGCGTTACTGTTTCTTAGGATGTCAGATTGTGCAAAATAAGAGTGATAGAATTTTTCAGCGGCGCCCAAATTTATTGTCAAAGAGTGTACGTCCTCCATTGTAACCGCCTGCGCCCGGAATAGGGTATGGCATCATAGAAGAACAAGATTGATGAAAGTTTATCTCAGACGTATACCTTTAACGTCCAGGAGTTACTGTTCAGTGTTCTGACCTACTTCTTTTCCCTTGTCGACTGAGTTTTATTTTTCCGCGTCTTCCACCTCTACCCTAATGTGTGATAAGACTGATGCCATTTTTTTTTTTATACTGCTTAACTGCGAGGTCTTTTAGACGGGAAAGGATGGTGGGCAAGGAATGGGAAAGAATTCGGCCATGGTCTTTTGAAGGAAGCATCCCGGCATTTGCCTGGAGTGGTTTGGGAAACCATGCCATATGTGTGTGAAATCTATAACTTGTGCTCTGTATGTTAAGTGTACATTTGTTTGTGAAATTTATGAGCCTATATGTTTTGAGGCGGAGATTGGGAACCGTCCTAGCATTCGCCTATGTGACTGAAATAACCGCAACCAGGATGGGGTTTAAACTTGGGCCCTAACTTAGATATCCAGCGTTGTATCGCTTTAACGCTCTTAGCCACACTGGCAGGTACCTGAACAGATGAAGACTATGATTAATATAGCGTAAGATAAAGGCGCCTTTTCTCTTATTCATACTAGTTTCATTAATTGCTTTTGATGTTATGAATCGTCAGTATTATTCCAGACCTATTGTGTATTAATTTAGTACTCATACATATAACTGTATGCGTTCAGTTTATTATTGGGAAATGAGTGGTCTGGTGGCTCAGTGGTTAAGGCGTCTGACTGGAGATCGAAAGGTACCCGGTTGGAATCCCTGTCACGGCGGCGATTTTTATAGCATCTTATCGCGACTTTCACCTCTGGCACAGCTTGCTGTGTAATGTGAAGTACACTAGAACGCTTCCGTGGTTCGGATTCAACGTTAAACTGTACGTCCCCTGTACCCGGTAGGATTACCGGATTAGGTTCATGTGGCTACGATAGAGGTGGTATGCACAGAAAATAGAAACCCTCTCACTAGGTAATTACGATCACACGAAATTGATATTGTTATTATTAGGAAATGATTCTCGGCGGAGAACAACAAACCACCTGACAAGGCATTGGCCGTCCTGCCATACATCCAAGGAGTTACGGATAAGATTGGCCGGCTGCTTAAAAAGAAGAATATCCGTCCTGTAAACAATGCCCATAGGAAATTATCCAGCATCCTGACCAGCGTTAAAGACAAGAGAGAACATTTGCAAACACCAGGAGTATATGAAATTCCTTGTAGCTACGGCAAGGTATACATTGGGGAAACAGGACGCACTGTTAAGGAGAGGCTCAATGAACACAATAGATATTTGAAAAATAATGACGCAAGCAAGTCCGCTGTAGTTCTACATTCAGCCGACAGTGGCCATTAGGGATTGCAATCCAGCAAAGCGGGATCCCGCAATCCCGCGGGATCCCACATCATTAGACAGTCTGGCGGATCCCGCACAATATTAAGCGGATCCGCAATCCGCAAAATGCGGATAAAACGCGTGTCAGTGCGAGACTCGCTGCCCCACTCGGGCTCTATCGGATGTATTGCACTGTTTGCCTATACCCTTCCAGGTGGCATTTGGCGCGTGTGAACAAACGTTTGTTTTTGTCAATCTTCGTCAGTCGTAAGTAAATAGATACACTTTTTCGTATTCATTTTCGAGTACACATTTCTGTAATTTGAGTTATGTTGCGTATTTAGTACGATTTTGTAACTGTATAATTATTTTTTATGTGTCGCAAACGTTATCTGAACTACAAAGTTACAGCTTTTTATTCACGGTTTCATTATTCCCATTTTCTGTATTTGCAGATAAAGTTATTGTGACAATTTCCTTTTTTGCGACTGAAAATTTGATTATTCATTGATAGGAAACTAATATTATCGTAATTTTAATCGCATACCTATTTATTTAGCAGCTATCAAAAGGCAATTGTATATCCTTTGACTTATTGCTGTTTTGGCCGCTGCCTCAATGCGTTTCTTTGACAAAAGCCGCCTGTTTACATGTGACGCTCAGGCTGTAGATTAATACCTCTTCTCCTTGTTATTATTTCGACTAAAGGCAAAAAGGTTATAATGAAGTTTTCGCGGGTGTATCGACGAATTGTGTTGTAGGAACACCAAACTTCGACGGCTGCCTCTGCCGTCTGCCTCACGTGTGAAATCTCGTATTTTTACAATGAAATCCGGAGATACAACCTATGAAAACTTCACTGAAAATCGTTCGGCGAGAAAGTCTCCTTTCTTACTAAAAAGTAATAATTTCCATTATTAAAACGTCGTTACGCCACGTATGTGAAATTGAAATACTTAACAGTTTACGTGTTGGTAAGTAGTTTCCTTTAGTAACATTGAATCAACTGTAAGATCAATCAAGGAATCAGGAGATATAATAATTAATCCCACAATAACAATTTTAGTAAAAAAAAAAAAAAAAAAAAAAAAAAAAAAAAAGCCAATTTCGTGCTTGTGCAGTGACAAAAAGTTATGAGATCTTGTTCTGAGCCAAGTCTACACTTTACAGAGTATATTCACTTCACTTTGTGAAATGGAATGCTTTCTCGTTGTTATGGAACGTTTATTTAGAATTAAAAAAAACTATGGTAACTTGGCCACTAAGCAAACCATGTTTTTAAATTCATGTGATGTATTGTAAGGCACATAATATGACCTAAGACTGAATATTTTCCATCTTTTATTATTTATTTAAATATTGGTTTACATTAAAAAACAAAAATGTAAAACTTCTAAATGTACTTAAGACATGCTAAAAGGTTTTAATATCATTTTGCCAATTAAAATATTGTTAACTATTAATTTTTATAATTTAACATGAAAATTGATTTATTAATTTAATTATAAACGTTTTAAGTATCTATGTTTTAAATATAAGCTTTAAAAAAATGTTTGCGCCAATCCCGCACGGATCCCGCGGGGTCCCGCGGGATTGGTGCAAATCCCGCGCGGATCCCGCGGGATTGAAAACACTGTGGGATTGCAATCCTTAGTGGCCATTCAATTTTATTCTATAAGACCAGCGTTATAGCCATTGAAAGCAGATGGTGGCCTAGGCGTATAAGAGAAGCGTTGTAAATAACGGCCGAACAACATTAATGCCGCCAATGATTTGAAACTTGACCATATTTGGTCATACCTGCTCAGGAAGACCTAAGACGAACGACCCTATCCTACCGCCTACGCTGGGTGTGGTGACGTCACCGCGAACGATTAGCGCTTGCTTCCTGCTAGTATAAAAGGCGATAGCGGCAACTCACAAGCAGTCCTCTGATGAAAGCCACAGTAAGATGGCAGAAACGTTAGGTTTTAATAAATCGACGCGGCTCCACCCGGAGAACAAAGATAATACATTATTAGGAAATGTCTGTAATAACTGCTAAGTAGTCACCTGCTTTCTCGAGTAATTGTCATAACTGTTTATAATCGCTCTCTATGATTTAAATCAGCGTAAGTCAATTGATACTTGAGGTACGCAGCTGCGTTATCTGTAACTGGTAGCAAATAATGGTTTTACATTTTCTAATATGTGTTGCTATATTCTCTTCCTGTATTTCAGAATGCAGACTCGTGACTTGCCTCACACTCCATAAAGCTCCAACTTTGAACGGAATTACTTTTTGTCTCCGGTGCAGTGGTTAGCGTGTTTTATGCTGGATATGCTACGTGCTTACTATCGAGAGCTGTGTCCCCGTTATCTGGACCGACTGCGGCAGACTGCGGTAATTGTGTGGCCGTGTTTTACGCCAGCTCTCCGCTAATCTGATCAGCAGCGATTACAGCGCCACACTACTTGCTGCGGCAACCGGCGGCAACCGGCGGCAACAAACTGGGACAACTCCGAGGCTCGCACCCGATAACCAGTACTGGCAGTTTAAAGACTCACACAAAGAGCGCTGGACCGCTCTACCTGTACCAGGTATCCCTCGCTGTTCATTAGAAAGGATCTTTATTGACGTGGAAACGCAGTAATTTCACCCTTTTGTAGTTGATAAATATATTTTATTATTTAATTATAAAATGCGGCACGTAATCAATGGAGGCTTCGATTAATCACGAGAGGGCACATGCAATTAAATAAACAGCGGGAAAAAATTATTTGGCTCTGAAAATACAAGCATCCATTTATTAGCTATGAGTTTACGAATTTTGTAAAAACAACGACACGAGGAATTCGTAATGAAAGCTAATAATCAAGTATATAATACTTTTAAAATTGTGTTTTTTGTGATGAGCCATCATTCTCTCTTCATTGTTCTTCTTCTTCTTCTGGTCCCTAGCCGTTCCGGATGTCGGCAACTATCTTGGCTGTCTTGTCTCAGCTGGTTGATGCTCGGATTTGCTCCGTACCTGTCTTGGAGGTCTATGTTATCCGATTTTTTAACCAGAAAGTTCTTCTTCTACCAGCACTTCTCTTTCCTGGTATTTTCTCTGAAGAACAGTTTGCAGGAGTTCATAACGGCTACTGTTCCTCATGATGTGGCCAAGATACTGTACCTTCCGTGTTTTTACGGTGGTCAATATTTCCGTATCTTTTTTAATTTTGTGGAGCACATCAGCATTTGTTGTATTCTCAACATTCTTCGATATAGCAACATTCTTCAATATAGCCACATTTCAAAAGCTTCTAACCTTTTACTGATATTTTCTGTTAATGTCCACGTTTCAACGCCATACAGGAGGACAGAGAACACATAGCATAGCAGGTGTCTCATCTTCGCGGTAATCAATAAATTACGACTTTTAAAAATGTTATTCATTTTATTGAAAGTAGCCCTGGCTTTACCAATACGTGATTTTATTTCATCGGATGGATCCCATTGGCTGTTTACTATGATGTCAAGATACGTATACCTTGATACACATTCAATGATCTTCTGGTTAATCATAATATGGCATTGGGAGTTGTTTTTTTTTTGCCAGTGACCAGTACTTTTGCCTTATTTATATTAATGTCAAGTCCGTACTCGTGGCTGCTTTGTGACACTCTATCTATAAGATATTGTAAACTTTCCTGATTGTCTGCAACAATGACTGTGTCATCTGCGTAGCGAATGTTGTTTATCCAGTTTCCATTCAACAGCACTCCCATCTCCACATTACTCAACGCCTCCCTAAAGATATACTCAGAATAGATGTTAGGGGACAGGATATAACCCAGTCTTACACCATGAAGATTTTTTACTTCGTCCATTCATTCTCTCTTCATATTTAACCAAAATCGATAAATGAGATATTATTTTAAAAATTACGTTATCCACTTTGGAAACATCATTAATTAAGTAACGAATTTTCGAGATTCAATCCGCAAACGACAAAATTATGAACAACCGAGGTCACAGATATGTGATAGTTAACTCTGGCGTCGACAAGGACTGATCGCATTGCCGCTAGATAGCAGCCCCTTTAATCACAGAGATATTAATAAACTGTGTTTTATAGAGTAAGGAGCTTTTCGGATATTTTGCTTTCTGTTAGGGAAAAATTCCATCATGTCTCATTGATTCGTAAGAGATTGTAAGTATTTTGCTACATACCTGTTTCAGCTGAAAAATAAACAATTGCTCCTATTGAGCCGGCCCTTCTTTCATCCTACAACAAACCCTCAACCTCGCTATTAATCGTATATCGTTCGCAAAATTTTCGCATTGACCGTCTAACTCGCTATTAACTTAGTCTGGTTACGGGTCGGGAGCTGCTTTGTGGATCATTTTCGGTAACGCTCAGGCCTCGCATTCGGAAGAACGTGGGTTCGAATTTCCTTCTGGCCATCCAGATTTGGGTTTTGCATGGTTTCCCCAAGTAAATTCAGGACATTGCCTGGATGGTTACTTCAAAATGCTATGTTCTAATGTCCTCGACGTTAACGAAGCGTAAAGCCATAAGCATAAAAGTGGATTATTTTGGGTAGTGATTGTTATACTCATCACAGTGGCATTGTTATGTACTGAGTTATTAAGCTGTCGGCTGTAAGATAGAAATGGCGTGGCGATTGAGCACCATCGGTCGTGAAGGCTATACAGGTAATTTACTTCTCCCCGAGCATGACTGAGCGTCGGATCTTGGTGAGAAACTCCGTCTCGATGCCCTATCAGAAAAATTTGTCCTTTCATGTTCTGTTCCCCTTCACCACTGAAACTTACGGAGTCGCCTAATGAACCCACTCTCCTTCCCTAGAGCAACACAACTCAAAACAACGATTGGTTCGGTAGAAGATGATAAGCTCAGCGGAATTTATTTCTAAGTCCATTGAAATAATAACCTCCCAAATCGCGACTCGGTGAGTGTTCCGCTACTTAAGGAAACATTTGGAGGAACGGTACAGACTCAGTTTCGCTGATAAACGTGACGGCGTCTTTTCGTTGCTTTCCATGTTTAGAATAGGGTAAAGTGATCGCCGTGTGTGTATAAGGCATATATTACAGATGAGGAGTTGAAAAGTATTAGATAAGAATTAGGAGAGATGCATTGAAGGGAAAAGATGACCATGGCCACAAGCTTGCACTCGATTTCAGGTATAAGGATGTGGGAAAAATGTTTTACGTAGGTAAAGGAGTCAGAAACAAATTATCAACAGAAATGATTAATAATTAACTTAAAACACCGAAAAATTAAATTCGTAGAAGGCAAAAGCAGCGGAGTACAAGAGAAGGGAACAGTGCATCTGTAGAGAAAGTTCCACCGCACAAACACAAATTTCGCAAATCAACATGACATTGTTCTTTTGTGGCTTCCCACTGTTCATAGTTTCTGAAGTAGGGAAAGAGCTTTCAGCATTTACAAGATTCAGTTCGCGAACGCTCCGACAGTCTTTGGTCAGCATGGTCCGCTCCAATAATCTGCATACTTCATATGTTTAGTTGGCGGGACTTGCCAGACTATTATATCACAACCTGGATAATCTCACCTCGGTGGTGTTCTCATGGAATCCAAACATTACGCAAGCAATGATATTTTTTGTCTGTGCTGATACGTGTTTGGCACGTACGGCGTTGCGTTAATAGATGAGAACTAGGCTTTACGCATGCGTAGGCTGCTGGCTGTAGACAGGCAATGGCGCATGCACAGTGTGACACTTCTCAGACCCAAATTCACATTAATTTCAGTCATACGCCTTAAGTACATCTGTATCGTATACAGATAAACTTGGATTAATTGTGAATCTGTATATTTTCTGGCAATTCATTTCATGACAGTTGCTTAACTATTAAACTGTGCACAGTAACTTAGTAACATCTCTGGTCGCTTATGATTTGTGAGTGAAGGCCGTCGCGTGACGTTACCGTTCGTCAGCCAATAGCTATCGAAATGAGTGAGTGAGCATACGAAACTATAGTATAGATAATTTATATATTCTAAATGTTTTTGTACAATTTCTGTTATTGGAATGATTGTCAACGTTTGAGAAGGTACTGGCGGCTTCTTTAATGTAGTCTGGAACCTTCTATACTGCCTATTTAAGTCCTCGAGGTTACCAGCATACGCTTGTAACGGTGCTAGCAGGATGCTGTGTCCTGTGTCTGTTGTATTAGTATCGTGCCCAAAATATTTGGAGAAAGTCTGATGCCTTGTTCATATATGTGTTTATGAGGATTTTTGCAGAGTAAAAAGTTAAATTAAAGTGTGTAGATGGTATTGTTATTCCGGCAACTACCTTATCATTGAAAAGTTATAGAAATTAAGCATCATACTTTGGTTAAAGCTATAAATCACCGGGCAGCCTAACGGTAAATCTGTGAATCTATGAACGGACTAAATAAATTAACAGCGATCTTCTATCTATAACGACTGATGTGTTTATCATGGCTTCCGCAACAGGACTGATAAATTAGTTACAAAGGCTCACAGCGAGTTGTTTATCAACACGCTGGTATTTTAAGGACATTTATCGGTATTTCAGGCAGATACGGGATAATTATACGTGACAAATGTTAGAAGTTGTTAGAATATCGTCCTAAATTGATGGAAGGAGATGAAATTAGTCCCCATGAAACAGCGCAAAAACTTTTAACTTAAAAATATGTTTTACATAAGTTATAACCGAGTGCAGTTGATCATAAGTGGATTTTCGTAAAGGTAGATATTTGTCTGTTTGATTTATATCTGTTGTTTTGTTTGGTAACAGCTGAGACTTACAATCGTGAATAAACGTATAACTACGGATTATGGCCGCATTCAAGCATAGCCTACTTAGGCCTGCAGCCTATGCGCCCGCAACACGCAACAAAAAGAAACATATGCAAAGAAGGTAACCTATTTCCGAAACAGTTTTAGCAACGAGAGTCCAGAAATACTTGTGAAAATCGTAAACAATATTCTCACATTTAGTGTTCAGTCCTTTGAAGAATGGTTGTACTGTAAAATAACATCTCAGTACATCTATACCGAAAAATAACAACTTCACAACACAACGGTGAGGACTTATAACCCTTGTAACGTAATGATGTAGTATATTGTGGTTGGGGATATGAATTTAGATTGAAGTCACTGTCGTGTAGCAGTAATACCAACTAAAATTCTCTACCCTCCATGTCCGGAAGATTAGGTAAATTAAAAATTTCACAATGTAAACAGAGAGTAGCGTAAGTATATATATATATAAAAAATGCGTTTATAATTAAAACAGGTGCATTAAAGACTTAAATATTAATTCTATTTTTTAATTCGTTTGTATTTAATTTGTTATTTTAAGTAATTTTTTTTATTTAAAAATACTTTATTTCAGCTTTTGGGAATCTCGATCGCTTGGCATGGCGTAGGAAGACTCTGATTAGTGGAGCGCTGTCTACAAACAGTTGAGTCACTGTCTTCTCGTTGGCATGCTGGTGAGAATAATCAATAGTTTTTTTATCTTTCTCTATCGAGTTTTTTTGGTGATCTTTATCATTACTGTTCTTTCACATCATTATTAAATCATTTGAGTTTGTAATTCTGCTGGCTTTTGTTAAGGGTGTTTGGTTCCAACAAAACAACTCCGATAGGCAATACCTTAACTATGGGCCATCAGCCGAAGGATTGAATGTGCGAGCATCACTTGCTAACCTCGTTCACTTCAATCTCAGAAACGATTCAAAGAGCATGTTTCGAAGGTTTCATTCTTCATTAAGATTATTCTCGTGTATTTTTACAATCGTTACATTAGCAAATATTTTGAATTAAAAGGTTTTTAATTGAATAATAAGCAACCGATACTAACGAAAATTTTCTTCTTTATTATATAGTACCTGGGTGGCCAAGATTTGCTCCGCGTCTTTCGATTTCTGTTCAATATGCAAGATTTCGTTAAAATCGTTAGAGAAGTTTGATAGAATATAATTTCAACTATATACAAGCGTTGTTCGTACAATAATATTAGATGGCTTAGATATAGACAATATATTCACTATATTTCATACCTACATACATAAGAACATCGTTCGGTTACATATAAAATCCATGAATGCACACAACACTTTAAATAATAAAGTATATCCTTTTTTTAAGGATGTCACCTATGTTACTAATTTCTTTTGGAGTTGAGTTCAGGCTTCTTGATTTTTGATTAAAGTTAAATGTTCTTCTTGAAGGCTTCCTAGGCTTTTTGAAATGCCTTACTCTAATCAAAGATAAACTTTACTAATATCAGTAGGGACACTGGTACCTGAAATACTACAAGTTGGTGTTGGAGCCGTTTGCGAGATACCAAATATAAGTATTGATGTCTTTTTTGTAAAATAGCGTTACAACTTGAAAAACAAAACGTTATCTACGTACGAAATTTCATCCAAATCGTTATAGCCGTTTCAAAGATACCAAATATTGTATATACAAGAATTATTCATTTAGAGATATAATACAAATTGCTTTTTTTCAAGGAAGCAACCTATACTATTATATTTTTAGATGAATCTTTGATGCGTGAAGTTTTATTAACTTAATATTTTCTTGAAGGCCTTCTAAGCACTTTGAAATTCCTTGCTCTAACCAAAGAGAAACTTAACTAACAACAGTAAGCTTGCTTGCTGAAACTCCTAGGAGATGGCGTTAGAGCCGTTTCCAAGATACGTCACATTAACAACAAACTAAACCAAGCGTATGCCAGATTACACAAATTTTATCCTGTGTTAAACAAAAAATCATCATTAAAAACAGAGTGCTGCCTGCTAATTTACAAAATGATATTACGGCCACTAATAACATATGCATGTCCTATATGGGGATGTGCTAGCCGTAGCAAATTACATTACAAATATTTCAAAACAAACTACTCAGATTAGCAGTGAACGCACCATGGTATGTAAGAAATAGTCAGCTACACAGAGAGTTAAATATTGCTTACATTTACGAATTTATAAAACAACAAACAATACATTTCATCAAACGAATGAGTACAGTTCCTGGTGCACAATTTTACAAACTAGGGAAAAGAAACGGCCAAACTAGGCTAAAAAAACGCCTTCCTCAAGATATTTTTCTATCAGGCAGTGATTCCGAAGAAGAAGTGAACCAGCTAATAAATTAAATACCGTGTGGCCTGTCACCTTCTATTTGACATCTCGTTTGTTAAGTATAGATCAGATTTTTGTCAGCGCTCGATATAAAATGTATATATATTAAAAGTGTAATTATTTTAAACCAATTTCATTTTAACTGTTTGGATTACTGTTGTAATTCTGATAACTGTTTTTAATATTGACATTCATGTTGCTAACATTGTTATAAAAATTTATTATATCACTGTATTGTAGTCACTGAGGGGCCCTGTGGGTTGACCTCAACCATGACAATATGTAATTTATGTTTTTTGTAAAATTCAACATCGTCCTGTATAGCAATATTTGCTGAACGGATAATAAATTCATTAAACAACAAAGACAAAAGATACGTAATACAAGAATTGCTTGATTTTGAAAAACCGCGTTTTTTGAGGGAAGACACCTATTTATAAAAACTTGAAAAGAAAAACCTGGTATAAATATGAAACATCATCCAAGTCGGAGCCATTTCCGAGATACCAAATATAATATACAGGTTTATATATACAAGAACTGCTCGTTAAAAGACATAAGATATATATGCCCCGCACCAAAGATCCTAAATACGGTCCTGCCAAAGACGGTATCACACGAGCTAATAGCCTGCTTGTGGCTAATAAATCATAGAATATTACACGCAAATACATGCGGAGGAACCGTAGAACAGGAAAGAGGCGTGATGATCTGTCTTGTGTTTTGTTTTCAGAGGTTGGCTGGACTGCGAGCCGCGCACAGTAGTGGCTGCCGTTGCGGCTGTAATGGCGGTGTAGTGACACACCGCTCCCCGGCTGTCCCATTAGCGGCGTGTCGCCCATCGGGCAGGGGATGGCCATTCCGCGTCTGAGTTGTGGGGGGGGAGGATTACAGATCAACCGGGCGAGAGCAGCTCCCGCCTCACAGCAGGTGGGCCACTCCAGATACACTGCTCAGAACCAATCACTCGGCAGAGCTGCACTTCTTTTATAGGTCGTGACAACTGTTGTATTTTTTTCCGAACGAGTGGTAGCACTGCAAAATACGAGGCGCGTCCAGAAGTTCCGTTTGGTAATAAAATGAAATAGTACACAGATACAGAAGACATTTTTATTGCACAAAATCTACAACTCTTAAACTACTTTTCCACATAACTGCCGAAATTTTGCAGGCATTTGTCATAGCGTGGCACCAGGTTTTGTATACCTTCTTGATAGAAATCTGCCGCCTGTGTCTTCAACCAGTTGGAAACAGTTTCTTTCAGCTCGTCGTCATTGGTGAAGTGATGACCGCCAAGGAAAGACTTGAGATGTAAGAACAGAAGTCTTGCCACTTCTTCTGTAACCAAAGGTGGACGCCCACTTCGTTCTTCATCGTGCACATCACTACGCCCGCCATTGAACTGTCGGACCCATCTTCTCACCATCGAATCACTCATCGCATTTGGTCCGTAAACATCGCAAATTTGCCGATAAATTTCACTTGGTTTCACTTTCCTCGCATTCAGAAACCGAATCACAGACCTGATTTCACAGGCGGCGGGATTTTCAATCAATGCCGACATTTCAAACAAGCACAACAAAGCGTACGTAACTGACAGCGATCTCCAAATGGCGCACGTTCTTCCCCTTGATACACATCGTCTACAGTGCATGTGCGGAGCTGCAATTGCAGCGCTGCAACGGAGATATATTGAAACGGAACTAACTTTCTGGACGCGCCTCGTAAATAAATTCATTTGAACCGCGGTATAATATTTTGTAGACAGACATCATTGTTTTATAACAGTGTAATGATAAGAATGAATAGATTAATACCAGCAAAAAAGAAAAAGAAAAAAACTACGAAAGACGGGGACATTAATCAAATGGAAAAATTTAAGTACCTTGGTGAGATCGTTATGAAAACCGAATTGGACAAAGAAGTTATTCGGTAAAGAATTCGCAAACTAGAAATAGCCTACCAAACTTTTCGAGAGGTCTACAATAAAAACCATCTTTCACAAAATAGTAAAATACATCATTATGAAACAGTTCTGAAACTAATAGTTTTGTATGCAGCTGAAACCTTGTTCCTGAATGCCGATAAAGGAATTCTGGGAGAACTGGAGAAAAAAGAGAGAAAAATTATTACAGGAATTCTGGGTTCCAACTTTAAGAATAGCGTCCATCAAAAGAGATCCAACAAAGAAGTCTACAGCAAAATAGAGAAAATCACTGGAACAATCCGCAAAAGACGTGGTCGATTCTATGGCCAACTCAAACGGATGGAGGAGAACAGACCAACAAAAAAAATCTTTAATTTATTTCATTCCAGACCCAAAACTGTGATGCCCTGGTTCGTAAATGATAAAGAAGACCTTCATTTGATGGGACTAGAACCAGAAGATGTTTTCATCAGAGACATATTTCGGAAGAAGTTAATGACAAGTGGGACAAGCCGAGACGAACACTCCAACAGAAGACGCGGTACACTCTGGACAGAGGAGCGCAAACAGGCGCATTCAAAACTAATGAAGGAGTTCTGGGACCAAAAGAAGATGAAACTCGCTGCCAAATGCACAAAGGCTTAACGTGGTCCTAGTTGGCCTCAACGAATAAATATAAAACTACCAAAGAGATTTATTTAAACATGAATAGAGTTGGGTAGAAATAAAATGCCAGCAGACCGAAAAATCATGCCGTGATTATTGAGAACGGAAAAGTGGAGTTTATCATAAGCTTGCTATTCTGATCCTTCGCAGAAAATGTAGAAATTATGCTGAGATGCAGTAAACGGATAGAAATATCACTTTAAAAGTTCGGGTAAAACTTGTAATACTATATAACTCTAAATTATTTTTAACACTTTTTAGATCATATTCTTGGACTAAGATTACGGCTGCTGCTGGATATTCACTATTTTCTGATAGTAAGTTTGATTTAGTCCTCCATTGTGAGAAGATTGCATGTCCTCAGAATGCCTTTTCATGCCCTTAATATATTGGTTTACGATTAAGTTCTGTATCCCTCTAGCGCTAGTCAAAGAACGTTCTAGAGGTATATATATGGAGCGCTGCACTTAATGAAAGAGATAACAGGACTCGAGTGATACAAGAAAGAAGGAATGCGAAGTATTTGAAACGTGGCGCTGCAGAAAAAAATGTTGAAAATTAAGTAACAAAATGAGCGTCTTGAAACTGAGGCTAAGGGAAAAGTCTATGTGAAAGAATTTCACAGGAAGAACAGAAAGAACGATGGGTCATATTGTAAGAAAAACTGAACAATTTCTCAATTTAGGGAAAAGTTTTTTATTTTTTTTTAGTACAGGCTTTATCATTCGACAACGTCGAGGTAATTATTGCGTGGGTGGGGCAAGGAAATGGAATGAATTTTGGTATGGCCTTCTTGAAGATATCATACCGACATTCACCTGGAGTGATTTGGGGAAACCATGGAAACCCAAAATCTGGATGGGTGGACGGAGATTCAAAGCCGCGTCTTCCGGAATGCCAAGCCCGAAAGTTACTTCTCACCCGTGAGAGTGGAAGGTAATAACTTTAGAGTAAGACGAAGATTGGAACATATTAAGAATCGATTTTAAAACGTACGTTATAATATATTTATTAAGACCAAACTATTTGAAAGATAAAAGAAAGGAAAATATCATAACTTGAAGGTTAAGAACATATATTAGGTTTAAGTGCTTCCAGTTTGAAACGGCAAATATTTCTTAGCAATTAATGCCTTTTTTCGATCTCTTTCTTAAATACGAGAATTTTTTTACTATTAATTAATGGTATTCAAGTTAAAATCCGTGCTGTAAGAACATTACCGAGCGTGGTGGTGTAACGGCTAGCGTTCTGGCCTCGCATTCGGGAGGACGGCGGTTCGAATCCCCGTCCGGGCATCAGATTTGGGTTTTCCATGGTTTCCCCAAATCACTCCAGGTGAATGCCGGGATGTTTCCTTCAAAAGTCCATAGCCGAATTCCTTCCCATTCCTTGCCCCCCATCCTTTCCCATCTCTAAAGACCTAGTTGTTATAGGAAACGTTAAGCAGTTTTAAAAAAAATGTAAGAACATTATTATCAAGTTTAGAAAAGCAACATCTGCGTAACTTAACAGCTGTGAAATGGCTGCGCTATTTGTTTATATTTTCTGTAATGAGTTCATCATTTACTAACACGTTTTTATTAGCTTCACCTGTGTGTATGAATAAAATTGAATCTTTACATTTAATGTTTACAGATTTCCGGATTTCCTAATTATTTCAAATTTTACAGATAAATTAAGAACTGATGACAACATAAAAATTTGATAGCTATGTCATGGTATTTTCCTTACATTGACAGTAAAAAAAGAGGAAATCCCAACGCAGCAAGTAGTCGCCTGCGAGATATGCAATCACGTGGTCGCTGTTGTTGAGCCGGTTGCAAACACACAGCGTCCGCCTCAGCACGTTCATCAGAGAGCTCTCCACTGGAAAACGTGAAATTGAAAACAGTTTCCTATGTTAAACAAAATCTGTTTAGATTTCGATCAGTTAGTCTCTTTGCTGACGGACAGGATTACGTAGCTATCAGTCAAGTAAAGTCATTGGATAGTCTCCAAAAAGAAGAACTTAATTGCTCCTAGCTAATAGGGAGAGGTCCATGTAATGTTAATGCGTTATTAAATAATTATAAGTTCACTGGCACACATGAAATGATAAGATTCAAGTGTCCTTCCATACATCTTCATTTTTTTTTAATATAGTTTTATTTCGTAGCTGGGTCGGAAATGGAATATTATACAAAACGGGTGATGTAATGTTTCTGGTGAACTAAGCTTTATCTCAAGCGAAAACATCGAGTGCTGTTAACCTCAGACATAGTTGGTGCCGTTTAATCATCTGATGCGGTGTTTACTTTTCTTGTCGGAGTTTGTGCGGCTTCACGCAGGGAGGTAACTTTGAAATGTCTGCCGCTCATAGTTTCACGCGAACTTCGCACTCATGAACAAAGTTGGGGGCGCAACTTAACGGGCGAACTTGGTCGGAATCGCACTAGCCAACTTGTTGCAATTTACAAATGACCCCCTCCGGCAGACGGCTCCGATGGGCAAATTCGCAACGCGGTGATTAAATATACACGGACAGCCTGAGATCAGCAAAACACTGGAAAACAATTTCCCTTGCTAATCGACACTGTTCCGGATCTGAGTTAGGGAGTCCACATCTTTTTTTGTCTTTTTAGGTTTCCGTTCCCAAGGGTAAACGGACCCCTATTGCTGAAGCAGGCCTATAACACTAAAACGGAGTATGTTAGAGAATTCAAATTTGCGCAGGGTATGTACAGGGTTATTCAAAAAGAATGAGCAGATTTTGTAATACGTGCCACATCTCACTGGACAAAAGAAGGTTCAAGGTTTGTAAGCCCAGCCTACTAGTCTCAACGGTGTTATGGTGGAGTTGTTGTTGTTGGTTTTGTTGGTGTTGTTGTTGTTGTTGTTTTTGTTTTGTTGTTTTTTGTTGTTTTTTGTTGTTGTCGTTTTGTTGTTTTGTTGTTTGTTGTTGTTTTTGTTGATGTGTGTTGTTGTTGTTGTTGTTGATGTTGTTTTTTGTTGTTGTTGTTTTTTGATGTTGTTGTTGTTGTTTTTTACGCTCGTCAACTTCGAGGTCACTAAAGGTAGGAAAGGACTTGGGGCAAGAAACGGGAAGAAACTCGGCCATGGCCTTTCGAAGGAATCCTCCCGGAATTCGCCTGGGGTGGTTTAGGAAATCATGGAAGACCCAAATCTGGATGCCCGGATCGAGATTCGAACAACGTCACTGTTGCCTGTGATCTTCAGTTGACGTTCGAGGACGACCTGTGTTTTTACCTTTGCATATGCACCCATCTCCTACCAATTCCTTATGCCAGTCGTAAATCTGTTTATGATGAGATGGAACGTTACTGAATTTATGACGGAAAGCATGCTAAACATCAACAATGGATTTACTTTTTGTATACAGTAACACACAAAAGTCTTCTCCTATGGCGTCGCCCTTCACACGCTAACAGACTATAGAGCTCCTGGCGGCAGCGAATGAAACTAATGGGCGGGAGGGGGTACAAACTTTGAACCTTCCACCATCCAATGATGTGTGGCATATCTTTAATTGTTTGTGAGAAATAAAAATGGAAATTCTGCACATTATTTTTTAATAATCCTGTACTTGTAAAATTATATTATAGGCGGTGGGGTCCATAGAAGTAAAGGGAAGGTCAAAAAATAAAAACAAATTATTCCAGTATGTGGGATATCTATGTTTACAACTCTCCAAGTAGAGGAATTAATTTTTTTCACTAAAAAATAAAGACAAAGGTGTTAATTTTTAACATTTTTGTTAACGGCAGCTATCTCAAGAACGATATTACCTAGGCTTTTCAATTGTTCTACAATATCGACTATAACGTAAGTTTAACCGACAAATATTAAGAATATTTACGTATAGTATACTTTGTAAGATCTGAGCAAGTTTCCTTTATTGATTGGATTATTTGCCTTATACGAACATAATTTTATTCTGGTTGCCCTCAATTCAAGTTACATTGCGTTCTAAACATACCTATAACAAATTTGGTCGTAACTGAACAGTGGTATTAGCCGCGTGCTTGGAACCAGAAAATGTGTCACGCTTTGATCTTTGAACCAAGCGGCCATCGCCAATATCACGTGCGAGATATATGTGTATAATTAGATTACAGAACCTTTAATGGTGGAAGATCGGTTATTTTTGTAGTTCTGTGGAGAAAATTATAAAAAATGAAACCCTATAATTTAACGTCCTTCCGTTTGTCCTTTCTGTCCGTATGTCATAGCCTTATTATTTTGCCACCTTTGGAAATGATGAAAAGAAATTTCTCAGAATTATTTACTTCATTGACCGTAACTCGGGCCACTAAGCAAACACTTCCAATAAAATTTAGATTCTCATTCTTTACGCCCAAATAAAATTTGGAGATGTATCTTTTTTTCCTCCAGCGCATCGTGTTTGACATATGTATCCAAAAGTGCAGTTGATGTTGTGTTTAAGTATTTCCTGAGATAGACAAGTCATAAACAGTATGTCACCCTTCCAATTTTGCAACCATATGATAGAAAAATCAGAAAACCTTCTAAAATTAAGGCATTTCATAGTGAGTTTCAACCAAACTTCTTTTGGATACTTTACAGTGACATTTTTTCCACATGTTTCCTTCATATTACTGTCATCAGACTTAATTTAGCGATCCATAAAGGAAACGATGAATATTAGCACTATTGAACAATGCATGGTTCCGATTTCACATTGAACTGTAGGCCAGTTATGACAGAGGCGAAAAGCGCTGGAAGTTAAAATTCTATCATTCTTTTATTTTGTCGATTTAGATAAGGCACACCAGCAGAACAGATAAATTTCGTTAATTTTATAACTAAAGAAAACAATGACCATTATAATCTGTAGAACTCTATGTCATACGTTTCACAAGACACAATCAGCATTTCCTTTTTTTTTTTAAATTTAAGAGTTGCTACATGTAAATATCTAGATGATTTTGAGCCAACTTTTCTGGTACCTTGTCCCCGGTCACAACTGATTTGAAAAACATCTCTGCACTTAGCAAATACTACTGTGAATCTGCATTTTCGTCGATTCAAGATTCAGAAGACTTGAACATTATCTGCTTGGATTTGTATGCAGCGATTTTGCCTGCGGCATCTCTTCTGTGGTTTATTCGAGAAATTTTCGAATGACCATAGTATTTAGGACTAACATTTCTCTGCAGTCAGACATGAATGATAGCTGTAAGTTTACTCTCTGAGGTACCTGTCCCGATAACTTCAAGGATTACTAGTAAGAGAATATGAAGAACAGGTCTTCTTATGCTATTAAAATGGCTTTTTTATTAATTACCTGACAGAAACGTTATTAATCACTACAACATTCCACCTCCGTAGTCACCATAATTTTAGATTCAGTTTTCATTAAAATTATATGTATCAGTAACTGTTTAGCACTGGTTTATAGCTATAGTCCGAACACCCTGTTGTCAACTCATAATTTAAAGAAATCAGATCATAAAAGGTGTTTCTTGGTGAGGAGCCATTTTTCTCCGTTCATTCTTAATCGAAATCGATAAATCAATTATCATTTTAAAAATTAAGTTGTCCGCTTTACTAATATCATTAATTAAGAAAACATTTTTTCGACATTCAACATTTATATCGAAAAAATAAGAACATTCAAGGTCACGGGTATGCTATAGTTCAGAGTCTAGCTGCTACTTTTTGACAGTCAGCGCACGACCCCACTGCTTACAGTCGCTCAGCAACCAAAGATCTTAACACGAGTTACTGCTACTAATTTATGCTAACCCCAAAGACTATTCACTACTGACTGCGATATCCTACGATACAACAAATCAAAATACATACATCAGAACATTGCTTTGTAACATATAAAATTAATTAAAGAAACTTATGCGATTGGTGGGGTTGTGATATTGTTAACCATTAGAAACATTATTTTGCTCACCATATAATTTTTTGTGGTACTAAAAAATCTAGTAAAAAATAATTCTTATAAATATTAAAATCTTCTAACAGGATGACTCATGTAAGTTCAAAACCAAAATGAAGTACGAGACCTAGCAAAGTCACGAATATACAGGGGACAAAAAAATATAATGGACCTAGTGTTGATCCTTGCGGAAAATCCTTTTTATCGCTGCGAGGGCGACATGAAGAGGTGGTTGACACTGCTCCACGTCACATTCGACCTGTCTGCGATACTAATGACGGCACCATCCACAATCGATCTCCGTTCGCCGCTGTTCCGGTGTTGTTCTGCCCCCGAGCCTCAATCCATCAGCGCCGTCTGTTCCGCCCTCATCCCCCGCCGGCGGACAGATAAAGTTTTATTTATCGCTCGTCGCTTGTTCCCTCTCTCCCTCTTCCGTGTTCTCCGCCGCCCAAAGACATCGCTCACACAACCCCAAAACAGAGTCATTAATATCGCGGGCGGTGGCAACAGCCAGAGTGACGTGACATCATTAATTGCGGGACCAGCTCACCTGTCAGCCACGCAGCTGTGGATTTTTGCGAGAAAATGGCGGTGAACTCGCTCCAAGTTGAGTTCGGTGTCGCAGGCGAGTTCTGTCCTCAGAAAAGTTCCGTGTAATTCTCCAGAAAAAAGTAACTGACGTCTGTAAATGACATTAAAATCTACTTTTGGAATTGAGTAATCTTTTTTTTTTTTTTTTGCTATGGCTTAATGCCTCGTCAACGTTCAGGTCGTTAGAGGTGGGAAAGGACAGGGGCGAGGAACTGAAAGGAAGCATCCCGGCATTCGGTAGTGATTTGGGGAAACCATCGGAAACCATAACCTGGATGCCCGGACAGGGTTCGAACCCGCGTCCTCCTGAATGGTCGGCTAGAGCGGAATAATCAATAAAAA
This sequence comes from Vandiemenella viatica, assembly GCA_031002005.1. NCBI lineage: Eukaryota > Metazoa > Arthropoda > Insecta > Orthoptera > Morabidae > Vandiemenella > Vandiemenella viatica. The sequence continues at coordinate 76,616,362 of CM061918.1, forward strand.
TCGTTGCTTATCTTTCTGAAATACTAATAAAAGCCTATCGTCGCCATCTTGTCTGTAACGCTTTAATGAAACATACCTGAGTTTCTTCGATGGGCCTATAACTGCCAGAGATGTTTTAGCTCTCTATCCATGAACAACGTTGTTACGATCAATAGCAATCTGCGGTTGATAATGGACGAGCTAGATCTCACTATGTCTACCAACTACCCGCTTGCTTGCTTGCATTGCACTTTCGTGATTTATATGGTGTTTGAATTTCCTTAAATCATAAAATTATGGGTAGGTAGTAGTAATTAAAACAAGAAATACTGTTTATAACTTAATATTTTTAAGCACACAAATGAAAAAACAACTGAATACTTAACTCGTAAACATCTTACTTCGGTACACAATTCAAACTACTGTTACGTGTTTCATAGTAAGCTGAAAAGTAAAAAAAACAGTTACGACCAACCGCCTACGGTATCATCATCTACATCTACATCTATACTCTGCAATTCACAAATACTATGTGTGGCAGAGGGTGCCAAGCACCAATCCTAATTCTGTGCATTCCAATCTCGAACAGAAGGAGGAAAAAAAGATTAAATAAAAGTATCAGTACGGCATCTTATTTCTCGAATCTTATCCCTTCTGTCATTGCGACCTAAACAGGTTGGCAGAAGAAGTATTTCATTGTACTCCTAAATTAAAGATTTTCGCATATTCTCCAGCAAATTTAAGCGAAAACGCCAAACAATCCCAGCCCAACCCATGTATCAGCTCTGTGACACTTACATAAGGACTGTAACTAGCAGTCACGAATCGAGCGGCTCTCCTCTGTACTATCTCTAACGTGATAATCAACCCCTTGCGATGCGGATCCCAAACTCCACAACAGTATTCCAAATGCGGACTCACTAGTGTTTTGTACGCTATTTCCTTTGTATGAGCATCACAACTTCTCTAAATACGACCTATGAATCGTAGTTTAGAATCAGCTTTGCCTACGACGAAAGTTATTTGCAAGTCGCATTTCATGTTGCTTTGTATTGTTACGCCTAGATACTACAGGGAAACCACCGTGTCAACAACTGAATTGTTAACTTTGTACTCTTGAGCAAACGGGGTCTTTTTATTACTTATTTGCATTGCCTTGCACTTTTTATAGTTAAGTGTAAGCTGCCATTTACGGCACCATTCCGAAATAACATCCAGATCGCGCTGAATTTCTAAGCAATCGTCAGAGCACCTCACTTCCCTATAAATGAGTGCATCATCAGCAAACAACCGCATCCTGCAATTAACGTTGTCACCGAGTTTATAAAAATTAGGAAAAGAAGTGGTTCTATTACAATTCCTTCAGGAACGCCCGAAGTAACATCTAGTTCAGAAGAGGCTTCCCCGTCAACGACATACTGTGATCCACCAGTTAGAAAATCTCGTATCCATTCGCAAATCTGATCAGATATACCGTGCGCTCGAATCTTCGTTAAAATTCGGTTGTGTGGTAGAGAGTAAAAAGCTCTGCATTAACTTGTGATCCTGCTTCTGGAGAGATTACTTCTATCTGAGGCATTTCCGTCACCACAAGTCCCTCACCCGCACCGCTGGGTCCGGCCGGGTGTAGTCCCCCGTAGCTTTCATTTACTCGGCTTTCTCACTCAATCGACAGAGTCAACACCTTTCCAGATTTTCAAAGGTGTTTGTTTTAATTATACCTAATCTCTTTCTCACCAAGTATTTTTGTCATTTTCAGTTTCAAAGTGTCACAATCTTCCAAAATTTACTTTTACCGATCTTAGAATGTTTTTAAATTGTTCACCTTAATAATTTTCATACGAAATAATTTCTTTTTTCCCTGAAGTCATGCGACAAACGAGCGAGGTTTGGTTTCTATGGCCACTGTGCGCTTTGTTTCCTCACCCGACCAATACCTTCTTTCCCAGCCTCATGCGAGGGGAGTGGCGGAGAGATTATTTCTGATATATGCTACCCTTTCGCTAATTCTGTGGCGAATGTTTTCTCCCCAATTTTTATCGACCCCGTCGCTTCCCTTGAGCGGTTTCCTATTACTAGCCGTTTCATGTTGCCCGTAATCCTAGAAAGTCAATCGACACCAAACCTTTTTTTTTTTTTGCTGTCGTCAGTCTTTATACTGGTTTGATGCAATCCTCCATCCTTTTCTGTCCTGTGTTAACCTCTTCATTTCTACGTACCCCTTACAACCCACGTCCTCAATTTTCTGCTTCATATATTCTAATCTCTGTCTACCTCTACAGTTCTTACCTTCAACTGTTCCCTCCACTAACAAATTAACCAATCCAGCATATCTCAAAATATGACCTACCGCCTGTCTCTTCTTTCTTTAAGCTTCTTCCATAAACTTCTTTTCTCACACATCATTTCCAAAACTCGTTCATTTCTTACTTTGTCTGTCCACCTAATTTTCAGCATTCTTCTGTAGCACCACATTTCAAATGCTTCAAGTTTCTTTCTTTCCGGTATTCCTAAAGTCCATGTTTCGTTACCGTAAAGTGCTGTGCTCCACACATAGAGTTTTAAGAAATTCTTTCTAATTCCTAGATCAATATTTGAAACTAAAAGGTTTATCTTTTTCATGAAGGCTCTTTTTGCTTGTGCTATTCTGCTTTTAACATCATTCCTGCTTCGGCCATAGGTTGTAATTTTGCTTCCCAAGTAACAGAACTCACTCACTTCTCCTATTGCATCAGATCCTATTTTTATATTTAATCTGCTAGTATTGGTGTCATTTCTGCTACATTTCATCACTTTTTTTTACTTTAAAGACCCATTAACATCAATAGAATAAAGAACTGATCTTACACAGTTCCGTCAATACTCGAAAAATCTGTATACTGTGGTGCAACGAGACAAATAGATGCAGTAAAGGTGCGAATAACGTCTTGGCGCGGACCCCTATACCTACTTCATGGAAGCAAACATCGCCTCTTGGAAGGGGGGGGTATCTGCGAAAACCTATACGCTCGCCATAACGCAGAGAGGTTGAAAACAAAAGTAGCAATTCACGAAGTCAATGTTGGTAGTGCCCCTTCCGGAAAGACAATCCCAGTTACAGTTACCCGAAGGGTATTTAAGTCCCTCAGAACACAACAGAGCTCTGAGTTTGCTAAGTGTTTGATCCATTGCTGTTACTGCCTGCAAAGATGTAAGTCCAATAATTTTCCTTTCTGTCTGTGCCTCTGTACACATGTTCACTCTCGCTATGAGTGACTATGTGAATGAACGTAACTGTGCGAAGGCAAATTGTTTAAGTGTAGAACTAATGGTGCAAGATTTCGAAGATCTTGTTTAATTGCATACGTGTTCCAGTTTATAATAATAAACATTGTATAAAGTTTGATCAAATAGAACAGAACATAATTCTAATTTTGTGTGGTTCATCCATCCAATTTTTATTTAATTGTAATTATTCCTACCTTTCATCTTGCTATTAATAAGCGATTTTCATTAAAAATGAATGCAGCCAATCTTCAGAAAAGAACTCCGGCAGGCAGAAATTAACAAGAGCTATGAGAGAGGGAGCTTATAAGTCATATTCCTTAACCTAACGCTCTGTATTTTACCATCAGTGACATATCGTAAAATGAATATCATACAAGACTGCAGTGAGATGTGAAGATAACCTCCTCATTGTGTACCCAGGACAATAGACAGCTAATAATTTACACAATAGGTGACCGAACTAGTTCCAGAATCTCTCACGGTCACGCAAAGCAACATCAGTAGATGAAACATCTGAAGATGACGTTCAAACAACACTATGAAAATCAAGACACGAAGCAACATCATGAACAAGCTAGATAGCTTGATGTAGCTGACAAATCTCAACGAAAAATGTCGACAAAGCTGGAACTCTGCACTTGTCAAACACCAATATAGGCAAGATCCTACAACTGCACTTCAGAGATGAAGAGAGAGCTGTGAGTTAAGATAACCGCCTGAGAACAGACAACGCCAAATGCTAAGCCATGCTCTATAACTGAATCGGAGTTTCTTGGAAGGAAGTAATCGATATTTTTCACTTTTGTCTTTTCTGGCGTTTTTTGTTCGATGAGGATAGAGTTTTGAAAAGTTTTAGTGGAACATGTTAAGATAACATTTTTCAAATTAAAATACCATATAAAGCAATACAAAAGTTTCTAATAAGGATTCTGGATTTTTTTTTTTTTTTTTTTTTTTTTTTTTTTGTTACCTTTCCAAAAGTTTACATTTGGTCACATACGCTCTTTCAAAAAAAAAAAACACACACACAGATTCAGTTGAGGACTATGGGATTCTCGTACTGTGGAGTACATCATTAAGGAATGCTCTCTAAGGAAGTAGGATGGACCATCCCAAGATGTTATCATTGTTACAAACTCCTTCTTAGACTGACTACAACAACTGGAAATCGATTTGTGAATGCTACCAACGTTCTTGTATTTATTGTATATATTCGTATATATCACTTTAGTTGCTTAGTCATTGCTGTTTTTCTTTTACATATCTATAGAGCAAATGATAATAGATTAACAAAAAATATATTGAATTACCTATTACTATTATCATCAATCCGCGATTCATTAAACGTTGGTGACGGAGGATGCATCGCACCTATCCTAATGTGTAATCGTTTGTTCATGGGAGGAGGCCCCCTTGGGCTATTTTAAGGAACCAGTCAGGGAAAACCATAGAAAATCCAGATGAGGATGGTCGGAGCGATTTATCGAGACATACTCCTACCGGATTCTAAGTTTTCTTACTAAAAAAACCTATTCCATTCTATAATCGCTCGAAGAAAAAATTAGTATAAAAATGAATCGGTTCTGGCCCTGATTTCTATTATCTTATTTTCTAGGTCATTTCTAGATATGAAAATGTTGGTATTAATATGTGTTTTTTGACATCCTTAAATAGGCCAGTCGTGAATTCTTCAATTGGCTTCTGTCGAGAGCAACGTCTTCGGTGCTCCAGGTATTCCCAACCTAACTCCTTCAACATCGCACTTACGCTTTCCCCCAGCTATATATACCTGTCACGAATCAGGCGGATCTTCTTTGGCCTTCTCCAATGATTCCAATAAACCCTTTTGATGGTGTCCCCATACAGAACAACAATATTCTAAGTGCTTCGTATGCAATGGAATTAACTTCCGGTGTACATTTTATTAATTTACGCCCTACAAATCTGAGCATATGATGTGCTTTTCCAATTACCTTCTCAATATGTTCATTCCACAACAAATTATTACAATTTTTTACCTCTAGGTATTTAGCGGAATCTGCTGTTCTAAGGACCGTGCCATTAATTGTATATTTAGAGCTAAATGGTTTAACGTTTTTACTTCTATGCATGACCTGTAATGTTTTTAGCTTTTGTCTCCAGCTAACAGTCTTTGCACCACGAGATTATTTTCATAACATCGTCTTGTAACAAACCGCAGCCATCCTGGGTTTTATTTCACGATAATTAACAGTATCATCAGCAAATAGTCCTTTTTTCCAACTAAGTACGTCGCATAAATCATTAATGTATATGAGAAACAACAGAGGCCCTAACACACTCCCCTAGGGAACCCCGGGCCTCACTTCGGTCACCGTCGAGAAACACACACTGAGTTCCACCCTTTTTTTTTTTTTTTTTTTTTTTAAATGGCTTTTGGCAGCTGAGGCCATACAGCCAGCTCAATGTGTTTTATTAAAGCTTCCAGTGAATCAGATAAATCCAGTGTTTATATAATCTTCAAAGTGCGGACGCCACAGGACGGACAGGACACACACAGAGACACACAACACTTAACATCCATGCCCGCGGCCGGATTCGAACCGGCGACCTTCGGCACGTGGAGCTAGCACTCTAGCCCCTACGCTACCGAGGCCGGCAAGTTCTACCCTTCAGAACGTGTGCAATCCAGTCCCATATTTGTCTAGATATGTCGTAACTACAAGTTTCGTAAGTAACCTAGTGTAAGCCACAGAGTGGAAAGTTTTTTAATATCTAACAGCACTAAGTCAATCTGGGATTGTTCATCTACATCACGTCGCAAGTCGTGAATTAAAAGTGCAAGTTATGTCTCGCAGGATCGGCATTTTCTGAATCCCTTATTGTTTATATTTAAAAGTTCCCCTTCATCCAAAAACTGCATGACGTTTGAATAGATCATGTATTCTAAAACCCTAGAAAATATTGAAGTTAACGAGATCGAGCTATAATTTTTGTGGATCATCAACATTTCCACTTTTAAATACTGGACTTACGATGGTTGTCTTCCACTGAGCTTTGGGGAAAGTAGTCAACGACGCGCTTGATTCAAGAAGTTAAGAAAAATTTGTAAAGTAATAATATTAGAGAAGAGAAACTAAAGAAAGAGAGTTCTTTAGAAATAAAATATTAAGTACGGAATAATTCCATGGCAGCAGAGGATATAAATCCGGTCCGAAGAGGTCTCAAAAGAGAGAAGGAAGAAACACAGTGAAATTATAAGAAATATTCGACTGAATGGAAGAAAAGGCAACGACAAAGGATGAAGAATTGAAACTGGCACGTGATCCCAGCAGACCTCATCAGAAAAAAGAAATACGATTCCATTACTGTTCTACAGAGGTTGTTGTATTAGGCCGAGAATGTCTCCATTCAGCTAACTTGCTAGTCTGCGCTATTGACGTAAGGGAATCTGAAGGCATCCCCTGCTCCCCTCGCCTCGCAGATCTTTCTGGAGCGCTCAGGCGTGTTATGACCTCGCTGATACGATAGAATCTCCCGCGCAACTGGCCGCACCCTCCACCAAGACCCGTGAGAGATAAATACTGAATCAATCCACTGACTGCTCGAAGGAGCCAATTTCATGCTCGCTAGATCAGCCCTAAACCGCACTGAATGTGATGTGTACTCACCAGTCACAACTTCAATGCAACCACGCCATTGGCTTCAATGATTTGGGCACCGTGATGGTGTCTGGCTATTGCATCTGTGTTAACTGGTTCGAGGCCAACTCGTGGAAGGGATTTTCACCATATGGCTACGGTGGATCAGTGGTTAAGACGTCTGACTGAAGTTCAAAAGGTCCTCGGCTCAAGTTGCGGTGTAGGCTGGGATTTTAATCTGACCTTCACCTCTGGCACAGCTTGTTGTGTAATGTGAAGTACGCCAGAACACTCCCGTGATTCGAATTCCACATTAAGCTTTTTATTTATTTCGTGTCGAAAGCGTTGCTGTTACAATTGTTAGAAACACAAACAGGTTAAGAAGAACAGGAAAAAAAGAAGATTAGAAAAACACGTATAGCAATCAATGCCAATAAATTCATGATACAGATGACCAAAAGTCAGCAACATGCACTGCGTTGTCACTGAAGTTATGGAGGTCTTCCAAAGAGCAGGTTGTTGGGCACTGCGAGTAATTGTATAAATCTGTTCTATTGCAGGTAGTATTTCGTTCTTCGAAATAACGTCGTCTGATCATTTTTTGTGCTGCCGACACCGCTTCTCAGCCCGTTTAGTACGCTCCATGTCTTCCAGATAAGACAGTCACTTCGAGATAACGCCTCTACTGTAGGTAACCATTGATCTACATGAATCAATCTCTCTCCCCACAGATCGAGCCGGGCAACTGTCGGTGGTACATCTAATGCAACCGTCATCGTCATTTAGATTTCAGCCTTTGTCGGGGTAATTGATGTCCGAATATTGGATGAGCAGCATTTTGATTAACATTATTTCTTTCCAACTTTGCAGCTATGTCCCTTCTTATATCAGGGGAAGCGATTCCTGCCAGACAGTTTTTCGATTGGTGTGGTACTGAGCCAACCCGGAAGAATTCTGCAGATTTTATGCAGCGCTACGTCCACTTGTTTGGCACAAGCATATTTGTAACAAAGAGTGCAGAGCAAGAGCTGACGTTCAGAGCAGTGGAGGATGTGCCCTCCGGACACTCCCTGTGAGTTTTCGCAGGATATTGTTCAGGGCTGAAGCTTTGCTATTTGTGTTCAAGCAGTGTCAAGTGACGGAGTGATCCGGTCTAACTGCAAGGTATTTTGGAATGAAGCAGTGATCTATACCCTCCAATCTGACTTTTAGTTTTCTGTTGGAATTTAAATTAAAATATAGGTCAACTATATCCGGTATGATTGCCAGCCTAGGCTAGTTAACCACTACAAGAGGCTCACTGTGTGTAAAATCGAAAACTTAGTCAATCGGGATCAAATGGTCCTTTGGGATCTCCAAGCCAACGATGCCATACGATAATTTGACCTTCCCACCATTTGAGCTTTGGCCAGCAGGTTATGAAAGGTGATGGTGCCCCACTACTAATCACCAGATTGTGTACCAGAGCTCTGAGTTAAATCACAAACTTTAACCGCAGTGCGTATGAAGCGAGGGTCACCTCTCGCAGCCTATCAGAAGAATATGTCTGAACGGACCACTAACGAGTTTCATTATCTCCCCTTCCTCATCTTCACTTCGCGTATAACAAAAATTAGATTCGTATAACAACATTTAGTCACACGCAGTAGAGGAACAGGTCGTCGTTTTGTATAGTACGACTCCTATAGGAATATTTCACTGCCTCGGAACAGAACTCCCACACTCGGTAGAGACGTCTTATATTTCGGCACTGGGTGAAATTCCAGTATTACAAGTGATATTAAAACTATCCAGCTTGAAATTGTTAGCACTCAAAGGCTACGCAAGGGAGGGCAATGGAGGAGAACTCTTTCCACAGAGAAAGCTTGGAAGTATCAAGTATATTAGCTGGCATCTCTCCCACTTCCCTCACGTCGCAAGGAATGGACGCGATTGGTCGGCTAACGAATCGGCGATACAGTGTATGTCCGGTTTCCTTTGACCTGATCTTGATATCGACCACTCAATCAAGTTCCAGGCAGATCGCGACTCCTAGTGGCCAGCGGCTTTTCTAAGCCACAAAGCCCAGGCATTTATTGAGCAGGGAGTGATTGTACAGGATGTCAAGCTACTTCCGTGTCCTGACTCCAAATCAAATCTCGTTCTCTGCAGACCCTCCGGTCGCGAAGGCTCTGCATATCATCACACTACTTGGTAAGAACGTCACAATAAAGCTAGCAAGTATTAAACGGAAACAGAGAACCAATATTACACAAGTCTAATGTTTCCGCTGCCAAGCCTTGGGTCACAGATCCAAAGATTGCCATACAGCTGAACTCTGTGTTCGCGGAAAGCGAGCATAATGTCAAGAACCGCACACGACCTTGAGACTCCAATCCAACTTGTGAAAACTGCGGTGGTGACCATGCAGCTTGTTACAAAGGCTCTCCAGAATGGCGAAAAATTCTTCATTTACCAATAAAGACACAGACCAAGGACACGAACACAATATTGCACTAGGACCGTCCGAAGTTGAACAACCTCTCCAAGAAATGGCCAAGTTCCACAAGAGTCTTGTCTTCAAGCCACACGAGATCATCTCAAATCACCATGGAAAGCCAGTGCATTCACGGGCAACTCATTCTCCAGATGTCAGCTGCGCAGAAAGTTGGACCTGTTATAAGCACTGGGCTAACAATAATGTAAAAATGCCAACAGAAATAGACAACCAATCAACAATCATCCAGCTTCTAACACAGCTGGTAACTGTCATGCTACCTAATATTACACGTCAGTAATAAACTGCGACTCTCAACTAATAATAATACCAAAGGGGTTCCACACAGGTCGTAATCATTACGGCCAAAGCCGGTTTGCTCCCAAAGTGTATAATAGAGAAAAAAAAATTCAGCAGAAATCCAGCGAAACCACAGATTAAGCTACAAACCGTAGCGGGACTGTTCATACGCCATTGAGGCAGTGAGAAGAAAAAAGATCGAACTCCGCTCTTTTATCGCCTGAATTGACTTAAAATAATATCACTTCGTATGAAATATACTACGGCGGACAATTTAAAACCATTTCATGATGATAAAAGTAATTTTCGAATAATTTTAACACTTCTATAGTGAAAAAGTTAAAGTGGAAATCAGTGGAAGTCAGGTAGAATTGAAGAAAATTTAATTCGTAAAGCGCAGCGATTTCGGCTCTGGTGATTAAACAAGATATCGGCAGTATCCAGCGGTGCGGAGAAGGGAGTTACAGCAATGGAACTGCCTCTGATTGACGAAGAAAAACACAAAAATACCTCAGTCGATCAGCCGAGGCATTTTAACTTTTGCAGAGCCCCACCGAACACGTATCGTAGCAAACGAGTATTAAGTGGAAGTTTGTGTACTTAAATTAAAGATTAGCTTTTAAATACTTATCAACAATTTTTGTGTGCCCAGAAATAAAATGTCTAGTTGTAAACAATATTTTCTGTTTCGTAAATCTTCTCTGAATCACGTACCTTAGCAGTTAAATACCGAGCAGTACTTTCTCTTTTGATCTCTTTTGATGTTTAGCAGTTACGTAACTAGAAATAGTTACCTTTGCGTGCATAAATAAAAGGTCTCAACACCTGTGGCAATAGCTGTGACGTTATGTTCCAGCCAGTTACAGGCAGCTTTTATGGCAACTTTTAACTATAGCAAATAGTGGTAGCGAAACTTAAGAAAAGATGATGTTTGAGTCATGCTGTTTCTCCCATCCAGTATGAACTGCAAAGCCTGGTGGGCGAACGGCATACATTCAGAAGGACGGGGGTTCTACTCCCGAGCGGGTCATTCAGATTTCAGGTTGACACATTACCAGACTAGATGACAGATTGTCCACCATCAACAGTGGTTGTACATAAAATATCTCCGATTTTCAATTGGGTCTGATATTCAGATTTCAGGTTGACACATTACCAGACTAGATGACAGATTTTCCGCCATCAACAGTGGTTGTACATAAAATATCTCCGATTTTAAATTGGGTCTGATCGACGTTATGAATCTTCTATTTGGCGATAATACAATGTTAGCTTTATTTTAACGTCGCATTTACCAATGCTGTTGATCGGTCAACGATTGTGAACAGCAAATACTCATTCTGAATAACACTAACATCTGTATTAAGATTCCAGTAAAATGCCTAGTTCCACAAGAAGAAAAAGGCTTAGGAAAATGAAAACGGTTCGCTACAGAACAGTTGACGAAGAGAGACTAACCGCTTTCCCATCAACAACCACTTCTGTGAATGAGTTTGTGTATGATAAAGATATGAAGTAATTCGTTGTAAATATTCAGGGTTATTTCATAAATACGTGGTATTTTGATTTTTATGCTGTGAATGAAATAAATTTTTTTATATATAGAAGTGGTAAAAGTATTATAATATCTGGAAATTTAATTTAAGAGCAGTGAGAATATTATGTTCACCTTCATTTTTAAAGTGCAATTTTGATATTTTCAATGTTCGAAATTTTTGTAAATATTTTGTAATTTCATTTAAAAACGTTTCCATTTGATTTCATTTAATTTTAAGAACGTTTTTAATTATTTTTTAGTGGATTCTATTGCTTGATTCAATTGTTAGCACTCCAGAATCGTCTGGCCGCGCTTTTGAGCGCGTCCAGAACTTCGATGCTGTATATGTAAAGTCACGATGGTCACAGGTGAGATACCCGCTCTCGCTGTGAATAATACTAACAGAGTAAAAGTCAATTTGCGCCCCTATATTCTACGGAAATGTCAATTCTTCAAATATTCGTAAGATATAGTTATTTCAAGAAATATTGCTAATTGCTAGCAGGGAGTATTTAATTTTATAAACCTGTAGAAAAAAACTACGGAAAACGTGTTAAATTACGTACTTAATCGTGGAATGAGGAGTCAGTATCTTTTTAGAGACAACTTTTAGTGAATGACGCTTTACTAGTCATCGATGTAACAATCGAACGAATTTCCCCCCACTTGTTGCCCCCTCTGCCACTCACCGCGATCAGTGCTGTCCTAATCATCACATTGTTCTCCCCCGCACCATTGCTGCCATCGCACGCCCGACAAATTGCTCCGCCGGCGTCCGCGCCTCGCTATCGCACCCAGTGTAGCCAACCCTCCGCGAGCAACAACAGCCGCTCTGGTTATCAGGTTGGCAGTAATTAACTCGACCCCTCGGCCAAACACCACCCTGTTGTTATGCGTGTGGGGTCGATACGCACATGGGTGGCCCTCCCATACGCAATTAACACGCACTGTGCGGGCCTGATATGACCCGGCCCCATCTCGCGTTCAGTTGGCTTCACCGCGCATACCTGCGGGCGAGGCCCAGGTGTCGGCAGCGTCCGACCCAGCACCAGTGCCCTGGACCGGGAGAGGCTAGATCAGAGACATGCAAACACAAACTTTGTCTAAACAGATATATATATAAAGAAAAGTAGTGGAAGTCGCTGGCTGTCCGAAGTCATAATAATTAAGTTTCTGTTCCCTCAGAGAGAGTTCTTTTTGTTTTTTTGTCTCTGCTTTGTCTGTTTGTCCAGTGTTACAAACTGTAACAAATATTTTATGCCAAATCTGTTTTTCGAAAATGCCAAAAATATGATAAACTTTTCGGAGAATGTTGGAAAAAATGCGAACAAATTTAAAGGGTACCTTAACGTCCCTAACAGAAAAAAATCTTTACTCGAAACAAACTCTACCATTACCATTAATCATTAAAATGAAATCCTACCCAAAAAAAATAACTATACCACTAAATAATCTTACAGTATGTTATTTCTACTTAGTAACGTCTCTACTATTTACCTATAGCATGAAACCACTACTATAAACTACTCTTACCACGAGAATCTCTACCAAACGCAATATATACCATGTGTAAATGAAGATATATATGTTGAATTTAATAATATATTGTAATATAAATATTTTAGTTAGGACATAAGAAAAAAGATAATATTTGTGCTAGAATCGTATATTATTAAGAATTAAATTCACTTTCAATTTATTTATAACGAAAAACTCTCCAAGAAATTGAACATATATAACTTCATTTACGCCCTGTAGTCAAAGCGGCAAGGATATGGAAGAAAGTTTTATGTTATAATATTAAGAAGGATAGGTACTTACAACTGCATAAGGTTTGACTTTGACACTTTGATATATGGCCATGACAATAAAATAAAATAGATTTTCACCCATACATTTTCTTATAATTTTTATTTATTTATTTATTTTAAGGGTGAAGGACTCATTTTAATCAAAAATTGAAGATAACAAGTTTTCATCAGCACAACAAATGCTATCTAAATCAATTTTTTTTGGATCGATATTATGACTTTAGTACGAATGTCCACTATTTTCCAATCTCGAACTACTGTGCGACGCCTTCGCGCGAACAGTCGGGTCCGGAAGCCAACCCAACGGACACGAATGTCATCTGGTGGGAGGGGAATTATCTGTAGAATCTTGTGTATTGTTCCGTAAGGCAGAGAGATTCCAAACGGCCTCGTAAATTCACGAAGTCAGGTCGGCAACACTAACGTGAGAAAAACACATCACATACTAATATACCGTTCCCAGAATGGTATTTAAGCCCCTGCTTATACTATAGGGCTCTCAGTTTACCGAGCGTGGTGGTGTAACGGTTAGTGTTCTGGCCTCGCATTCGGGAGGACGGCGGTTCGAATCCCCATCCGGGCATCCAGATTTGGGTTTTCCATGGTTTCCCAAATCACTCCAGGCGAATGCCGGGATGTTTCCTTCAAAAGGCCACGGCCGAATACCCTCCCATTCCTTGCCCCCCATCCTTACCCGTCTCTAAAGACATCGCTGTTAAGAAACGTTAAGCAATAAAAAAAAGGCTCTCAGTTTTGTCCATAGCTGTTACTACCTATATCAGCAACTGCTCTGCATAAAGATGTAAGTTCATTGCCTCTCTTTATCCCCGCTATAGCACAAAATTTGACTGTGTGAATGAAACTAATTGCGCCGAGATAAATTGTTCATATTTAAAACTGTTGGTTTCGAAGATTCATTTAAACTTATTTAAATGCTAGTGTGTGATTATCATGCTAAGAATAATGATCGATATATAGAATTGTTGGTTTCTGGACGAGTTAAAATGCAATCGTGCCACAATTTTTTCAGTTTCTGGGGCCACTCTCTGTATCAAATTTGTTTGAAAATAGAACAGAACATAATTTGAATTTTTATGGTACATCAATCCACTTATTATTTCGTCGTAATTGTTCCTGCCACTTAACATCACGACTAGTAAGTAAACATTCTCCAATGAATGCAGTCATTCTCCAAATAAGTAGTCCGACAGGTATAAATTAGCAAGAATTATTAGAGGTGGGGGTAGGAAGGACTATAGAATCCTAATTACGCGATGCTAGACTTTTATGTTTTTAGAAACGTTGTGAGTGAGCGGGAATGCTCGAGACAGAAGGACGCCGGTTCAATTCCTGTTCGGTGGATCTAGAACACGGTTCTCTCTGCTTTCCCTAAATAGCTCCAGGAAAATGCAGAGATGGTTACGACAGAAAAGTAGGACAATTTAGTACCTGATATTTATCCACAATGCTCGTGTTTTTCGAGTTGTAAAACCTAAACGGATGAAAAAATAATTTTCCGATGTTCAAATATTGAACCATGTTTGACTGGTTACTGATTACATCTGCCAATTCTCAGATTGTCTGATAGAAACCGTCGTCTACCAAAATGTTTAAATATCTTTAGATAGGCCTAATCAAATCCCGATTTAATTTCTGAACGACTCAGCGGAAACCGATCTTCCTTCAAATTTTCTTCTTCGTCTTCGGCAGTCAAGCCTTGGATTGTTTTCCGGCACTCCATTCAGCTCTATTCTCTGCCCTCCTCTTCATATCAACATATCTCCTGCAGCCAACATTTTCCATTATCTGCTGGATGTATTTTAACTTTGGTCTTCCTCGTTATCTCCTTTCCTTTTTATATTCCTATTTATACTGTCACATTTTCCTGCCCTCTGAAAAACTTCTTCGTTAGTAATCTTATCCCACCAACTAATCTTTAACATCCTTCTGTACCACTATTTCTCCTTTGTCTTCTTACACAACTACCCAGTTTTCACATCTATTCAGGGCAATACTCGAAACAAGATTTTAGTAATCTTACCTTGTCATCCTCTGATGTTATCTATTGTAGATATTACTTTTTTACTGTTGTACGATATTTTTGCTTGAGCAATTCTTGATTTTATCCTCTTCTTATATCTGCCATCTCTTATAAATTTATGAATTCTTGCACCTCCCCTAATGTTTCTCCATTATTTACAAGTTTCAGTTTCGAGTCTTTATTTTACCACATACCCTAACTTTAGTATTCGCTTTATTAATTTTCATACTGTACTCATTACCCATAACTTCCTACATCATTTCCATAATACGTACACGGTCTCAGACTCGATGTAAAACAATAGGTCCCCTTTACCCCGTAGGATCAGTTAGTCTACTTGATCAATGTAGAACATAGCTAAGGTGTCCAATTTGTTTACAATGAAATGGTAGACGAGAAAAATTTAAGAAAATAATACAACGTAAATAAATGAAACATTTTAATAATTAAAACAAAAATACACTAATAATGATTTTATCCATTTTAATTATTTAATTAAACTAGTATTTTTCCAATAGATTAATTTTTTGTCAGTATATCATTTTCTAATAATATATTGGAAATTTCGGAGCAAGAAATATCCTTCATATTGAATTTTACGATAAATGCTGCAGCTAGAGAAGCAACATTCAATCCTGATTTCTCACTTGTCCAAACATCATTACCAAATGAAAAAACACTTTCAACTGCTGCATTAGTTCCAGGGCAACACAACGTAAATTCAACAAGAATATCTAAATTTTCATATGTCATGTGTTCATTATTTGAAATGGTTAAATATTTCCACCCATCTTTTATCAATTTCAACATGTTGATTTTCCAATTGTTCTGATTTATCAAAATTTAAATATACATTCAGTCTTCTTTTATTCAAACAGACAATCTTCATCGGTTTGAATATCAGGTATT
The DNA here is from genome assembly GCA_031002005.1 of Vandiemenella viatica. NCBI lineage: Eukaryota > Metazoa > Arthropoda > Insecta > Orthoptera > Morabidae > Vandiemenella > Vandiemenella viatica. The sequence goes on from CM061918.1 coordinate 76,632,302, forward strand.
TAATTCGATAAAAACTCAACACAATTTTCAATATCTGTCCAATTTACTTCTGACGAAGTCAAAAAACTCCATTGAAAACTGTTATTTCCTGTGATATTTGTTTCAGACCATTATTCGACATATTGGTAAAAATTCTGGACTTATTTGGAAAACTTTTCCATTATGCCCGGATTTGATAATTTAGGAAAGGATTGAATTTTTCTTCAGATCTTGATTTATTTTGGATGACAAAATCGTTCAAAATAAGACTAACTTCTGTAGATGAAATATGTTTACCTTCTATCTTTTGAATCGTTTTGTGGAAAATAGAAGCCTGATTATGTACTAAAATACATTATCTCCGATAATTCATAACTGAAAAAAGATTCCAGAATTTTTAGACATTTGTTTAAACTTAACAAAGGATGGCAGGTAGGAGGACACTTTTGGAATAAGGACAGAACCTACAAAAGGAGGACGATTGGTCACCTTAACATAATATATCCTGCACATGCTTCTCACAGACGGCCCTTTATTTGTACCGAGAATATTGAAGTGTACAATTTGTACTCCTTCTTTTTAAAATTAAATTACTTTTTAATTTAATTATTTGATCAACAAAACCATTATTATCAAATGAAATTATTGAAAAGTGGAATTGGGATTTTGCTGTACAGGTTGGCAACACCGTTTCACGTACATTTGACATTGACATTTATTACAACAATTACTTCTCAATTACAATTAATCAATCCACGTATAGTACCATAATTTCAATATATCAGTTCTCAGGGGTTGTTAGATGTCCTTTCACTAAGCACAGCGGGGTGATGAGAATCTCTAGGGGGCGACAGGTTTTGTTTATCAATACGACACTTCTTGGGGTGGTTATCAAGGTAACTGTGCAATTACCATTTTTCCGAAGGCGCCAGGTTGGCTTCCAGTGGTCTTCCTAGGCGACGACCCATCTGCTGGCCGTTGGTTGCCTCACCCGCTCCGTAGGCGACATGGAACATAGAGCACCACAGCAGCACGAGCTAACATTAGTAGCTGCACATCACATTCTCTCACGTCGGCTGCCACGCACACAACCACTGCCGGCAGTCTACTGTGCCCTCTCCACACACACCTAACGGCTCCTCGGTACCTGCGCAAGGTCGCATACCAAAGCAACCCTGTCACCTTTTGCTAGCCAGCAGCTCAGCATATCGCAAATATTACTATGTAATGTAGCGATACACTACAATATAAGCAGAGAGTTTCCTTCTTCTCCTCTAAAACTTACTGAATTACTTTTCTTCTTTTATCAATTGCAATGATGGGTACTATTGTTACAAAAGACAGTACGTAGATTTACTTAATTCCATTTATTCTGCTATTTGTTCTATTAAGCCAAATCAAAAAACACGAAAATATTCACAAAGCAATTTTTCAGATAAACCATTTCTTCAAATCAACTAACAACTCTCATTTTGTCCATTCACACCGAACAAGGCTTCTGCATCAGCGCCCTACAAGACTGTATACGCCATGCTATTCACAACTGCGCCCTCTCTCAACGCCTACTCTTCCATCACTCCACGAGAGCGCCGAGAACAGAAGGAAGCCAATCATCCAACAATGCTTTCGATGCCAGTGGTTCCAACACCTAGCAGTCGACTGCCGCAATCAAGTGCGGTGTGTCCGCGGCGGGGTAAGCCACAGCGCCCTGGTCTGCGCACGCCCGCGCGAAGACACGCCGACGTGCGAGAACTGCGGCGCTGACCACGCCGCCTGCTATGGAGGCTGCCCCGTCAGAAGGAGACTACAGGCCTCCGCAAGCAGACAGCTCCAATCCGGTCGCAGCCGCAGCCGAATAGCAACTGGAGGTAACGAAACAGAGGCTTGCAAATATCACCAAGTCAGCGGGCCTACCGATCGACAGCAATGACAATCAAGCTGGAGGCCACCAACACATTCAACGACTGGAGCAGTGGGTCAACCAAAACACCGACACTGCAACCACGACTTCAGAGAGATGCAACCACGAGACAACCAGCTGGGGAACATCGTGTAGCTACTATCGCAGTGATCGCGATGATGATCCCCACCTGACGCAAATAAGAATACTCAAAGGTTTCCCTAAAGGCTGTTATATTTGTATATAATAGTCAAAGCCGGGTTTTTCCCTAAAGTGTACCCCCCGAATGATCCCCAAAACAACCTATTTGAGACTGTAGATAAAGCGACATATAGTAGTGGGGCTACAGTATGCCGGTGAGGCAGAGAGAAAAAAAAGGGAACTTAACTGTGCAGTAGCTAGTAAGCGAGCTTCTCCCGCGCCGCTACAACAATGAGTTCTCGAGCTCCAGAAACAATACCTCATTATAATCACTTTCGTTAATAATGTAAAAAAGCTTGAAATTTATGATTAACTTTTTTTTCAAAAAAAAAAAAAAAAAAAAAAAAAAACATTAGCAATCAGAACTAATAGGGATTGGGGTGGCATATATGTCATAAGAAACGAACTGCGCTCAGTTGAAGCTGTGTTATTATGAAGCGGAACTGCTCTTAGCAGTGTCGTGGCCAACAACGCTGGTTGCAATTCAGTCTTTTATTTACCTGATTAATTCGAACGCGACATAACCTGCTACCAGCTTCCTGCATCTGGCACGTACTGAATGGGTTCTTTGCGGTTTATTTCGTCCCGTGCGCTTCTCTGTTTTATTGGTTGCACGCCTGGTACTGCTTTATGTCCTCGCTTCTGATTTTATCCGAGGTTTTACAGCTTTAGTCGCATATGAAGAAATCCGGTTCAGTGATTTGCATCTGCTGCATTTCCGTTTTGCTAGGTGCTCTGTTGTCAGATACACACACAACTAAAGAGAAACGCTGTCTAACGTGATTTAATCTGTTTTCTATCCTCATTATTGGTCTGAGGTAGGTTGCTATCATGGTTTCTCTGACGAGTTTTGATTTTGTACGTCTCTCTTCATCGTAAGTATTGTCATGTCTGTGATACTAAAAATCTCATATTTGTTCTAAGGTTATGCATTATAGGAAACTCTAAAATATATTCATTAAAATTAGTTTCTATGGCTATTTTGTTAAACGCCTACTTATGCGTTATGTCGCTTGTAACTGTAATTGTTCTAGTGTACAAGCTATATCATCTAAAACCTCATCCAATAAGTTATTGCAGCCGATAATCTTGTCACTGCAGCTGAGAAAGACAGGATGGACAAGATTATGGAAGTAATGTCAAAATACATGGAACACTAGCGAAATCAGTCGTAGTACATGTTCCCCCCTGTAACTAAAAGAATCAGTATGAAATTTCCAGTACCAGAAACCAGGAAAACTGTAACGTTTAAAATGTAATGCTATAGAAAGATGTTGAAATTTACAGGCCGTGGACCATACAACAGCGTCCTACCTAACGTTGACTTTCACCAACTAGCAACACCAGAACACTTGGTGTGGTAATGCCGAACAGCATCTAAGATGAGGATGTCAAAGCAACTTCAGCTGCAAAGTCTAAGGAGGTTTTATTTACTGTGTCCAATGAAACTGCTACTTGCTAAGTAAAAGTGCAAAAATATATCTGAAATGCAGGAAAGTTGGGAATTAACCACCTTGACCGGTTGAAATCACCTCTGGTTTTCCCAGAGTCGTCTTCCTTCTGACCGAGCGTGGTGATGTAACGGCTAGCGTTCTGGCCTCGCATTCGGGAGGATGGCGGTTCGAATACCCGTCCGGGTTTTCCATGGTTTCCCAAATCACTCCAGGCAAATGCTGGGATGCTTCCTTCAAAGGTCATGGCCGAATTCCTTCCCATTCCTTGCCCCCCATCCTTTCCCGTCTCTAAAGACCTCGCTGTTAGAGAGACGTTAAGCAGATTTAAAAAAATCTTCCTTCTGAGCGACTGTTTTAGTCCCACATGTATTCCAGAAGGGTAAATTCCTGAAGCGTTGGTAGTTGCAGCTGCTTTAGATTCAAAAAGGTAGTACTACGTCTAGAGTTCCACAGGATGAAAGTGAATCTGGACATGTGCAGACCTCTTGTAAGGTTTGAAACAAAAATGGACAGTTCAAGCATAAACCTTAAAAGTTTCTTAATAAGAAATTTCTGGTGAAATCTAAAATTTTCTCTTCGTCAATTAATTTTTGCGATTGCTTCCAACAATTGCTGTTATCTGCTTTTTTGCAAGTATGAGCTTCTGCATCGCTCTACTTAGACAAATATATCTACCCTCAGGTGTACGCTTAAATCTCGGCCACTTTGATATGCATCAACAATGTAAGGAATTGTGACTGAGCAGCAACAGAGAGATAGAAATGAAAACGGGAAGAATACTAAAGAGAAACTTGAAGGATTGTATAATATACTACGCCACACAGAAAAGACTGAACGACAAGAACACAACAAAAGAAAAATAAATAACAATGATTCCATATCAGACTTGTAAACTAACTATGAAAAACCGTTTAACAGTCATATTATTACGTACTTCGGGACGATTTAATTACTTCTCGTCCTGTCAACGTAGCCATATTACGGTCTTCGGTGGTTTATATTACTATATTGATTAATTAAAAAGTCCACCAAAAAAAGTTTATGTTGATGTTTTTTTTATTTGATCAAAATGAAGTCAGCGATATTCACATGCATAGATACAATACAGAGATGCACTTCTGAACAGTCGCAAAGATAATCTCTGTGAAAACTAACTGGATGAATGAAACTCTCTGTAACACTGAATGATGTCAACTAACTAACTAACTGCTCTGTCCAGCCGATCTGTTTATATAGTCTCTGTCGAAATTACTAGAATTCTTCAAAGGCATCCGCCCGATATTTCTCGATCATTAACAATCACTCAAACAATCAAACATATTAAAAACAAACGGAATTAATACAAAATTACTTAACAACATTACAAAATGATCAGAAATGGTAATTAGAGATACTTAAATACAAAATTATTTACAGAAATCCTTTCAAACTGTAGAAAATTGTCCTGTAGACATCGTAACTTACATTAATACCTGGAATTACAAACATTTAAGAAATTCTCTTGCACCATTAGGTTCTTAAACATATTAAATGTACTTTAAATAATTTTCTTACATAAAACAAAGTCTATATATACTGATTTACAAGAAATTACAAAACAAACATACCAGATCATATTGAAGCAAATTTTAGCTCACTACAAATACTTCATACAGTACAATACTATTCAAAATTCAGGTATGAGGGCTGTTACAATATGTTAATATGAAAATGTGTTTTGCTGCCCTATACTTTATCATTTGTATGAAACACAGCCCTTTATAGTAGTGAGGTATGGACTCAAGCAATACTAGAAACAATGAAAACAAACATTGGAAATGTATTGCTATAGAAGGAGGCTGAAATTTAAGTGGCAGATAAAATTCAGAATGAAAATGTTTTAGGAATGATGGGTGAAGTAAAAAGTTTGTGTAAAAATAACTGATGGGATGGGATGTCAAATTTTAAGGCATTCGGGACTGGTTAATTTAGCAATGGAGGAAAGTAGAATACATGTATGAAGTAGATAACTGAGGATGTATGTTGTAATGGGTATGTCCAGGTGAGAAGGCTAGATCAATCGACAGACTGATGACAGGAAAAAAAAAATATAGACTGGTGGAACCTGGATTCAATTTCCGGTACGTTTTCAGCTCTGACAGGGTTTTTGTCCAGATTGCGTTTTTCGATCGCCCAGGTTTGAATAAATTCACCGAAACTGCTTGGCCTCTCCCCACTCGAAGCGAACTCGAACCCGAGGCCTCTACATTCCTGGCGAACTGAAGGCACTCGACAGGGCATTGTACTCGGCGGCGGCATTGTGGAGGGAAGTGGGCGGCTATTGTGTTGGTAGCTCTGGCTTCGGCTGGAGAGCCATTGGAGAACAGCGCGGAAGATAGAAGGCCGAACAGGTGGGGGACTAAGACGTGTCACGTGCTTCAAGGGTGAAGGGTGCTCGGGAAGACAACCGGACCGTTTAGCACCGAGTACGAAAGGGACTTCCTCTGCAAACGTGAGTAACTTCCAACAGGACAGCCAAATTCAGTGCTAGAAATGACTACCAAACGTCAAATTTATTTTGAACACTTGCACTGGTAACCAACAATATAGATATATCGAACATTTCCGGTAACGTCAGGGCCTGCAGAGTAGAAAGACTGGCTTAAGAGAATAAGATCTCATGTTTCTATTCAAATTAATATTTGTACGTGACGAAAGTGTTATAATTAAGTAATCAAAAATATTACAAAACAGAGTTTGCAATTGAACAATCTCAACAAATATTCAACGGAAGTGTCGTCACCGAGTGATCAGATATGATACACAACAAAAACAGTTTGTCATCGACCAATGTAAACAAAAATCGTTATAGAAGTGTCGTAAAAGAATAAACAAATATGTCATGCAACAAAGAGACAGTGTTATTACACAGTGTCATCAAAATACGACACGGAAGAGTGAAATCCCGAAGAGTAATAAAATTTTTGTCACAATTTTTTTACGTCCGTAAATGTGTATGCTGTATTGATTTCAATATTTCAATCACAGGTTTAAAAAATTTGTGTGTTATGCACCCGAGAGCAGTCGATTAGAATTTTCAAATGCGAACTCGGGACCAAGAAGTGGATGCGAGAGTGTTGGACAATTCTCGATTACCAGAGAGCTTAACCAATTCATTAATTTAACACGTAAATGCAGTTGCAATGTTCAGAATTTTCTGTAATTGCCGAATACTAACAAGAGAAAGTTTAGGCGCAACAAGCGACTCACCCGCCACACACATTCAAAATTTTTGTCGCGGAGTGTACAGAGTGGGAATGCGTGCTGCTGTCTCGATGCGGCCAATATGGACGCGGGGTCTTGGGAAGGGGAGGAGGCAACAGAAGTGCAATCATCGCTGTGCCACAGCGAACAGATGGAAGAGGACAATGTAGCGTGTGGGAAATCGCCGATGACGAGACAATTGCCGACCATTAAAAACGCACGCTGCCTTTGTTTTTTATTTTATTTTATTCCTCCATTCTCCCCATCTCGCGATCGTGCGGCGCTCTCTCACGCCCGTCACAAAATCAAAACCCAAAAATCCCCTCCCCCAGTCACCTCGAATGCGGGTGCCCTGACACGAACAAAATAAAATATTTTAACAAAAAAACTGTGGCGTGGGGGAAGAATAAAAGGAAAACAAAACTGTGAGTGACGGTGCGTGGTGGCGGGTGTTGGCAGCCCTGCAGCCACAGTGTTCCCAACCCCCCGGACCGGGGCACATCTGGCGCGAGTCACATCCGGTCGACAGGAACAAAAAAATAGCGCCGGCGCCAGAGAGGTTAAGCTCGGAGTCGTCCCAACAAATGGCAGACAGCAAGCGATGCCGAGCCGTACTTAATGGAACGACAGACCGATGGAATTGGGTTTTAAATTAAATTACGGCAAACGGACAAAGGTCGAAGTTCGCCGTCTCAAATGTGGACTCCTTTAATTTGTTCGACTCTCGTCCATCGCCTCTCCATTACACATAATGTACTAAATGAACTGTATTCCAACGATCAGCGTATATTAATTTTGACAGCAACGCTACTATAAAGGGTGTTTCAAAAACAGCTTCATAACCATAAAAGAAATAAAACGTACAAAATCGGCTAAAGTGTGGTGTTGTAGCAAAACAAGTCTCGTTTTTCATCAAAGTGCAATTTTTCTGATATTGTTTACATGGTATAAATCCGACAGGAAATCAAACTCTGGGTGAAACAGCCGGAAAATGCTAGTGTTCTGTTACTGAACCCAAGGCATTTGTACTTACTGAATATACTGACCTTATTAGTGTCAATGTTATTCGTATGCTATATGAGATTCTGGATATTTTTTTTTTTTTTAAATACGTCCCCTAGCGTCGCCTAAACAAATATCCCAAGCCATCGATGCTATTCCAGTCAGAAGTGACATCCACCTTCTACAAACACCCGATCCTCTCCCAGCGTTCCTTTGTGAGAAATTCAGATCCCACAATTCATTTGTTTAATTAAACTTATGTAGCTATATATATTGAGTGCTATAATATATTTGTTTATATTTCTTTTTGTAATAGGCTTTACGCCTCGTCATTTTGTAACTTGCTTCTAAGGCCGTAAAAAATGACGGGTGAAAGGGATGTTCTGGCAATTCGTTTCTCTGCGGTTGTCTAAATAAATAGAATTGTTGTTATGTAATGTTCATAACCTTATTTTGCAATTTGAATATATTTCGGTTGCAGTTTACACAGTGATACAGATGGAACTTCCACTGAATTAACGATATTAGAATTATGGAATCAATGAGGTTAAAAACAAATTAGGAATCCAAAAACCTTATGCTATAGCGCGTGATATTGGTTTTATTCCTGGTCCAGGTTTCATTCAGAACGATAAATACGAAACTAATTCCATCCCTATAATAATAACTTCAGTACCTCAGAGCTAATGAAAGTAGCATAAATTATTTATAAAACTAAATTGATTGTAAATCATACTGTCAAAACTTGTGTCAGATATCATTCTGGTACTGTCTGCATTTCGACATAACCACAAATTCTACTAATATTGCTGTTCAAAATTCATAGATTCTATTACCGGTGTACAAATACATTCACCGTATTACCATGTAAATTTGATCCACTGGAATGTTTACATATGTCTGATACAGTGACATCAGTAATGAAAGCAACTAATAATTAATATACTAATATAAACGCAGTAAAAACTTTTATTTCAGATTTTCGACAAATCGCTCGATGAGTTAAAATATCTACATCGAGTATAAATATCTCGTAAGCCCGTCAAAAATGACGTGCTGAACGCAATATTATAGCAATTCGTTTCTTCGCTAACTAAGTATAATTTTCATCAAATAACGCTCATAATTTCGAAAAATGATGAAATATGCATAATTCTTAGCTTACTGTAACAACGGTATCGCTGTACAGAGACTATAAGAAAAATTTACTTCGAATTAATTTTAATTAAGAAAAATTAACTAATAATTAATACATCGATGTTCACGAAATACTTGTTTAATGTGCTGGCAGTTCTTTTATTTGTGGATACGTAGCTAAATTGAACTGTTATAAAATAACGCGCGTAACTTCGAACATCTCTGGTCGTTGTTGGTTGGGCAGCGAAGGCGGGTAGTGTGACGTCAGAGAGATAGACATCGCTACATCGCGACCAAGATTTGCGTTTTATTAGAACAGATTATTTAAAGTTGTATCAAAACTTTCGACAGTGCAGTGGAATGTAAGGCTATTCTCTTTGGGATAGTGTAGGATGTTAGTTTTAAGATAGTAATAATATCTTTGGTTGTTAAGAAAGTGCCGTTTGTACACACGAGTACAGAGCGCGGAGAAGGAGTGTGATTCGGTGTTACGGTGTCGTGGTAAGTACTGTGTGTGTGGTTACTGTTGGCACCACTATCAAGCATACTGATTATTAACAGTCGAAGTTACATTTAATTGATCGAAATTAATGTTAACATGTTGCGAAGTTTCGTTGGTGCGAAGTAAGTAGGGTAACGTACTGCATCGACATTTTTTTACCGAGCGTGGTGCGTAAGCGGCGCATTCAGGAGGACGCGAGTTCGAATCTTCGAACTGGTATCCGGATTTGGATTTTCCATGGTTTCTTCAGTTTACTCTGGCGCGTGCCGAGATGCTTCCATTGAAATATCATGGCCAAATTCCTTCCCGTTCCTTGCCCCCATCATATTCCACCTTTAATGGCCTCGACGTCAACGTCGAACTGGCGTAAAACCATAAGCAAAAAAAAAAAAAAAAAAAAAAAAAAAAAAATGTGAGCCTGTATATATTAGCCAGCGGACCCAGTTAATTAGTTAATTAATCACTAAAAGGGCAAGCTCACAGCTGCAATGACGTTATTTGTAAGAGAAATGTATTTTCAAATGAATTGTTTCATTCACACTGAAGCAGAGATCAGAATCTTTAAAATGATACTTCATTAACTGATTTCTTTTAGGAGTACAGAGAGATAAATGGTTCGTGGTATAAAAACTGCAATTTAGTAATATTGAAGTTTTTGCCCTGTAATGATCGAATTTGGAAAAATTATTTTCTTAAAGCGTGATGTAACAAAAGCGGATATCTTAATCTTGAAACCTCATTTACTGATTTCGTTTAGGTATGAAGAAAGATAAGAGCTGGCGACACAAAAAAAAAAAGCTTTATAGAAATGATATATATGATTTGCCACCATGCTTCCTGCCTAGCTTTATATACGTCCCTACATAATGTAAATTTAATTTAATATCAGTTGCTCCGGTTGCAACGTCCCTACTACGGATTGCAATCCAGCAATCCTGGATTCTGCAATACCGCGAGATTCAGCATCATTTGGCAGTCTGGTGGATCCCGCACAAAATTAAGTGAATCCGCAAAATGGGACGAAAACGTGTTTCAGTCTGCGTGACCCTTCCTCACCTTCGTCACTTTCCGGTCTCTACCGGTTTTATTGCCTCGTTTGCCTCTGCTCCCTTCAAGTTCACAGTTGAATCGCGGCAAAAAAATGTGTGTTTTTGTCATTTTTCGTGATTTGTAAGTAAATAGATTAACTTCTACGTTTTTATAAGAACTCCCGTTTATATTATTGTATTATCATAATTTGAGTTACGTTGTCCTACTGCAAAATTATCTCCCAAATTATACACACGAAAAACGTACAATTGGAATTTTTTCGAGAAGAAACTAGAAATAATACATAAATAAAGGTTAAAACTATTGACAGCTACTTCTGAAAGGAAAAATCTGTGGAACAAATGGTTTCCAGAAATCTTTTCAAAAATGTTTTTACCGTAAATTGAGTCTGTTCTTCATCAGATTTTAGATTTATTTAATGAATTTCAACTTTGTAATTCTGCTAATATTTTAAGATCTATAGTCACAAATTTTTCAAATATCGCAATTGTTGATACGATTGTTCAGTTCGAATATCTCAAGAAACAATCACAAAGATTTTTGTTGAGTTTTGATGAGTGGACGTCCCAAAAAATCATCAATATTTGAACGTTTATATTCACCACAAAAAAGGAAATAACACATTTTTGTCTTGTGAAGTGAACTACACTTAATGGTTCCTTGAGGTTTATTACTCTGTACACAAAACAACTGGTAAACCATAAACAATGTGGGTACAGTTATCAGATGACCGTCGAGAATTTTAGCCTGGTCCTGATCCGGGGTAGAGAGACGGCTTCTACTTCTCGCGAACTTCCGGTGGTCTTCTGTAGTTGACGCTGGTTCCGCGGTCAGGCCGGAACTGCCGGTGGAGCTGTCGGCTACGCTTATATAGGCGGCCTGGCGCAGGAATTCCGTTGTGTGGTAGTACGGCGACCTCTGTAAGAAAAGGTCCCACATAGCCTCTAGATGATTCTATTTATTTTCCTGGTTTGTTTTGATGCCTCTGCGCCTGTTTGGAGTCGTATATGTATCCCGGCGTGCAGGCGCGTTGTGTGTGAGGTCTGCCTGGCAGGGGCCTTTACTGGCAGACTGAACATACCTCCCTCCGGGGGGGGGGGGAAGCGATGTCTGCGACGTCTGCGAGGTCGTCTGCCGCGGCGCCCTGGAGCAGACTATGAAGGCTACCTCCGGGGGAGTACGGAGCTGTTCCCCTGGCGATGCGTGCCGACCTGCGTCGTGGTGCAGGTTGTGATGGAGGTACCTGTGGAGCTAACGGCATCGGTTCGTCGGCGTCGATGGCCGGGGGCTGTACGGGGAGCGCTGAAGATGGTCCCCGCAGGTGGTCGAGAGGCTGCGGCTGAAGGGTGTCGGAGCGACCGACAGGTTGTGGCGTCGGTGGTGGCGCTGTAACTGTCCCTGAGCAACGGTTAGATGGCAGGAGTGGTGGAGGTGGCAGGGAAGGAGAGGAAGAAGTGGATGGCCGTGGCGTGGTGGAAGAGGACGGTGCCGTGGGGTAGCGGAGACGTAGTTGGTTTCGATGGCGTCGCACTATCCGGCCATCCAGGCTGACGTCGAACAGTTGGCGGCCCCGGGGCCGCTGGATGACCCCCGGAAGCCAACCGGCCCGGGAGCCAAACCCGCGGGCCCAGACTAGGGAGCCCGGGGTGAAACGGAATGGGCCCGAAGGTACCTGTACTTTGGGCGGGGGGTAAGAGGAGATGGAGGAGAGTGCGAGGTTGGCGGCCATGCAGCAATTCCGCCGGGCTTTTGGCCCCCACTGGAGTGGTTCGATAGGAACTGAGGAAGAGTGTCAATGCCTCTTCGAGTTTGTGACTTGTGGTGTATTTGGTCATTTGGGTTTTGAATGTTCTGACTAGCCGTTCCGCCTCCCCGTTAGATTGGGGGTGGAAGGGCGGGGTGAGGAGGTGTTGGATATTGTTGGCGGTAGAGAAGGATAGGAATTCGCGACTTCGAAATTGCGGTCCGTTATCTGTGATGATGGCGTATGGTAATCCTTCGATGGAAAAGATTTTCGTGAGGGCTGAAATGGTGACCTCTGTGGTGATTGTGGAGCAACGGACGACATATGGGAAGTGGGAAAAGGCATCCGTCACTAAGAGCCACTGGTGGCCTAGGAATGGGCCAGCGAAGTCGAGGTGAATGCGTTCCCAGGGTCCGGACGGTGCCGGCCAGGAAAGGAACTTTGAGGGGGGCGGGGCAGTTGTCGGGCACAGATGGTACAGCGCCGCACCATCTTCGTGACATCCGTGGTAAGGCCGATCCAGAATACATGGCGTCTGGCAAGGGATTTGGTGCGGGCAATTCCCCAGTGTCCTTGGTGGAGAGTTTGGAGGATTGTCGGCTGTAGGGATCTCGGAACGACGACCCTCGGGATGGAATTTAGTTCTGTGCGAAGAAGCACTCCCTCTACTACTGAGAGCTGGTGGCGGATGGAGTAGTAGAACTGGAGGTCTTGATGATGGCGTGGAGGGGAACGTGTTTGCCAACCGTGTTGGATGTGGTGTCGGATGACACGGAGGAGGGGGTCCTCCCCTGTGGCTGCAGCGACTTTTGAGGCCGTGACTGGAAATGTCTTCAGTGCTTCTTGTATGTCATCGTCGATCTGGAACACAAGAAGTTCCGAATTGTCGAAGGCAAGGTCTGGTCCCTGCGGTAGTCTGGATAAGGCGTCTGCATTGGCATGCCTGGAGGTGGTACGGAAATGCATGGTATATCTGAACTGGGACAGGAATAGTGCCCAACGCTGGATGCGGTGGGATGTTTTGGTAGGCAGACGTGTGGACGGATCAAATAGTGATAGGAGTGGCTTGTGGTCGGTAATGAGGTGAAAAGAAATCCCATATAAAAGGGAATAGAATTTGGAGCAAGCAAAACAATAGCTAGCGCCTCTTTCTCGATTTGAGAATATTTAAGCTGAGCAGCCGATAGGGCTTTGGAGATGTAAGCTACGGGGCGTTCCGTGCCATCTGGTAATTTATGAGACAGAACTGCCCCCACACCGTAATCGGATGCATCTGTGGCAAGTATCAAGGGGAGGTTTGGAGTGTATGGCATGAGGCATGCTGCGGACTTGAGCTGCTGTTTAAGGGTGTGGAATGCGGTCTCGCAAGCTGGGGTCCAACGGAACGGGACATTCTTGCGACAGAGGTGGTACAGGGGTGCTGCCACTTGTGCTGCTGAGGGTATAAATTTTCTGTAGTATGAAATCTTGCCTAAAAAAGATTTCAACTGATGTAGATCCTGAGGCCGAGGTAAGTTGGAAATAGCGTCCACATAGGAAAATGCTGGGGAAATGCCTTCCTGAGCGATGATGTGACCCAGGTAGGAAATGGATTGTTGAAAAAATTGACACTTGGAAAGGTTGCATTTCAATCCTGCTGCACGGAGGCGGAGGAAGAGTAGGCGGAGGTTGGTCATGTGTTCGGCAGCGGAGGGTCCCGTGACGACTATGTCGTCGAGATAGTTGATGCATCCCGGAATATCCTGGAGAAGTTGTTCGAGATACCGTTGAAAAATCGCTGGAGCACTGGCCAAGCCGAACATGAGCCGGTTGAGTTGGAAGAGGCCAGAGGGAGTGTTGATGACTGTGTATTGTCGGGACTGGATATCCAAAGGGATTTGAAGGTATGCTTCTGCCAGGTCAATTTTTGTAAAGTAGGTACCTCCTGCTAGTTTACGGAAGAGGTCGTCCGGTCTCGGAAGTGGATAGTCGTCTACCAGCAGATGCGGGTTGACGGTGGTCTTAAAGTCACCACAGAGACGTAAGCGGCGTCCTGGCTTCTGAACTATGACCAACGGCGTGGCCCAGGG